>OY720635.1:149175533-149594189 GCA_963169105.1 Ceriagrion tenellum
AGCTAGCTGCGAATGATTTAGTAGTTGAGTCAAAAAAGAATAAAAAATTATGGCTGCTCAGTGGATTTAACTTATGTTATACCTGCGTTTTATATTTTTAAATAAAGGTACATATGATGAGTGTATCAAAAAATATATATTTGAACACACATGATAACACCTTATTCCATTTATAACGTTTATGCTTTGTACAAAGTCATGACTGGCAACACAGTTACGAGAGATTTTGTGATACATAATAGATACGCAGTATATATGTACCAAAGCCATAATGCAATAAAAACCCCAGAGAAGTACTGACCTAATGGTTTCAGACAAAATGCAAAATAGTTTCATCAATTCTACCACCAGTGCGTTAAAAAAACGAATGAATGCAGACTGCATCTGGCCTTGTAAATTTTGAATGATACGTATTTTCGGTTTACTTTGGGAGGGATGGTATCGGCGAGGCATCTTTAAATCCATTCACGCCGCGTTCCCAATTCGACTGAAGAAGATAACGAGGGTGGGCGACGCGATAATGAGAAGAGGGCGGCGTCTTCTTTTTATTGAGGGTACAGAGGAAAAGGGGACAAAGCCGTGTGGAAGCGTGCAGGGGTGGGAAGGAGGGGGTGCGAGGGGGAGGTTGGAGAAGGAAAGTATCCCCTTTCTTTCGCTTTACAACCCACCACTCCATAATTTCATTCAAGAGAAATTCCCTCGCACAAAATAATGACTGCAGAGGATGAGTCCCTTGCTTAACAATTCTATAAATTCATTTTCCTTAACAACGCCAAGGGAATTTTATAACATGCACGACAAGGAAGTAAAGTTTCTTAGAAAATATGAATGACAATATGTTTTTCTCAAGGTTGGCATGCGTCAATTTGTATGAAACATTTAATTCTAAGAACATTTACACTGATGTAAAAAGGAGATAAATAGTTCAGATCAAGCAACCGATTCTTATACACATACACGTGCTACGATAAAATCAGAAAAATATGCTTCAGTCATTGTAATATCCGTAAATTCTTTTAACAAACCGTACGGTTTCAGGGTGAATAATGTGAAAATTTTCCATGTTAGGAAAGAAAAACTATGCAAATTTTACTTAGAGAAAATTTGATACACGACCCGGGTTTCAACACATTATGTCATCTTCAGGTGCAAATTACAGAGTTTCAGTCAAATATATCAATCAACCTCTTCTTCCCCCCCCCCACCGACCCTCCTTCCCACAACTCCATCCCTCCTCTCTCCTCCAACCAATGAATCCCCATCCCCCCACTCCCTATTCCTCCCCTCCCGTCAAGGTGAGGGAAGGGGCTGACGGTTGCTTCTTCGCAATACCCTC
Organism: Ceriagrion tenellum; assembly: GCA_963169105.1. NCBI lineage: Eukaryota > Metazoa > Arthropoda > Insecta > Odonata > Coenagrionidae > Ceriagrion > Ceriagrion tenellum. Next base: position 149,176,870 of record OY720635.1, read on the forward strand.
ACCCTCCCTCCCTATCCATCCCCCGTCCCCCCCCTTTTTACTTAACCTCGCCTCCCCCCCCCCCTTGAGAATTGGATATATATATGTGGCGCACCTCCTAAGAACTTTGAGAATTGTACCCTTGATAATGACGCGTCAGCGTTGAAACCGGTTGGGAAAATAAATCTTTGTGGAATATTACTAAGTGTTTTTTAAATTCTCCCACGTTATGTTATTCCACCAAGTAGAGCCGTCAACAGTTGAAATAAGGGAAACTGTTTAAATGTTTTTTTAAATACTGGACTCAACGTGACACCTTGATATTTGACATCAATTATTCTAAAAACATGAATTGTAATATTTCACGTTTAGAATGAATAATGTAGAATAGAAGAAAATCTGTGCACATGTAATCAAATTATTGCAAAATATGTCATATGCCACAAGGCATTGGCACGGGTAAAAATAGGATTGAATTGCTATAAATACCAAATCGGTATTGTGCCAGATTTTTCACTTTTATCAATAGCTATGAAAAATAAGCACAAGCACGCAAAGTTTCGCGCAAATCTGCTTGCAAACAAAATTCTTTCCAACCACCCTCAGCGAAAAAAAAATTATCGCCTGCGCAGTACGCGCACAATATAATCACTGCGCGGAAAACATTTTGCTGGTTTTTGGCGAAAGTAGAGCGCGAGCAACTCGGGAGATCGGTAGCCATGGGGAGCCAAACGTCTCCCTCGGGCTCTCAGATTTCGAAATCCCCCACTCGAGAAGAGGGGCGCCACCCACCCTTCCTCCTGCCACTTGTCTGAGCAGCGTCACATTATATGCGCGGGACGCGGAACACTTGTCGCGCCGCGATTATGATTCTCGCAATCCCATCCTCTGCTTCGCCTCGCCCAAGGAGACTCCTTGCCTCGCATCCGATCGCCTCGAGAGAAGAGAGCGACACTTGTCTCCGCGGAAGAAGAGGTCTTTTTACTCGGCCCGTTCCTCTTCCCCACCCATTCCGTCCACCCATCAGCAGAACACGTGACTCTCTTCCTCTCTCTCCCTCCTCGCGAGGGATCAAAGTGGCAATGGACGGCGGCCGCGGAAAATATGTGGAGCAAAGTTTTCCGCGATTTTGCACCGTCACGTGCGCGAACACACTTCTTTTTCATCTTTTCTTTCATATGAAAATCGATGCAACGTAAAATAGATAACAGGTGCGTGGTAAAGATTTTACACAACGTGGAATCATGTTTTCAGCTGTTTTTTGTGCCTCCAACTGGACTGGAAAAACGTGAAAAATGTTCTCAAAAAACCATATCGGCTATGTAAAATCAACGCTCTTAGTAAACGGAGCTCAATAATTGTGACGGCAAAGAGTTTTCAAGATCTAAGAGCTTAAGAACTGTGACTGAGAAGAGTTCTCAGGGTCAGTGACTGTGAACTTTGTTCTTAGTAAATGGAGCTCATAAATTGTGACTTCGAACAGGTTTCAAGATCTAAGAGCTTAAGAACTTTGACTGAGAAGAGTTCTCAGGGTCAGTGACTGAGGACATTTCTTAAGAACTCTGACTGCGAACAGTGAACAACAATTGAATTTGGTGTGATTGATTAGAACAGCGGCAGCGCGTTGTCAGTTGCAAAATAATGCGGAATCAGTATGCTTGTACATTAATTCGCCATTAAATGACCAGAACGACAATTTATTCAGAGAACGATTCAATCAAATTTATACGTTATTCTCCTTTCATCTCAAGGGTCTCAAATATCTAGATTAAATCAACAGTAGTGAAAAGCAATCCTCAATAACACTTTCGCAAAAATAAACGATGCAACCAGAAACACGTTAATACACGGAATTCCAATATCGAAATCATCCCCTCTGCATCATCGAAATGGGCCTGATGAGTGACGCGTTGTCTCACGAGTGCTAGCAAGTAATTATGATTAACAAATTTGATAAAAACAATGAAATCCAATGATTACTATCAGATACTTTTATATTTAAATATTCCTCGCCGGTGTGAATTCATAGCTCTTGGCTTGCCCATGCTGCCCTTCCCCTACCCTCACTTTCTGGGTTCAGCTTTGATCGTGAGAAAGGCAAAGTCAACCCAAATCTGCATTCCTGCCATTTTGAACAGTTTTCCAATTCGAATTCAAGAATTTTATTATTCAACGTTATGTTTATCATGTAGGTATTTTTTATAATGTAACTCGAAGTTTTAAACTGTGATACAAGTGCTACGATTAATAACGAGCTACCCATACTCTAAAATAAATTGTCAACTCGACTCAAGCCAACTCAATATCGCTGCAGCCTAACAAAAGTTAATTCGAATTTCAGCATTCATCGAGTAATCTTGAGTAAATATTGAAATCGCCCAAAGATAGGACAAACACTCGCTAAATGTAGAAATAAATTGTAAGATTTGTCGCGCTCTATGTGCAAAACTTAAACTGGATGTTTCAAAAAGATACTGTCCTTTCACTCATGTCATGGCAATGAATTCAGACTGAGGTTAATAGTGAATACAAACCACCGATCAAAAGCCTAGTACAAACTCTCATTTAAAGCTGTCTTGTCCTTTTGCCATTATGGTCCTAAATTGGTGATAGTTGAAAGGATTGTAAATTTGCATTAGTGTAGAGTTAGCTATGTTGATTTCCAGTAAACAAATAAATTAGTCCTTTTTTGTAGATAAATAGGTTAAGGTGATGATTCAAAAAACAGAGAAGAATGAATTTGATAGAAATTAAAAATATTTGACGAATACATCTTTCGGATTACCTACTTAGCCACAAGTAGCTTTGGTGAAAATCTTGAGGTTTAGTCAAACACAACGATTAAAGCATCATTTGTGGAATTATTCGTCCGAAAATGTAAAAGGGGCAGTTAGATTGCTCCAACCAAGCCCAATGAGCTTCTGCAAAGTCTGATCGACAGAGGAACGAGAAAATATCAGTGGTTGTTCATCATGCTGTACAAGACAGTGAGCGGCGTTCACCTAAATAAAGCTATGTATTCACACAACGTTTCCAGTTCTCTAGTAGCCAAAACATCTGCATAGAATCAAGGATTGAAAAATATTGAGTCCGGAGATTCATATGAGATTTCTTTACTATTAATCGAGAGGGGATTACCGGCACCTCGACGAAAGTATTTCTCCTATGGCGTTCCCCTTAAATCAAATCGAAATCTCAACACGATCTCATAGAGTGAGACTAACCCTTAAACAATTAATAGCCCGTAGAGTATGAATAGCACTAACATCAATCGAAATAATAAAACACCAGACTATGGGGTGTAATGTTAATAATGTCCATATGAATATTGTCTCATGTCGTTCCTTCAAATTCAAATTGTACCATTACGTACTTGATCAATAAAAACCGATTACATACTGTATTTTGTAAGATGTGAGGTATTTTAAGATGCTATTCTGGCATTATTTCTTTAACAGTTCCCAGCTAATGGCAGTTCTCGATATAGCCTCCTATGACAGCGTTACTTCCGGTATTGTCCTAAATGGATTTACCCTGAACCGGTAGGAGGCTGGAGCTTGTGATATATTACATCGGAAATATGTGGTATTTACGATAAAGTTATTTCGATTCATGATATGAATGACATTTATGATGAATTACGTCCATTGCTTTGTATAGAATTAAGTTTCCAATGGGCAGTTGGATTTACGGAAGAGTACCTGTTGGCGATAACTCACCTTCTGCCACACACCCTTGAGGTGGCTTGCGGATATTATGTAGACCCTTGTTTCATCGCTCGGTGCCGATTGTTGGGCCTTTAGGATAGTGATAGGGCCTTGGTTCTTCATTTGCTATTAACCTCACTCTGAATTTATTATCATGACATGAGCGAATGGACAGAAACTTTTAGAAAGGTGCAGTATACGTTTTGCACAATGAAAGACGCAGAAAACACTCAGATTCCAGAAGCCCAATCACTGGATTTATAATGTGCGAGAGCGAAAACAAAAATTAATAGTTTTTGAGAATCAAAACGTCCCAAGAATCGAATTGATGACACAAACGGCCGACCTGCTCAGAAATATTTTCAACAAAGGAGTAAATGTTTCATTAATTTCGCATTTTTTCCTAATTGAAATCGTATTAAGCGTACCACTAGAATGAGGAATAAAGTGATGGCAGACAGACTGATATGAGCCTATGTAGTCGTCGCAAATAAAGTCAGTGAGAGCTCATTTTTATACGATCACAACATGTCTTCATTTTATCCTATAAATAAAAATGGATCGGCCATCCCTGTGATTGAGATCGTTATGAATAGATTCACTCTCAAATATCCACAAATCCAATACCCGAACGAGGTCCTTACTGTATAATGCAAGAATCTAGCACATTCCCTGGAGCGAAGACGGAAGACTGAAGATATCATGTCAGGAAAAAATGGGCTGAGTCCGCTCTAAAGGATTCTTCCCTCTGTTCTCTCGCTCTAAACTGCATCCGGACGAACTTTTAGGTCAGGGTTCTGAGCACCTTGGATCGAGGCGGACGAGGCTAGATGAGGGAGACGGCATAGTGAGTGGGCACGGAGTGGCGTCGTCAAAATGAGGCTGGCAACTGGAGAGAGGAATCCTATCTTCCTCCTGTCGACGGGGTTCCCTTAGCCTCTCCCTCCGCGGCCTTGGAGACAAAAACGGACCCATCCCCCCGACCAACTTTTATCGTTTCCCTCACCTATAACGGTGGTCCTTCCACCCCCGCTACACTGAGTCCCTAGGATGGACGCCAACACCGCCGCATGGCTTATAATGAGACGGCGAAGAACATCCACTTTCTCCCACTATCCGCAGGCATTATCCCGGCGAAGAAAGACGTTTCCCCAAGCATAAAGGCTCACATTTCTTCCTCTCATTCCCTTTCTTTGGGCTACCTCGACGCTTCGCTTTTTCACACCCTCATAGACATCATTCCGAAACGAGAATGTGATTTTCTCTTCCTGGGAGAAAGCATCCTGGTAGCATTGCCACCATTTTTATCAGAACTGTATCATCCCAAGAGGGAATGTCTACGCAGGGGAGCCAATGGCTACACAATCCTCAAGCTATTTGCTTCTCTGTATTAGTTTGCATGACTGTATAGCCACCAGTGTGTCCACATACAAAGCTAAGTAGTCATTTGACAAACTGAAAGCATCTCCAGGAAGGCCTTTACAGAAATTTCTACATTTAATGAAAGGTTTGGTTTATAAATTTACTTCTACACTTAATGTTCTCAAGGTGCTCTCCTAGAAGACGATCTCATTTCCTCTGACACCGATACGCAATGTGTAAGCTATATGGCGTCCCATGGCGTCCCCCGCGTATTTTTCAACTATTACACAATGAAGGAGAGACGACAGCCTCATGTCTATAGTTTGTCGAAGATAATTGCGCAGTTGAAATATACTAATACGGCTTAAAAAGACATGCAAAGGAAAAATAATTTTTAACGATTAATGGTTCAAACAAAAGCCACCATCATGGATTTTTTGGCCATGTGATTCCCTTCTCTAAACGGCATTAGAGACCTTTTACTACTTTTCTGCATTTCTGTCAACTGCGCTCTTATTTTGGAAAGCCTGTACGCCTACTAATCACAGCGGCATTCTTTGCAGCAATAACATGAACTCTATCATCGACACTGCCACGACATACCATTTGATCTTTAACCTCGTAGTAAAAAGGGAAGAGCAGTTCATCCTCAGAGAAAGTCCATGCTCCGGGAGTCTACATAATCCAGTTGTTCTTACGCCCATCCCAATAGCCCTGTGCTGCGTGGGGCATTGCGTACATCAAGTGAACTCGCTGGGATGAGAGGCTCCAGCCGATTTGTTCCCCGAGCCTTGTGAAGTGACGTGGCTTGCCGCGGTTACAAGTGTGCACACAACACATTTTGCTCACTGCTGGTGAAGGGTAAAAAAAAACTATCTTCGAAGCAGACGGGAAAAAATCACCTCTTCAGGCTTTTAAAAGCGCTCAAGCTGAATTCGGACATGTTCAGCACTCTAGAACATAAATGCAAGCGAAAAAAATACAAGTGAAAGGCGTCTTGTAAACACGTCTAATTGTACAGGACATTATTACATGTTGGACACTGGTCTGAAGCCTCAGGCCTAATGCACCATCAACATTCCCGATGGTCTCACACAAGTCAATAATTAAAGGAGGAATCCCAATTAAATATCGCCCCTCAGATTCCGATAAATCTGATTCTGAGTTTTTTTATTCCGAAAGGTCGACTTTGGATGATGTACCTCACTGCAATTCCCGAAGTACATCGAAAGAGACTCATATGATTTTCACTCTCATCTGCGACGGCTGAAACGATAATAGACTACAAGTACAGTAAAAGGACTATTACTTCTCTTTTGTCACTGTAAGCCTCATAAGTTTGGGATTCTTTGGCATTATAGTAAAACATTGGGACACAAAGCTCTACCACCATGAAAACACCGGTTCCGGATCAATTAAATTAACCCTAAATATTCTACATTTTGAAATAAGTAACTTTGTAGGATTTTACCCTTCATAGCTATAACCGACCAAGGTTTCGGCGAAGATTAATTGTACCAGGAATTAGGGGATAGTCAAGTACTGTTGATTTTTGGGTAACCCGCGTCAGGAATTTGCTGAGCCAACGTTTCTTCTCCTACACTGGAGACTTATTCATGGTTGAATGACCATTATTCTTCATTGTGCATCAATTATACATCCTCAAGGAGGTGACAGGGGGTGTGGGTGGGTTTAGAGTCTTCTGGAAATTGTTCTTTCTTCTGGAAATTACTGGAAGCCACAACTTACATATCCTTGGCCCATGGTCCCTATTGTAAATCAGAGGTTTCGAAACTTCTAGTCAGCGAAAGTCAATTAGTTTTTTATGATGGCGTGGATGGTGTGATTGTCAGTGATGATCAGGCAACACACCCCTCTTAATTCCCTTGGTCCATCACCACTGTACCAAAGAAGTAAAATTGAGCTTATTTGTCAACGAGAGGCAATGGCATATTGTTAGACCGTGACATAAGGGAGATTGTTGGATAAATGGCGAAGATGGGTGGAATGGATGAGCGATTTGGATGGGATGAGAGGAGTTAGAAACAATTCCAGGCTGGAGATGAGACTATCCAAAGAAGTTGACCTTGCAGGTGAAAATTAATACTTAGAAATAATTTTTATCTCCATCCTAAAATAACATTAATAAACGGAATGTCCTAAAAAAAATAGTACATATTCAAGATGAAAAGGTCTCCCCACACTAAATCCCCCTATTTGGGACACTTATGGAGAGCAGTATTTTCACGTATATGCGCAGTATTTGGTGATATATAATGAACTTACTAAAATGGGCTCAGTTGAATATATTGAGCAAATAGCGATCAATATATTGGGGATACATGTAACAAAACAAGAAATACACACGTGGACAGGAAATGGAAGTAAATGTAGCCATAATATATGGGACATACATTGGCTAATATAGGATAAAAACTTATTCAGCTGTGTTAAAATATCCACATATTACTGACCGACATATGAATATATATGGATTCAAAAAACAAATGAAAGTCACATGTATGGAAAATATTTTGGTTGAACTTACATGTTTACAGTCCTCCATATCTGTATCATATATCGGCAATATGATACATAAGTTGACATATAGAAAATACATATGCCGAGTGTATGTCCACAGACATCAATTATACGTCGCAAATGCGGTGCTTCGGCTTCGTCTTGAAGCTTATTTGAGGCGGACTTTAAACGAGGGTATGAAAACGTATTTTGCTTCATTCGCTACGCCACAGAAATAATATTGACGCACACCCAACACAGGCGCCTCTCCATTCATGCTCAAAAACTAGTTCCAAAGTGTTTTTGCATTATTGGTTTAACGCCAGGCATAGTTTACAAACATACAACACATGGCCTCGAGATTTTACCCTCGCCGTCCCAGTAGGAGGCGTCCTTGGGCCACATCGTCTAAAGCCATGGGTACAGAATTCAGGGCTTTAACGCCATCGTCTTCTCCTTCCACGGATGAAAAAACGAGTTCAATATAAGCATAGTGATTTTTATTTGCACCAAAGGAAACGGCATAAGGAATTCAAATACCGGCGATTGTTATCAGTTCCCCGTCTACGATGGACAAATTGTCTACAGCATTGTTACTCATGTAGGTTACTGTCGGCTCGTTATTAGCAATTCAAGAAGCATGATTCAAACCATACCATATCTAAATATACCTGTATCATTAATCAAAACGTATGATCATTAGCAATGATAACTAAATTAATTTGATTTAGTTTTAGAAAAGGCGCATTTTGAAAATTCATAAACCCTGTGATATCGTGGTGAATTATTTTTCTTTAGCTGAAGGTGTATCAAAAATCGTTATGAAATATAGAGTTGAGTAAAAAATTTTTACTCATGTGATAATTGAAGTTTACCATTGCAAATAATACCATAACAAGGATAAATATTCGTTGGAAATAGCGTCGGCAGGTACTCATCCATCGTGACTGAACCGTCCGCCTCACCGAAATGCTTTGGAAAGCTAGAACCCTCATGGTCGTAGACTTGAATGCTAAACTGCGCAATTACCTAGGAGGGAGAATAAAGACCTTCCGAGGAAGTTAATGACAAAAAGGCGGCAGGAGAAAGTTACCCGGATCGTAATCTGCTCTTTTTGGAAGAGGAGCCATTGATGCTGACACACAGGAGCTTGATAACTCGATTACCGTGATAGAATAAATAATAAAATAAAAACTGAAGATATTTTAGGGTTTTCCCAGATGAAGGAATCACAGAAAAATCATTTTGAGTGTGGTAATAATGCTTAACCCCAAATCCTTCTCGTGACAAAAATTAAATTTTCACGGCTCCCGGAAAACCCTGATATCATCGAAAAGATGGTATTATTGCTCATTTTTACCTCCTGGTTCTAGTACAGCTTTGCTACCGGTACAGAAAACTTTTCTCTTGGCAAGATTTAAAATGATCCCGTCCTCTCTCGATCAATCCTTTATCTAACCCACATGTTAATATAATGCTATAAATAGCGGATAGGAATACATAATAACAAGTATTTAATGCTAATCAGCCTCTGACTGGCGGGTACTCAACTGTTGACCTCGAGTGATATCCATGTTTCAAATGTTATCGTCCCACCTATTACTGATTTATACTGAACTCGGACGAAATATTTTAGAATAAAAGATAGTAAAACTTATACATTGAACATTAAAAACTTAAAAAACATTGAATATAAAACATTGAAGCTTTAAACATTGAAGCTTAAAAACTTACGAGAAACAAATCATTTCATGCCGGACTTAATCCTAAAATTACCACATTATATCTCTCAGCTCATAATTTTCTTTCTCCAGTGCTTCATTTCTCCCCTAATGACATTGCTACCAGTCCTTGCTGTAATAATTCTCTCGGAAGAAATTTTTTTGGAGATGTTATGAGATGGTGGGAATACGTCCAAGCCTTCTTAAAACTTTTCACTCAAATTCCAATTACAAGTTTTAATCTTATTATGACGCAGCGAGAATACCAAACCCGGAGAAACACGACCTGTTTCACGACCGCCATACACTAGGAGAGTCCAAAAATATACTCTTGAGCATCTTAAGAAGGAAATTCAGTCATCACCTTCAGGGTAATCGCAGCGGAAATACGATTGAAATTTCCCAAACAATTTACCGTGATACAAGGCAGGGGATTAATACGCCCTTCCATTATTTAAAAGCAAAACGAAAACTTCGTAATAATTATTTTGGAAATTTCGATCTAAAAACTTTGTCATTGATTTGTAATTTTCTTCATTAAACACATCATGTTCATAGAATAACTCAGGCAAAACATGAAAATCAGGGCATTCAACTGACAAGGGGACGAGCTACGAGTCATATATCACCGTTGTCCTTTGTAGCATCCCTATCCTATAGGAATCGTCAAAAACTTAATGATGATTCCATAAATATCTCTATTTTCAACAATGGAACCCCGAACCTTTCTTTTTTTTGGTGGATCTGAGAATTTTTTCTATGCGAGCTCAATTGTTAAGTTTAATTTCATTTTATGTATTTTATGTTATGTTAAAGAAGTTATAGAAATGTTTTCTTTTCTTTTATTGGCATTAATAAACATCAGTTTCAATTTGCCAACTAGTTTTCAAAGGTTAAATGCATCAACTATGTATAAGGCAACGAAAAGGAACCCGCATTTGAACCAAATATTTTTATTATTTAAAATATATAGTGTGTAAATAGGTGATAAAAGTGCAGTTTGTCACTCCCGTATGAAAGGAAAAAAACAATTCTACAGATAAATGTGAATAAAAATGCTCAAATTTAAAAGTTTGTCATCAAATGAGAATGCTGTTTCGTTTTGTGAGAAATAAAGTAACGTAGGTCGGTATCAACAGCTTATGTTTCAGCTAGATGACTACTAGAAAAATAGTCGCTGCACAAATCAGTGTAAAAACGAATTTTTTTATTTAAATTTAAAGGAAAATCGTGGAAACTGTTCCTCGATTCATTTAAACTAACAATTCCCCTTAGGGTTTACGTCAGCAGCAGTTCACTGTAAACATACTAGAGTCAGGTGCCTTTTGGTGTAAGACATAAGTCTGTAAAGATAGATGACCTCGTTAACTTATAAAAGATACCTTAAAATTTTATGAAAGATGGTGTTTCTTAATGGTGAAATTTAAAAGGAAAGATGTTACACATAAATAAATTGTCGATATTCGGGTATATCTAGCTACCTTTTCATCCGCCCAAAAGATCGATGGTGGGAGTTATATTCAACGCTGACTTAAACCGGAGGTTAAAGAGGCAACTAATCCATCGTCAAGACTTCAGGGGCACTAAGTCCACCAAGAGTTCACGCTATAAAAAATATGGCTGGTTCTTCCTCAAGTCCTAAGGTCAAAGCATTATTTCTCCTGCTATTTTTCATTTTGGTGAATATTTAAAATATACTACAATTCATTACCAAGTGGTTGCTCGGACACGATAATAATATTAAGCTTTCCAAACAATATACCATCGAGCTTAAAGGGACACTAAGGCCTCCAAGAATTCACAGGTTCGTAAGAAATTATTTTACCTCATTCATAATTACTAGTAAAAAATTTGGATAATTCTGCTGACTTAACTCTCTGACACTCTGAGCCGTTAAATCCCATTACGACCAATCGATGTATCGCGCATGACTGCATCATTCAAACAGGTACATACAATTAGAAGCCCATGTGGTCACATACTGTAGTCCTCTTAATCCAGGCCGTCCGCGGTGGTCAGGTCAGTAAGGCGCTAACTTGGCACCAGCGGGTCACGGGGTTGGATTCCGTCAAGAAAGTGAATGACACAATTTTCCAGGGATAAAAACTGAAGGTTTTATGTTGCGATATATCTTCAGCAGGGAAAAAAGCCGAGACTAGCAACTGTTCATTCAGCGCAAACGGATCCCACAGGGAACAGCCTCTTCGGATTTTATCGGAGCGCTCATTTGCCTCTCAACGCTTCCCTAGGACCCAATTTGCGTCGCCGCCCCAGTTCTCGTCCTCATGACGGAACGAAAAAAATTAACAACGTTCACTTCCATCCCGAGAGTGAGGGAACAAAAAAAAAACATGATTTCGGAGACGGCCTAAAGGACACAGTGACCGACGCATTCAGATCCCAAATTTTCCATCATTCATAGGGACCCAGGACTTTTTTTTCCAATATCCCATGTCGCTGTTCGAGAAATCGCCACTTTTGAAGGCTTTTTTTAAACAGTAAAAATTTTGGACGTAAAATAACGATGGAAACCACTCGAGGTACATCTAAGTTATCTTAAGGCGATCGTAGAAACATACGCATTCGTGCTATTTTATTGGGAGAGCGATCGATACAAGTGACGAATCTCTAACAATCAAACCAAACGGATGTGGTCAGAAAAGGAATAGATATTATACCCATCATCTAATCGAAAATGGACTCCAGACGTGTCAGTGACAATTTTTCAATATAGATCATTCACTTATAGTCGCAAAGAAGAAATGTAGGTTAATTTTGAAATTTTTAAAAACAAATTATATAAATTTATCGACGCAAGCAGGTAAAAGTTAAACCGGCGTATGCTCGACAAAATGAGTTCGTTCCTATGCAAACCACCCCAAACAAAGGAGTTGCAACGATCTCTCTATAAAAAGTCCCTGGAAAAGGGAGAGATTCATCCACTGATCCCATGAAAATTTTATGAGTTAGTAAATGCCCGAAGGGAGGCTTTCCGCGACATAAAAAGATGTCTTTGTAGAAACAACGCATGTACATCAAATTCTTATTAAACAATCTTTTCTTTCTGTCACTTTTTCGTAATGTTTTTCGAGTGTATTTGATTTCTGTGCACCACGCTTGGTTCTATTGGCAATCAGTAGTTGTATTCGCCAGTATATTTATGTATACCTTTATACATAAATATAAATGTATACATTTTATGTATTACTTTTAATCCTATCAAGGGCATGGATGGCGCATTTTGAACACTGCCTTAAAATATATCTGTCATAAATTTATACGTTATCCTGCTGCCTCTGGCTACAAAACTCCGAGTGTTAATCGGTGTGGCACTTTCTATATTCCACTCGAGGAGGTAGGAAGGAAACTGGGGAGGCCGAGACGTATGTGCTCATGGGAGAACGCGACAAGAGATCAGGGGTGTATGGAAAGGATTTGGCGTAAACATGCTCAAAACATCGCCTTAACGGTGGATGGTTATGGAGATTTAAGTTAATCAAACGCAAACGCCGGAATCATAGCCCGAAAAGCTTAAAAGAGTTAGCCCTTGGCCATGGAGGATTCGGCTCCAAGAACCGGGAGAAAGGTCGCCTTCATCTTTACCTAACCTCCTTGGTTCCGCCTAAATTCATCCCCGTCGCTTGCACTGCGAAGAGTGAAATTTAGGAGACCCTTGTTACGGCCAAGTTTATCTCGAGTCGTCCTCGCTCATTGTTAGCATGTGAGTTATTCGATGACCCGCGGCGAAATGATCGAATTCCCGAGAAGAGGCGAGGGATAGGGTGTACTGTACATACATCCCGCTTCTTCGGGCTCCCACATCCCCTCGTATCCGCATCTCCATCCATTCCCATTTCTCTCCTTCCTCTTTTCCCTTCTCCTTCCTCTCCTTCCACTCTCCCCAGTGAAACACAAAAGATAGCTGAAGCGGTGATAGTGGATCACTGAATGCACATTAAAATAATTTTTTAAGAGTGTAGTAAAAAATTCATTGAGCACATTTCATTGAAGTGCATCCGTGTATGTGTTAGCCCACCATACAGGCAGTAATGTAACAGATACAATTTTCCTTGCTGAGGCACGTTAATTCACGAGTTATCGGTGCGATATTCGAGATTTAAACGAAATTTTATTGAAATGTTGTATTTTAATATTAGTCGTGGTATGACACCTTAATATTTCTCAGCGACAATTATAATAATAATAATAATACAAGTATAAATTCACGTTAGGAGATTATCTGTACATGCAATCGAGTTACAATGAAATATATGACATATGTCATTACGTTAAGAGTTAAAATAGCGTTAAATAGCCAAAAATCGGTCAGCTCGGTTGAATGTAATTGTTTCACTTTTTGTATAAAGATAACACTAATGTGAACACGTACACTAATCCTAAAATATAATAAGGCCTATACATATGATAATCACGTCAAGGGTTGTCGATCCCTCCTTTAACTCGTGGTCGTCACCTAATTGGTCGCCTGCTCTCGTCTTCGGTCTTATATCGATTGTTGTAGGCATAACCGTGAGTGAAATTTAACTTCTTTTTTGGGATGGTAATCACTACTGTTTTCTTGAAGTCATCTGGCTACATTCCTCCTCGTGAATACTTCAAATAGGTTCCAAGAACCGTGGTCCTCTTTTATTCCTCATTTTCTTTGTCGATAGTTCATGAGGGATGTTATCTACTTCTGAGCTTTGCTTGTTCCCATTAAATGGTTGTCATGAGAGGCCCTACTCGGCGCAATTACCATGGCTTCCCCCAGTCCAGCTCTGGGGTTCATTGGAAGCCTTCCCATCAAGTGAGGGTTCTAATTCAACGGAGATAAATACACATGAAACCGATTTTTCTGGTATCAAATTTCACCTCTTTTTCATCTCATAAAATACTTATGACCCGTACCAGGATGTAAGTTAACCATATTTACAGGAACATTGATTTAAAACATTTTTTCCTCGACCACTCGAAATGCAAAACAAAAAAACGTTCGGAAGGTACCCCAGCGTATCATACACACTTGAAAACTTTCAACGAAGTGAACTCTACGAATTTAAAGAAAATTGCAAGGCCTTACTGTTTTCAACGAATCAATCTTCGAATCGGCCACCAATGATAATCCTTAATTGGAAAGGAAAAATCCGTACTCATGGAACGCCATCAAATAGTTCCACGTGATACAATCCGAGAAACAAAATCATCCGTAGTTTACTCTTCGTTTCTAGACACGCCCAACCATATCAAAATAAAAATGAGGCGACCAAGGGAATGTGAAACGTTTCCGGTTATTATCACGAGGTAGCGTGGTGATCCCTCCAGATTCCCGATGGAAATCGTCGCCCCGGAGGCGGATGAAGGAGGCGGTCAATCCGGACCGGACCGCACGATCGCATTCTCGGGACGATGACCAGGCGTAAATTGGTAACAGGACGGCGACGAGCGTGGGTCGTATTCAGTTTCTGTCTTTCATCTTTGGTCTCCCTCATCCAATCAAGGCTACAATTTCAACAGAACTGATCCCAATTATATTTGTTTGTGCCCCGTTGGCTTCCCCAAGAATGTTTTCCGGGGTATTGTGCCATTGCAATAAGTTTTACGGGGTTTGAAATGACCTAGGTTGGATTCGGCCGGTGGTCAGAGCAGCGTACATGCACTATTTTGAGTCATGTTTGTGGCATAAATGTTTCACTGACAATTATATCCTTCCTTACGGTGGCAGAAACAATTCATAGACACAACTATTAACACATGGATGCATTTTGAGGAGCGTTTCAAGCTCAGCGTGCGTAGGACCTTAAACGTCCATCCTTTTGTCGTCTTTATTTTAGAGTAGACTAATGACATCGCAGGCTAATGGCATTAAACTTCTTTTTTTTCCTTCTTCCCGACCTTCAGCACCCATTTCACTACTATTTCCCTCAATAAAGCCCCAAGACTGTATCGAATAACATAGCAAACTTTCTAGCCAAACTGACTCCAATTGAGTTGATTTTTAACTTGGAGTGATGAAATATCTTATCCGTAGAGGGAATTCTTCAAATAAATCACTTTGTCCGAAAGGTATTAATATTATAAAATATACCCACCATAGATATTTTCATATAATTAGTACAACCCCTGGAAATCTTCAGGCAATTGCCTCCTAATGATTACTCTTCAAAATTCTAGCGAATGATACGAACCAAAATAATAGCGACGTAACTTTATGGTATCGTTTTTACGGCAGAGGCCACGAGGCATAAAAATTCAAAATAGTCTCTATATTACGGCTTTACTTATTTAAAAAATGTAAATAGTTGCTTCAAAATAGTGTTCTGATGGGAAATGGAGTATACTAAATGAAAATTGTTTCTGTGGCAATGAAGCTCATAATAATACTTGACTACACAAAACATGTATATTTCGTGGATACACCGATTATAATCTAACATCGTATGAAACAAAATTTTTTGCGTATTTTAGTCACATGTTTATTTCTTACACCAAATATTTCTTGAGTTTCTATAAATAGCATCTAATAATTCACGCAAATTAATATATATTTGAGCTTCCAGCTTCATTTCTCTGAAGTTGTCGCCAACATAAAAAATCGTTGTGTTATTCGCTCAACATAACAACCCAGACTCTAGTAAGTATTTATAAACTTGTTGATGACCATTACTCAATATCTTCATAATTTGAGGCCGTAACTGAATGTCGTTGTAAAATTGCTGGGAAATCTTCGTGGAGTAGTTCTCATATAAAATTAGTACAAGCAGGACTATATCGAACAAAGGCCAGGCGACAGGCTTTCGCCCCATGAATAATGTGTCTAAAATGTACTGCGATGTTTTGAGACTTCAAAAGTTCAAAAAGGGAATCAAAAAACCATAAAAGGCTGAAAAAATAGCACAAAATCAAGCCGTTCCATCGAAAGGAAAGAAATCCAATTACATTGAAGAGCGACCGCCTCTCGAAGAAGGAAGTTTTAAAAAGAGTAAAGTCCTTGGAGAAGGTCATTTAGATTTACTATCAAAATGGTGATTTTTTGTTATTAATCTTTGACGAAATTGAAACCTTACGGCCGCCTTAAAACCTCGAAACACCTCCATTAAAATCGTAATGAGGTAGCGATAAAAAACAGCGGAGAAGAAAATAATAAAAACTCTCTGGCTTTCACATGACCATAAAAATGGTAATTATCAAAAAAGAAAAAAAACTGTTCCAGAGCCCAGCGTAAACGAAAAAGAACTTTAGAAGCAAGTAGGTAGAATATGACTGATGTGGCATTAATCAGGGAGGGGACCGAGAGGTGAGGTTGGGCGGAAGGGGGGAATGTTGGCCGAGGGAAGGAGAACGACGGGCGGGATGGGGGGTGCGATGGGGTGGGGGAACGAGGGGAGGGGAAAGTCAAATGGAGGCGAACGGAGAATTGGAGGAACAGATATTAAAGCAGAGAGTCGGGAGTCGCTTGATCAATGGTCTTTCAATCCTAAGAGAGGTTGACTGAAGCCCTGTCTAATGCTAGTTCTCTTACTCTCTGTTAAGGTAGTCCGAGCATGATAGTTCCCCAGTCATAATAGAGACCATATTCGAATTATCCGTTTTAATTTCACCAGCTGTAGGACACATCAATTAAATATTGCATTATTAATGGTGCAATAATATAGTTTTATATGACAGAAATGGTAAGTAATTAAATGAAAATAAGAACGTCTGAAAGTACGAAAGTACGTTTGAAACTCCTTCAAAACGGAAGGTTTTTTGTGATACCCATGAACCTACTACGGTAGCAATATGATTTATTTTCAAATGTGGTTTCAAAAAAACATACAAACTACATGCTGTTAGTTTTTTTACGACATCTAAGTGTTAGAAATACCTCGTTTTGTAAATAACGTCTCTCTGGAGTGCGTACACGTACCATTTCCCATGTAAAATGGCTGGTATTTTTTGGCATATATCTCTGACAGTAATGAGGTAAGGGTTGAATTTTTGTCGTCTCTAGAAGGGTGAGATATTTTTCTTTAAAATGAGACCAAATTCATTGATTCCTAAGTAAAATGATATTTCGCTCGTACTACCTCAATACTTCTTATGCGCCCATCTCTTCATTTATCCTATGTAGTATATATATCCCTTGGTCTTCCGCTACGGACTTTTCTCTCTATTTTTCCTCCACTGATTTTCTTCACAAAACCATTGTGCCCCGTTTCCATAATTTACTTTCCACCATAGTTACTTTCGGTTTCATAACCTATCTTCGTTCCAATCAGCTACATTTTACCCGAGTAATTTACTCGTTTCTTGAGGTGGCAATAAGTAACGAACAAAAAGAAACATCCAGTTCAAAAGAAAATTGATGAAAAATCGAATTAAAAGGCGCATGAATTGTCACATGGTACTGAAGAAATGATCTTTGAAAGTTGCAGCGTGCATGGTAGACTCCTTGAAGCAATAATTCCAAATAAAGACTACCCTTTACCATGTTTCTGATTGATAAGCAGGCCTGTACTAGCGGAACTGGGATGTCCAAACGCTTTCCGTCTTTCCACTGTTGGTTGATTGGTCCAACCCGAGGATTACGTTGGGCCGGGGTAAAATAATATCCTACTTGTCGAACTGAAATCTGAACGATACAAACCATTCCGGTCACCTCATCTAAGCGTGTAATTTTCAACACACTCTAGTGGAAACAGCGATCCCAGTTCTCAACATAGTAATTCCGCGCTTCAAGAGTGACGGGAGGAAGAAAGAGAGTGGAGAGTATGAGAGCGCAGACAACGAGGACGCGCAACTTCCTCCTTCATTTGCTTTTTTTTGTTCTACGCTCCCTGCATGTCTTCCGTGGGGGAGGGGCCTCTGTTTTTTTTGCATCACCCTGCCTCTCTCCCCCCTGCTTCCGCCCCTCTCCCGGCTTCGTTCTCGCTGAGGCGAGAGTATCTGCGAGTACGAAAGCAGAGTTTAAGGGAGGGCAGAGGAGGGAACAGGGGGCAGATGGTGGTGGCAACACTGACGACCCATTTAGGGTTGCCAACCCACTCCCCGAACATTCCGGGAGACTCCCGGCATTTCGCAAGGGCACACATTGTTAAGTAATACACCACGTTATATTGCAATAAAAAAAATGCTCGACATTTTCCACCAAGTTATTCCTAAGACTTTTTCTAACGTTTCGCTAAAAACCTCACAACTACCAGATCAAATGGATTATTCCTACTTTCCCGAAGGTGAAACGACGGATATAAATTTTACAACACATACAAAACGAACAAAAATATAAATTTTATTCCATTATTATCGATTGCGGTAATTTATAACTTGGTTACCCTCCTATGACAGTCTAATTATTGACAGGATATATAAATACATAACAATATTCCCAGATTTAAACACATTCTCCAATTAGGTCTTCACGAACTTCAAGTTTGAATTAATTATTTTAGATCTCTTTTTATTAGGGTTAGTTCCTATTCAACTGTTACCAAATTTCTAGCTTAGTTCTTGGTATTGATAAACGAATATGTTTCTTATGATGCGTCAAAAATTAGTCCTTAGAATTCCGTTTGAAATGAAAAACTGGTATTCCACGTAAATTGATGAGGAAAAACGATATTCAACATTTCTTGCACTTTTATCATAACATTCAAGACTACCGTAAGTCGAAGGAAAATTTTATATGTATTTAAGCCAACCAAGCCGTTGAAACTGGAATTCAAAAATCATTCAGTGGTATTTTAAACATTTGTCATTATATACAGATTAGGCATTCCACGCAAGTAGAAGTTGTAAATATGTTTCATAATGAAATTCCCGAAACCTCAATCTAAGAGAAGTACAAGGGTTGCCCAAAATGTAATCCCCCACAATTTTTCCTCAATAACTGTTTATTGTGCATACATAATACATATATACCAAACACGCTGCTCCCATCCGGGGTAGTCACAGTCACAAAGTTTCACTCATAAATACATATTTGTATACATAACTCTGCTTCAATAATTTCCTCTATACTAACCTATCCTTGCAAATATCTTTTGCCTCATTTACCCCCATACACTGTTTCATACACGCCCTCCTGTTTTCAAGACTCCTAATATTCCTCCTCCAAAGAATTTCCTCAACCACATTCAACCACAACTTTCTCGGCCTACCTCTACCTTGATGAAAGAAGTGTGCTTCGTTGGGTTGGCCATGTTGAGAGAATGGATGAAAGTCAAAAAACGAAACAGATTTATTATACAAAAATGAAATTTACATGCCTATATGAAAACATGATGCTTTGTCTACTCACTCTATTTTTCCACATATTCTCTTTCAAGTTCAATGGCCTTTCTCCAGCAAGTCACTAAGGCATGTATGTATCCTGTCAGTACCTGTCCTCGCTCTGGTTATGGAGTCTGGTTTCCAATATACTAATCACCTCTTTGTCGTCCAAAGTGTTTTGGAAAAGTGCTCAGTGCCAATATTCCCAATGAATTAGAAAAGAAAAGAAATTACGAAGAAATTTTCTTTCTTTCTCGTCATTAGTTTGTGACAGACTGGTATTCGCGAGCCTAATTTGCAGTCTGTCCTCTGTAGAGTCCACAAAATTGGTCAGAGAACTTGATATTGTAGTGTCGTGATATCCTGAAATGGCTTTGCAACCAATGGAGACGCGTTTCTCGATGACCATTTCAACGCAGATTTCTGTTATTAAGGAGTTTTTAAAAAATATGGGGATTTACTTTTTGGGCAACCTTTTTAAAACTCCTATCATTAATTGTTCGTGAGCTGTCAACCTTGAGACTCACCCATTACTTGAGAAGGTAATATGTAACTCAAATCTTGTCCATTCCATTTTTAAGAAGAGAGTGTTAGGAAAAATGGAAAAAATTCTCTAAGAGCGTCATGAGTTTTTAAGTTTTGCGTACAGAGTGCAAAGGCGAGCTGGAGAAACGTTGAGGGAACAATGGATAATTAATCAAAGTTCCGGTCCCTCCAAGGCCAATGCATGAACGAGTATGGGTACTGAAAAGGAGGTCGCACTTTGAATGACTTATCGTTTTTGTGATCGGTTGAAGAAAGTTCAAAGCGAAGGGAGCTATCCCATGAAAATGTACTCCTCTTCACTATTCATTTGCTGAAGGATTATAAATTACTTCCCGAAGGGTTATGTGCACAAAAAGGGTCAGTGGAAGGGCATTGTCATACTCAGGACAATCCCATCAATATAAACCATCATCGCTGTTAAGGGAAGATATTTTCTTCCCCTAAAGATGTTATTGAAATTGATTTCACCGTATAAAAAAAATTGATATTACGCCCACTCGACATTTAAGCGTTTTAACACACTTAAGTTGATATTCTTCTCAAAGTGAAATACAACGATCTCAACTCCCACTAGCTTACCATAGCCTTATTCATTAAATGTGTACTGAAACGATAGCTTGAAACAATAACCTGTCCCCTGAGTCAAGCAATAACCAAGATTATTTAACACTAACACATAACAGTCGTTATTTTGATTGGGTTTATAAAAAATACAACACTGGGGTACTCTTCGAGAAAATTCGTTATTTTCCGCAAATGTCACTTATCCGAAAAGATAAATAAAATAAATTTAAGTTTATCTCAGAAAATTTTCTGGAATACTCCTTACATGAAATAAACCCGAAGGTTAATACATTTCAACAAATGTCATTGAATTCTAATTTTAAATCCTCTTCTTAAAAATTGACGCGGTCCTAGGCAGACAAGCTTTGTAAAATGAGTGACCGACTCAGCTATAATCAATAAAGGCGAGCAGACGATCAGGTCAACAAAATTTGCCTCTAGTTTTGAAGTCTGCAACCCTTCGCTATTTCTCCTTCCACAATTCCAAACTACCTTGGTTACCTTCAACACAGCCTTTCAACACAGCCATTTCCACATTATTTTTACCTCTGTATCCTCTCTTTGCCCCATGGTTAATTTACCATTCACAAATGTGAGGCGTTTAACAATCATGCATGTAAATTATGCATGCATATAAATAAAATATGCATATAAATAAAAAATATATAAAATATATACATTGCATGTAAATTAAATAAGTACCGCGAGGTCATGTTTTAGAGCCAAACACCCTTGAGGTGGCTTATAGGGTAATGTGTAGTTGTAGATGAAGAGGTTTAAAATGCATTTTACGAGATAATAGAGTAAATATAATCAATGCTCATAAAGAATACACATTCTGTCTCAATTGCGACAAGAATGATAATTAGCCGACATTTTCCTTCATCCAACTTAGCAGGCTCGACATTAAACTTACCGCCCTGGATGAAATGCATACAGACGTGAGGAAAATGGAGAAATGGCCCAAATATCAAGAGCGGCTATACGAACTGAGACGAATGTATGCACCACAAAATCTGGTTTGACCCAATTGTGCTCATCGCAGGCGAAATTGGAGGAGTCAAAGGACTGCTGATAAGGAGCACAAAGAACATCTCATCCTTCACTGCTCAACTCACTGCACGAGTGCAAAAGGACGCATTGCCCGCGCCGTCTCCTGCTTTGGCGCACATGACGCACGCAGCGAGCAGGGCCACGACCCGACCACCTATCCTGCGGTTTCCTACTTGGTGACCTCTCTCAGGAGTCTCCGGCCGTTTGCGATGCAATTAACTCCATTCTGAAGCCTCTGACGCGGAGTGATGATCGCATCCTTATATAATAAAAATTCAACCGATGAAATGTCATCACGAGGGCATAACGCTTGCTGAATTGGATCTCGCAAGACCTCAAAGATAATAAAAATAACGAGAAATAAGTTTAATGCACTCCGTAAATGCAAAGCGTAAAATTTAATTTCCACTGAAATATAAGAACAACGCCAAATATTGCAAATTATTAATGTAACACCAATTTGATCGTAGGAATAGAATAGAGCGATATTTTTCTGTTAAACCAAAAGAGACCGTCTTTAACTCAGCAGGAAGAAACGTGTGCAAACGACGCAGAGATGATCAACAGAGAGGGGATCGAGAAGAAACACGAAACGTTTGAGTGCGTGCATAGAGCGTTTGTCAACTTTTGTCGATCACACGCACATCTGCGTTCAGAGCACAGAAAGAAATCACTTTTTAAACGCTCATTCCTAGTTCCCACAAAAAATCCGATGAAAAATACATTATCCAAAACCTTCTTCCACTTTTTCCCCATCCATTACGGTAAATGGTCGCAACTCTCGCGCAGAAGTTTTATGATATGTATACACCTTCCTTACGAAATAATCTCAGATACATCCGTTTAACCCTTCCAAGAGGCACGTTCTGAAACCAACTATGATTCATACAAAGGCCTCAACCACATTATTTTATTCCACATTTTTCACAGAAATAATCATTTTTAGGTCCATAAATTTTTATGACCACCTTTATCATACAGATTCTTTATCAAAACTACTTTTCTTGTAATTCCATAGAAGTATATATGAATCTATTCATTCATACCGGAAATTTAGCAGGCGACTGCTTTTTCCTTTTCAAAATTCGAAAGTTTCAGTGTTTTTGGTATTGAAATAAACAAGACTAAGTTGAGTCCTAACTAATGACGAATAAAATTCAACTGATATAAAGATTAATGCTTGAGAATCTAAAGTTAAGAACCGTGTTTGATCAAAGGAATTAGGAAAAGAAAATCAAAACGGACTCGCAGAAATAATTTAATAAAATAAATATGAAGTTATTTTTCTGGAGATTGTAGGTCATAATTCATGTATAAACTTTTACTCTTTTGCCAACGTTTCGTATCTTTATTTATGCTTCCACAAATCTCCAAAACCTACAATCTCCATAAAAATAACTTCATACTAAAAAAAGAGGTCACGAAGAAGAATCATCTGGCTAAAATAAATATGTTCAATGACATATATTTGAAACAACATCGACTTACCATAGTCACCATTGTGTGTAGTGTCTCATTTTTACTTCAGTACATGTCATTAAGAAAAATATGGCTAAATACTAATTTTTCTGTTGTTATAGGCAACGATGCATCTTCCACCTTAAAAAAATGAACACAAGAAACGAATTTCCATAAGACCCCATTCTGTAATCTATATGAGTAACGCCCGATAGTTTCCCATACCGAGGATCAGAGTTTAAATCACAAGATTTTCCAGAGGAATCCTAGCCTCCACTTGGGTGCAAAGTTCAGAGCACCTCAGGTGCAGTGCTCCATCCGCCGGATGGAACGTTAATCTAGGAACCCTTAATGAATTTTGCAGAGAGAACATACCTGCCAGGGAATTGGCAACACTTGGCATGCGTGCCAAACGTGGCTCGCTCACTGACGACTTGTTTCACGAGACCGAAACACGCCGATGACTTTCTTCTGACCTGTAAAACAAGTCTTTGCAATTTTTTCTATTTTTAGAGGACACCTTTCAGCGACTGGGGTAGTTCCGGTGTGTACACGGCGGCCTACTTATGACTTATACACCATACACGACTTAAGCTTGTCTTGTTCAATTTTTTCACTCAGTCGGTTTTACATGATTTACACGAGCACCTACGTATCAAATAGCAAGATATCAAATACTTTGTACTAAAAAATTTTTGGTTGCCACGTGGAAATGTTTTCTCTTTGAGATTAAGCCGATTTTGCCTAGCACTCTCAAAATGGTAGTTGTAACAAAATAAAAAATTTCACTCTCACGTATGCGCGTCTCTGATTTTGTCTTCTCCTCCTGAACTCTCCAGCAAACCTCACTTAACTAATAAATTGCCCGGACTCTCCTCAGTTTGAACAATGAATTTTATTCACCAAATATTACGAGAAAGAAAATTAATATCTCTTTATACAAATGATTACCAATCACCATAGATATGTTGTGCCATTAAAATACACAACATATATTTTGCCCTTTACTGTATCACTTCTCTTCAGGCTCATAAAATTGAACAGACAATGCACTTTTTCCCACTTGAGCCACTTCACGTTTTTTCTTCTTCACATTACAGAACATATAAAAAAATGAAAATCATACATACAATATCCTTATCGATATCCGCACCGCAGTTGGATGCTGTGTTCCTTCCCAGCTAAATGCCCGGATACACCCTGCGTTGAAATGAAATTCCCGTTGCTCCCCGGATTCACCGTGCGTTGAAATACGGTTGCTCCTCAAGCAGCTTGTCCCCGTTGATGCACAAAAATATAATAACTTCATCTGCTCTGTTCCACAAGAGTCCTTGATTATTGTCAAACTACCCTCGTGCCCTTCAGCGGCGTCCTTAAATACCCCTTCTCTGCCCTCCGTTATGCGTTGCTTAGCTGCCATTAACAAATTGTTTTGGGTCGTTTTCGGAATGTCCTGTAGTTCCTAATATTTTATGCTATGGTGGAATTAAAATGTTACATAGTCCACCCCTGACCTCGGCTAATGTCGACCGACGCCATGTTTCTCTCCCCCCTTCCTCCGTTCCCCAAATAGTTTTTCACTCACCTACCCTCCCCACCCATCCCTGATGGACCGAACGACGTCATTCATCGATTTCCCCAACCCCGTCCCCCAGTTATTACCATGCAAATGAGAGTGATACATGGTGTGTTATAAAATGAAGCAAATCTGAGGGAATGGAATAATGATATGCAAATCAGGTGAGGCAGGTTTCACGTAATGCACCAGAATTACGCTGATAAGGAAGAGTCTTAACACGGAAACGACTAGCTATTCAGCCACGGTTAGAGGGAATTAAGGTAAATGGATGAGGCGAATTTAGGTCCGCACAATTCCTTTTAAGATTCAATCGAGAGAGTTGGGCCAATGAGTCAAAAATGAGTGGGAATGAATGAGTAATATCAAATTGGCATGGTTTTTGGGCTTCAGACTAGGCTTAAAAAATATCGCAATATGAGAGGATAAGCATTGTAGCATCTATTGGTGATCCAAAAGAAACTATGTAAATGATTTCGGGATGCCTTATTTTATATTCAAAGGCATAATTGGTTGCATCTGTAAAGAGGCAATTGCCTTTTATGAACGCGAAATTTACTCAAGAGTTTACCAACATTTTTCGAATATCGTGCTAGATAATAAGGTTCCACTTTCAAATAATCAATAAAATTTCAGAGTGAAATAGTATTCAGCTAGGAACCATACTAACTGGTACAAAAATCCAGCAGTAAATGAGAGAAAAGCAGCTATTGGGCCCACTAACCTGGGCAAATTCGATATCTGACCACTGGTGAGAGGAGATTCTCATTATAATGGCGTATAATGTCATTATTTTTTCATTATTTAGTATTCAGCAGACTTTCCTACAGCCAAGGGAACATTTTTGACTGATTAAACGAAATGGAATGATCTGAAGAAGAAAAGAGACTTTTACGGGTAAGCATTGAGAAAAATATGAGGGTTATCACGACGCTACGGTATTTTATTTTTGAGTGCTTTGACCAATTTTGCGGACTCTGCAGAGGACAGACTGCAATATTAGGCTCGCATATACCAGTCTGTCACGAACTAATGACGCGAAAGAATGTAAATAGCTGGTCAAATAGATTTAACCAAAAAAATTAATAAAATACAAAGGAAAGCAGTTCGTTAAAAACTGCTACGAGCGTACATATAGTGTCTCACAACTTTTAGAGAGATTAAGGTGGGAGCCCCTAGAGACTCGGAGGCTACACGGTAGGCTTAGATTGCTTGATAAATTCAGAAATGATATTTTTCAGAGCGACACAGAGAATATTATCATGACTCTTCACTACATCTCTAGGTCTAACAGATGCGATAAAATAAGGGAGATATACTGCTGAACAGATAGGTACAAAAACTCATTCTTTCCGCAAACAATAAGCGGCCACAATAAAAATTAAGCTCCACTAGATACACTTCCATAATTCATGTCACCATATTATCTCCAAAAAACTTAAACCTTTACACGGCTGGTGACCTACCACCCCCTGCCACAACCCCTGCGGCGGCTCGCGGGGTATTATGTAGATGTAGAAATTACTTCGTAATGTTTCTTCTTTTAGAATCCATTTTGA
This sequence comes from Ceriagrion tenellum, assembly GCA_963169105.1. Lineage (NCBI taxonomy): Eukaryota > Metazoa > Arthropoda > Insecta > Odonata > Coenagrionidae > Ceriagrion > Ceriagrion tenellum. Next base: position 149,203,163 of record OY720635.1, read on the forward strand.
ATATTGACACTGAGCACTTTTCCACAATACTACTCTGGACGACGGTGAGGTGATTAGCACGGAGACAACCGGGCTACGTTTACCCATTTTTGCGAAATAAGTACTTTTTGAGGAAAAAACGGGTGTCATTACTTTTTGGAGAACCCTCGTTCATTTCATCAACCTTGTTCAAATGTAATTTTCGCGAAAAGCTATTTTGAAAGTATATTTTTCCAGGACATTATATTAGGATAAGACGAAGTATTTAATTCCGTATAATGAAGCCGTCTGATATCTTAAGCCATTACTGAATAAGAGAAACTATCAAAGTAAATTTGATTAGTTCGTTAGGACGGTAGATTAGTCGGCTTATGTAGCAGCGATCTCAGATTGTGACCCGAATTTACTTTCAGTACAGATGACTTTGATTAGTTCGCTGTAGCTTGATTAGTCATCTGTACTGAAAGTAAATTCGGGTCACAATCTGAGATCGCTGCTACATAAGCCGACTAATCTACCGTCCTAACGAACTAATCAAAGTCATATATGTAAAGAAAGGCAATTAACGGTTTGAATACTTTGTATTAATTTTCGTTTTGCTTTAAAAAGAGCAAATGCTATGTCTAAGAATTTGGATGAGAAATTCGTCGGATAATCTCACTTGTTATTTATTACTCATATTTTTAATGGTATAGGTGAAATCATTGCATTTTCAGCCTTACAAAAAACAGAGCAGGGTTTCTCCTTCGCAGTGACTCGCGATATCGCCGGTGAATCTCCATAGAATCCCCACAGTATTTCAAGATGTTCTAACCTCCGTTCTAGTCTCACGTGCGGAGCAAAATACAACTAATACCAACCAACATGAACAAAAAACATTAAACTTTAAGATATTTCGTTTATGATGCTCCGATCGGTAAATAACGACAGAATCAAAAGTTAAGCTCTTAATCCACATTATATCTGAGCGTTGGCTGGGCGCAGACATGAGATGGTGGGAATGAGTCAATGTTAATAGTAATTTTTTTAAAGATAAGTTAGTTTTGAGCTGTAAGATGGACGATTTTTGGAATTCTCATACAGAGTTGCAGGTGACCAAGATCTAGCAACACCTGATTAATGTGAGGAAAATGAGAAGTTAGAGCATTTTTAGGCGTTAAAACGAGGAAATTTGACTTTTTACAAACTATTTATTTAAAGAGAGGCAATTAGCGGATTAAATACTTTGTTTTAACTTTCAATTAAAGGAGAAAATGCAATGCCTTAGAACTTGAATGAGAAATTCGCGTTTCTCTTCGAGTTTTGTTGCCGATTCATTTAAAATAAATCTTGTGCTTGTTCGCGAGTGTTTAGGACAGTTCTTGAGAAATTGTGAGTGCGGAGTAAAGTCAAGGACTGGTCAGGTGAGTTTTGACGCTTATACCGCTTTTAGGCTGTTGACAACGCTGAGAAGAGGCGACAGCAAGAATATCGGACGTGGGGATGACGTGAAGCTGTATTTAATGAGACATGCTCCTGCATTGAGTCATAGTGAGTTATGTGCAAGATCAGCAATGCCATCAAAGAAATTGTTTCGGTTAGTTTTTAAACTTGCTGATATGTCCATCCGTTGATGAGTTCATTGAGTTTTTTTATGAGACGTAATTTTGATTGATTGGTGAATTTTGTTTGCGGACGAGATGAAGTTATTTAAAAAGCGACTTTCAGGTGACTTTAAGCGAAGGGGATTACAGTTAAGTTGATGCGACTTTTTCGCTTTTACATTGCTTTTACTTTTGATGAGACGTGAATTTTTTTGACACTCAGCCCGCCCGATTGCTTTTCACTCTCGAGGTTCAGGATATGGGTTTACCCTGTTTTTTTAGTATTTCAGAGCTAGAGATTATGCATTGTGAGTAAAATTTAGAAGTCTTAACTTGTTCGATTTTTAGGCGTTAAAACGAGGAAAATCGACTCTTTACAAACTATTTATTTAAAAAAAGGCAATTAGCGGTTTGAGTACTTTGTTTTTACTTTTGTTTTGCTTAAAAAAGAGGAAATGAGCGGACTTAGAATTCGAATGAGAAATTCGCGTATCTCTTTGAGTGTTGTTTCCGATATACGCTCAAGTCCCTGCTCCAATAATTGAAGAAACTACCGCTAAGCGCCAGAGCTACCTGTAGACTAACGGAGATCGCATCTATACTATTGTGTGCTTGAAGGGCACTTGTTTAAACCGCGGATAAAATATTATTTTTACCCATTATAAGCTGTTGTTGTTTAACTGAAAGTAAACCCGTAGTTGTGTTGTGTAAGTTGTTACATAAACACTATTTAACTGCCCGTTATAGTTGTTAAGCGAGGTAAGAAGTTAGGAAAAGTGGAGACCGAACAACTGAATTTGTGTTCTGGTGTTTAAATGAATAAAATGAAAAAATGTGGCATAAAAGCTGTTGGGAAAAGAATCTTTGTGGTATAGCTAAAAAATGATTGCTAAATTGTGATGACGGAAGATGTAAATTGGGCAACTGTTTCAGTTAGGCAATTTGAAATCAGGTTATTCAAAAGCGAAGAAGTAATGAAAAGGGAAAAGAAAGCGAACCTTCATTTGAGAGTAAAATACAAACGTCTAGTCAAATACAAGCGTTAGGAATCAATATTGTTGTAGGATAATCGGCATTGATTTATAACAAGTTATTGGTTTATAACACGTGTGTTTAGTCATGTGGTGAGTGGACGAAGAGAGGAAAGACTAAGGGTTTTTCGAGCGGATGACGCCGCACCTAGGAGCAGCACCAAGACGCAGTATTGGGGAGGTGGTGCGAGCGTTGGTGCCGCTTCGGTCGGAGCGTCTTCGCATTCACTCCGCTTTCACGCTTCCACGGTCTTCTTTTGTCTCGTTCATCTCATCCCCTCACCACCTCAACCCGACCCTTCCTCCCTCACATGTCGCCCAAGCAAGCCCATTTAAAATCCTCATTCTTCTCTCACTCCAGTCACAGGACTCGTCTCAGCGTGAGCCTCATTCTGTGCGGGGAAAGATTTTTTGTCGCAGTCGTGAGTTCAACAAAAACTGTCGCAAAGGAAGACATTTATTGCTGGTGGTAAAAAAAAGTTTTCTCCTGGACGACATAAGAGTTTTTTCAAGCTGATTAATCGTGAATGAGGAGTTTTCGGAAGCCCAAAGCCAAATTCTAATCAAAGTGTCTTAAAGATAATTTAAAAAAAAGAGAAGGTGCACAAATGGAAATAAAAGTGAACATTTTCTCACTATTTTACCTCTATGTGACACTAAGCTAAAGAAACTAAAAATAATAAAATAGATCTAGAAAAATTTATTTTTCCAAGGATACTAGGATTAAAATGTAACTTAAATTTTCGACTGATTAGGAGTATTCTGCACAACCTGCATGGTAAATAAGTATTTTTAGCCTGTACGCAAAGAGCATGAAAGAATTTTTAAAGGCTCAGGTTTTCTCTACGCGTGTGTTTTTAAGAAAGGGAACAGACATTATCACTTACGTTGAAATAAATAAAATAATAAAGGCAGCGGATTCAATCACATAAGTTTTTGACTAGGAAATCTTTAAATTTCCAAAAACTATTTCCACCATTTATATTTGCAGGAAGTCTTAGACTTAGGCAAAAAAATGAAGTACATGAACCCTCAACATTATGAAAAGTTATCATACCTGATTATGAATTTCACGAGCTCACGATCATGGAAAATTTTTACTGATTCGCCTTAGTATTTTTTCGAATTTCTACATTCCATAATCGTCATAGATATACCTCAATGAAGTAATGATGTTAACCATTGAACGTCTTAGTTAACCGAAGCCAACAAGAAACATTAAGCATCCATTCAAAAAACAACTCCTCGAAATTATCTCTTCAACAAAAGGACTCCAATTATGTCTTAAGCCATTAATACTAGAATATCACAATCAACTTTCCTCTCTTGTTTTTTACTAAACTTATGGAAAAATGACATTTCACCTGAATAGATAATTCATAGAACTCGTCGTTCTCTTTGAATAATAAATCTATCGCAATCATTCCTGTCTGTTTATCTGAAATCGTATGTTAAAAACAACAATATTCTCTCACACACAGGCCAAAGCTTCAAAAAATATAATTTTTACCAATCTTTCCTTGCTGAATGAACATTTTCCTCAATGTTTACCCCTTTCCCTCTCTTATTTATCAGCAAAAATACGCTGAGCTAAGGGCGAAATTACATGTGCGCCCAAACTGGAACGACAGTTGGTGAAAAAATAACTCAGACTGTTCCACATTCCAGTAGTAGAGCAGGGGGAAATCTCTTCCAAATATCTTCCAAAATTCGGCGAGCCTTATTTCATCGCCGGAAACCACAAGGCGGTCGACAGCAGTCCCAACGTGGGCCATGGCCCGAGGTGAGGGATGCGGGGGTAGGAGACATGTAAGCGTGGGCGCAACGAGTGGATGAAGGCACATTCGCCGCCTCACTCGCGGCTGACAGGTGATGCCTCGTCGAGATGCTCGCATACAGAGCTGGGTTAGCAGCTCCATTTTTATGATAGAGGAGAGAAAGAGGGATACATGGATGGGGGAGAGGGCAGAATTTAAAATACCGTGGGCGGAAAATGTGGTTAACACGGCCAATCTGGGATTTCATCCCCTTGAAAGGGCGAGTCGAGAGAAGTGGGACGAATGGAAGATATCAACAGGAAGGGACCGAGAGGGAAACATTTGAGGGAACAAAAGACATCTTCCAGAGAGCACCATACTTTTCGACCGAAAAACACGTCTGCACTACTCTGAAAGGACATTTTATTTTAATACAGTTTCTCGTGAGAGTGTTTCATATTCTATAATCTAAATGCATTTCCAGATAGATTTCTAGAGTTGAATGATGTAAGTCTAACGAGGAAACGGATATAAAAATGTAGTACTTGAAAGAAAAATTGATAAAATCTGAAGACATGGTTACGATGATTTGCCGCAGACAATGAAGTAAAATTCACAAAACTAGAAGAAATTCCGACTGAAATGCTTCTTGTATGAGATTTTTGCATAACATAACTTTCGACGCTGAAGTGGTGGAATTTGTATACAAAAGTTTTGATTGAGGAGCAAACTAAAAACATGGTTCATATCACCTTCATATGACCTACTCATCAACTTCTAGAAATTCTCTCTGATTTCCCTTTTATTCATTCCAAACATTTTGAAAATGAATCATCCTCAGGATGCCATGACGTTAAGTTTTACATTAAATTCTTAGCAAAGCCCTGAAGGGAATAGCATGAACCTTTGTCCACTCTCATGCAAATTAAATCACCAGGAAAATCTTTACAAACCTAATAGAATCTACGTAAGCAAGCAATCGTTTAGCAAGTAATGTGGGTTAAGAGAAAACCCTAAAGAGCCTACAAGTGGGATATCAAAAAAGTGTCCATTTTTTATATCATGGATTTTTAAGTTACAAAACCTACAAGAGGTTTGGCAAATGTGTTTTTTAAAACAGTAGCGAATTTTTAAAATCGAAATTACCGCTTTTCAACTGTCGATATATTCCAAATCCACAGGTCAATTGTACGCTACAAAAGAGGCACTGAAAATATCAAGGATCATGTAACGCGATTGAATTCCTTCACAATGTATAGGATAATAAGGTGAAATAAATCAGAGGTTCCTATTCTGAGGGGAAGTATGATCAAAGTTATAGTCCCTGACTCGATGGTAGAGGAGTACTCCATGTGATAATTGGGGCCGGGCGATTATTATATTTTAGGGAGCATGCATAGAAACTCGCATCTGGTGCTATAAATACCGAATAATAAAGAAACAAATACTTGATAGGTAATATAAGCATGTTTAACATACTAAAAAAATGCAGCAGGAAACAGCAGACGATATAAACCGCAACGCTCAAGCTTTAAAGAAGCAACGACGGGCGGAGGTCGTAAATTCAGTTTATTGGTCATCAAAAAGTACCATCCCCTACAGCAAAGCAGGCCCAGCTCCAACAACAGACAAAGCTATGACTGCACTTATGCTGGAAAGGAGGGCACCCTTCGTCCTTCATATATCAAGAATATGCCCTATGATACATGTGAATGTTCACCCGATAGTCTAGCAAAAATGTACCGTTTTCGGACCAGGGAATATTACTCACAGTAAGCACATAAGTTTAAGATATATTGATTTGAATCTAACATATAGTAAGAGAATCCATTCGCATCGAACATCTTATTTCAACGAATGATCCTTATTGTTATATATTATTATATTATAAAGCTCCACTCATGCATTTTCTAAATTCATAGTTAGAGCTTCGCGAGTGTCAGGTTAGCAATGGAATTTAATCGGCTTTTAACGGAGTATTTTTACATTGGTAGAACAAGTGGCAGAGGAGAACTGCTAAAGGAAGTATATACTTCTGAACTTGAACTGGATAAAAACTCGCTCCTAATTCGGGGGTGCGCTCTGATTAGAGAAGACTCTCTTAGGCTCAGAGTTGTAATATTCATTAAATATTTTCCAGGTTTGAAAACCAAATTAATAACACTCTCCCGTCGATAATGGTCGCATCAGCTAACCGACGAATCAAGCTCTTGGTTACATTATGTACCCATCATCTTACGGATAACGCTCACGAGACATTTTACCGAGCCTACTAATAGGTCTTGTACCCCAATAACACTTGGTATAATTAGCAGATGAAATACAGGTATTGATGTTAATAGTTTTCAATAATTTCTATAATTTTCTATGATAAAATACCAACCCACATTTATCTCTACCTATTTTACACATTTCTCAAGTAGTCCACACCGTTTATAAATGAATTTCAATAAAATATATAAAACATTACATTTTTGGTGTGTAGATTTTTAAATCAAGTAAGGAATTAATGCTTAAATTTTTCATGATTTTACACTAGAACATCCATACTTTTCCAGTGAGCTCTTTTTCTTCAGCAGTAAAACACTTGATTCGCATTTTCGAAGAAATTATCTAAATTAAATACCAATCACTTTTTCACTATTTAATTTTACCTTGAATTTCGTGTAAAAATAGGAGTTCAAGAGGAGGGTGGTTTTTTTTCCGAATTCTGGCAACAATGGTTTAATTCACTACTTCGTTTATTTGATATTTTAGTATAGAAGTACTTATGCATTATGCAGATACCATGCAAAATTCTTAATCCTAAGATGTGTACATTTATCAGTCAAGAGGTATAGTTAATGCAGTACGAAGTCGATGTGTGAAAAAAAATTTTTTCAAATCCCTGCTGGATCCACAGGATTTCCGCGGCATTCATATGACAGGATCAGATCCCCTTAAGAGAGGCTAATTTAAACCTATTGCACAGGGGCGTTCTCCCGTACCTTTCACCCTCCAACGATCGTTTCGCGGGACTCAATTTATCCTCCGTGGTTCCACACGTCGGCTCCGGCACATGAGCCTCGCAACCCCTAACCGTGGGTGTGCCTTTTCTGCCTCTCCATCCACTCGCCACTTTACTCCATCACTTTGCTCGGCTCGACTGTCTGCTCTCCACATAGCTCCGTCAAACTGGCCGGGAATTCATGGCATTAATTAGTCCACGCATTTGTGCCTCTGTTGTTAGATTCTCTTTGGTTTCCATGTAATCTTTCCACTTAAAATCTATTTCCCGGGTAGGTTTAAATATGTGATATAAAGTTGCAAAAAATATTTCCGATTGGTAACAAATAATTATAAATTATTATTGATCAAAGTTATAAAAATATGAGTATTTTTAAGATATGAACACATTATTTATAACATGAAAATCGGTTAGTGTTAAAGATTACCTCTACAAGAGATTATCATTTCACTGAGAAATGCTGTCGATCAAGTCTAAAAAGGTGTTGAAACCATGGTCGGTAATCGTTAAATATTCTGTGTGGAAAGTTACCATTGTCTTTCATTTTGAAATGGATATCAACATGAAAATTGAGTTCACTGGAAAAAACAATTGTTCCTAAGACACTCTCTACAAGTATATTAAAGGGATGTCACTAAATTACGAACAGGTAGGCGGATTTTTGCTCTCAGTGATTCTTAGAATAAAGATTTTTATCATTATAAAAAGTTCTCCAACCTTCTTACGCAAGATGAAGTCCAAATTCGGCAATTAATATATGTACTTCCAATCATGAGGCCTATTCTCTAACATGATACGTTTTTATAGAAAATTATTATTTTATTATACTTACATTTAATCAGGTCCTTCGTACCACGCGGAGTACAGATATTTTCAACAAAGATAGATATACATTATGTAACCTGGCATTCTTTGGGCGGAATACAATTTACAAGCCGAACATTTCAGTGGGTTGGGCTTGGAGTCGGCTAATTGTCACGAGCGTTATCGCCAGAGAGCATTTCCACACACCTGGCGACCAGCTATTTCCCACAGAGGGGAGGATTTCCCAAGGAAGCGAGGGGATAATGTTGGAAACCCTCTCGACGTATGTAAATGGTGATTAAATTTGCGGTCATTTTAGCCAGCGGTTCAGCGATTTTGTGATTTTGTTGATCGCAATTTTTTTCTCTCCTGGGCTTCTAACGATGATTTTCGATCCAAAGGACCCTTATAAGATCCTTCTCGGTTGTAATCAAGTTTCCTATTGCTTGAACTGCAAGAATTCATATAATCCCTCCACTCTAAGGGAGGCTCAACCCTGGACCCGGGCAAGCGGCAATATTGCCCTCCTGACAAATCCGAGCAGCAAACAGTATACGTCACAATCCAAGTATGAATCTCTAGGAGGAGATACGTCACGTGGATGCAGATAAGAAAACACAAGAGACAGGAGAAAAATGAAAGTCATTACGACGAAATAGACCACCTCTCATCCAGATCGTATTAATCACATTTCGGAGTAGTGCGAACAATGGCGCTGAATCCGGCTCTGAAGCCGCAGGTGGGAAGCCGCAATTTTTTTCGGGTGTATCGTAATTATCGGAAAGAGAAAGCTCCGCCACTACTTTTGTGGTTTTAATTTATCGGTGAGTTGGAATACCAAAGCCGCCACTGCCTCTAAAGAATTATACATACCTACGCTCCCATACATATAAGGTGGATTAAAACGGAAATCTTAAAAAAAACAAACGTAGATTGATTCCTGGCAAATGCAAAAATGATTGCTGTACTTTCAATATTAGTTTCGTCACATTCAGATTTAATTCCAACTTTGACTCAACTTATCCTATTTACGTTGGATTCACCCCGTTTAATGCTCCTTCTAGAGAAGAATTAAGAGATTCGCATCTTTCTGGAATTTCCTGGGCGAAGCATTGTGTGAAGAATACAGATGTACGTTTGGAGTTCCACAGCCATCAAAGAAGGGCAGAATACAATGCTATCCGCGGTCATTTCACAAAATTTTGGGGAAGAATGTCTTCCACCCACGAGTCTAATTCCGTGGAGTTGTGCACGTAGAGATGGATCGAGCGACTAGGACGGGAGAGCGTGGGACGATGGATATCTACGAATCTAATGCTGAACATGTGAATGAGAGGTAGCGTGCAAACTCAACGGTGGAAATTCAGATAAAGCTATTAACAGTTGAAGCGGAAGGAATGATATAATATCCAACTCCATTTTCCCAAAGAGAATGTAAAAACAAGTTGATGATAAGCCAAAGAAAAAACATGAGAGAACAAGTTACTGCGCATAAAGAGTTTACCAACGTAAGTCACTCAAATACATGCAAATAATATATTGACACCAAATAGCCTACTCATTCAAATCTGAGGTGTAGAATACAACGTTGTACAGCTACATTAGTTGGTATACTCATTATCCTGCGAAATTGAAATTATCCACAGAGCATATTAAGATTTGATATTTTTCGCTACTATACCTAATGAATTTATCCATGGTGATATTTATTAGATGATTGCGGTGAAAATATTACACTCGTATGGCGAAAGAGAACACTAAAGATAAATTTGGTACACATAGTGATTCTTTACTATATCCCAGACACATAACTGCATTTTAAATGAGCAATCTTCAGTGTATTAAAGAGTGTAATCAAAATCAAATGTTACAACATAAATCTTTTTAGCGGATAAGTAACCGTACAAGATTTTTCGTGGTGCGAATGACCTTAGTCGTCGAAGCACCCTAATCATCCTAATACTACCCCCTACCTAAGATTTTTCGGCAGTTCACGTCCCTCATTTTCTCAGCACAAGGCCCATCATTGTCGAGTGCTACATGAAGAAATGGCTAGTTTAATTTAAGCGTTAACTCCGTAAAATTGCAAATAATTAGAGCATACTTTAACTTCATATTAAGCACGTTGTGAAAAGAAATCATATGATCCATATTTCTTCCAGAACATGAAATAATAAATAAATTGTGATTAAAAACTCAAAATGGAAAAAATGTTAATGTGTACAAAGTAGTCGAGTAGTAGAAACTACTAATATAATTACGGGAAAATAAATGCACACGGACAAACTTCCAAGCGAAGATTTATGAGTTCAAATAAATTAATATAGCTAGTATTCGCATAGTATCAATTTAAATGTCAAGGATTAGAATAAAACTGTTTATAACAATCTCTGTGCGAGCCATTCATTCCAAGAAAACTCTTTTTCGTCGAAAACGAAGCATATTCATCCAGTGACGCATTTTAGAGATTCAGAAAGCGAGTCCGAGATCCCTTAGATTTAAGCTAAGTGCTCTATTAATAAAGATCGTCATTAAATTCAGTCATTCCATGTAGTTATCAACCTACATGTAGATAACAGCTTGGTTTTCTTCACACAATCCAGCGAGAAAGCTTCTCCATCGCTTTCTTTAAGGGGATGAATCGATTGGTGTATACACAATAATTCAATATCCCGCAAGAATTTTCCTGAAAGGAACAACAAGCACAGTGGGTACTTCGCCCTTTGTTTAATCCAAATTCGGAAACACCAAATTGTTGAACATATTGCTCACGGTATTTCTATCACCCGACCACTCACACCAGCTACGCAAGAGACCAAAAGAGCGTCGTCTAAGGTTTCTCCTCAATACCCTCAGCATCTGTAACCCTTCAATGTTGGCTTCCGACGTCATCTGCCCCTCGGCGGAAAGTGAGGCGTTGATAATTAGGCGCTCCCATTAAGCTTTATCGGATTAAAGTAATGGGTCAAGTGCGTGAGTGTAACGGTTCGCTGAGATACGAGGCTGTTACAAATAACAGCCCCTGAGAGTAAAAAGGCGGCGCTTTTTCACTAGAGAGCATTCCGATATCTGAATTCGATTTTTTTCACCAAAGCCACATTCTTGATGTCCTCCTGGCATGGACTCGGCCACAGGATCTACCTTCTCACTCACGACAGATATACACAAACAAAATATTCTAACCCTCCTCTCTGGGCTTCAAGGAGTCATACACGAAGTAAAGTCTTCTTATGGACCTGAAATTTCTAAATACCTCAGAATACTAAAGAGATGAATATTATGAAGGTAGGATGTTGAAATTTGCATCGGCATATTTCATACCAAGGTTTTGGGATTTGAAATGCCCATCGAGTTTAAAGTAAAGTAAAAAAATGAAACGCCATCAACATACACTGTTTTTCCATCTATGAAACACTGCGAAATACATAGTGGACTTATCCCATAGACTTAGTCCTACGGGTTACACGGATTAGCTGCGAGTAATAAAATCCCAATTATTATATCCAGCGAATATGAAACGAAAATAATACCTGATATGAATAACCCTTTTCGACACTGTAGTCATAAGCATGCAAGTGCAACTTATACAAAATATTTTTACTGATCGTTAAATATGAAGCAGATGAGACAAAAACAATGTACAATGAAAATTCATGGAGATAATTTTCAGCGTGAAAGAATGATTTCTAAAACAAAAAAAATTTTGGTAAGCTTTCATAATAACTTGAATCAATTGTTGATTTGAAAATCATTATCCAATCTGATTACCTGCCGTTCCCATTTTTCATCTTTTTGTATAAATTCCCGTACACTTTTCACTGATTGAAAAACATACCGAAGGCAGAATTCCTACATAATTCAACTCTTTATGCAAGAAACACCAATTACCGAGTGAATTCGACCGCTAGAGAGCGAAGGCTGCCAATTGTGTGCCATATGTGGTCGATAGGAATGCGCGAGTGATAGCATGAATTACAGAATTCACACATGACTGTAGTCGAGCATGAAGAGGTACTTGTTTGAGTCGGATTAAGTCTATCCCTTCTGAAAGGGAATTCCAAGACAATGAAGGTAAAAATAAAGCTCAGAAAAAGCATTTTTCCAGGAGACGAAGGCTAAATGAATCATTAGCATCGATTTAATAGAGGTGTGGAGGAAAAAGACCTTATCTAAGACGTAAGATATGATGTAAGACGATGCAGTATGATGGAAAAATTTAAACTTTTCTTTGTTACATCCACATTTTTATATTGATTTATTGTACGTTTAAAGACAAAAATTTCTTGAAGTATCAAATAAATAACTAAAAATGGAAGATCGATCGAATTGGAAGCAACATAGAAGCAGAGGGAAACGTGATGGCTCCCTGGTGCGCAGGTTTTAAGGTCAGGGAGGCTGAGGCAAGCGTAAGTACACAGAGGGGCCAAAGGATACCAGGATGGACCTGATGAGGTACCCTCATGTGCTTTGTCCAAGATCTAGATTCTGAGGCCCTCTCAATGGCATCATACTCTTTGCAAGTGTGTGGCACTAAGTTTTGCCACACCTATAGCTGGTACTTATTTAATACTCCCGCTGGGACTCGAAATGCCCATTCATTCACATTGATTGCACTCTTCAAGCAAGATTAGGATTGCAATAGAGACGGAATCAGTTTCCACGGTAGATCTTATTCTCTTGCCCTCAGGTATATTACTTCAATATCTTACATCACGAGATGTAACAGCCAACGCGTCAAGAGTCGAAGAAACTTAAATTTTAAGACCACTCTTTTCCGTAATTATGTGTCCTATGGTTTTTTTATACTCTGAAAAGTAGCTAGCTTACTGAAATTATTAATTGCCCAACATATTCCTCAGACTGATCTCTAAAAACGTATCTTGAAGAATGCATGTGGGTAACACATAATAAAAAGCAGGATTTAACATAAATTTATTCCAATTAAATCTAATTGACGCATATAAAATGGAGCGATGTACAACAAAATTCCAAGGAGCCATTAAAAATGCAGTGGTCTAAGTAAAAAAATACGAAGTTCACATTTTATTTTCTACCAATTGATTGATACAGTCGTTTTGGAATGCCTGTGAAACCGAAGTTCGGCTACAGCGGGGGGCTAAACCGTTTGGTCAATCTCCTGTTTGCACACGACGGGACACCGCTATTCATCCCCCTTCCGGCGAGCGCAAACATCTGGCCGCGGAAGCCGAGGCACGGGGGCAGCGCCCGTCGACACCGACGTCTCTGGGACAAACGCCAAACAGAAAACCGCTCTGGCCAAACAAACAATCGGATGCGATAATAGGGGCCAGTGGACGGGTAGTGGGCAAAGTTTTCAAGCTATTCCGGCCTCTCTCTCTGCCACCAATACGTTCGCGCACTCTACCTCATGGATTATTCATAAGTTACGTAAACTGTTTACATAGCGTGAGCATAATTACAAAGCGCGCCATAAAGAGAGATTTATTCTCACAGATAGCGAGAAAGAAGTTCATTTTAAATAGTTCTACAAATATTAGTACAGCGACATATATTTGAGTGGACAGTGATTTGCAGAAGAATTAGTAAAAAGAGGATTTATGCGAAAAAAGTATTTAAATTTAACATCAATTGAAGAAGCCTGTTAACAATCCCAAGTTTCTCCATATTTTTAAATACATCACTGGTTTAAAGCAAATAAAATTTCATATCTAATTAGCCTGCAGTAAACTTATTCAGAACAAACCTGTGACTTTGTAATGATAACACTTCACTTTGTTAATCCACATATCTTTATTTCTACGACCCGGATTTCGACGTGTTCGGCGTCATCTTCAGGTATTGTCCCTACAGAGAAATGTAGAGACATTACCTGAAGAAGACGTCGAACGTCGAAACCCGGGTCGTAGAAAGTAAAGATATGTGGAATAACAAAGTTAAGTGTTATCATTACAATGTTAACAGATTCCACAAAGTTACGCCTGATACTACCAATTATAAACTTGTGACTTTACAAGTATTCTTTTATAGATAGCTTAAGGCCCATATTTAGTATACTCTACTGCAATCGTAAAATTGACGAGAAAATAAAATTAAATACCACCTGTAAACCTGATTTTAGAAATGACGCACTTAGCTTTTCACACGGGGCACGATAACACTTATATTTGAGGACAAAAAGATAACTTGGATCCAGCTAACAACAATGTTATGCATGACTATCAACTGAATATTTCGTAAGAAAAAAGATAAAATCTCGAAAGATGCGATCACTAGAGATAAAATTTCTAGTGAACATATTACGTCCATATGATCACTAGAGAAATGGTTTTATATCCCGAGGGCCGGAACTCGAATTCCAGCGGTGGCAAAGAATTTTCAGAGAAATTTTGAGCCCTGTTTGCTGTGTGGAGAACACTTCAAGTGACGTATTCCCTCCCTCGTTAAATCAATGGTTTCACAGTTTCACTCCCGATAGAACGTTAAACATTGGTCCTCTTAGGGCCTTTCGTTCAGAGTAGTCTAACCCCGAGACTGAGCCAACATCCACCCTTCCTCCTATTCCCTGACCACATTCCCACTTGTGCAAAGTTATAGGTGCAAATGGCTATAATTGTCGGTCACTTCCAAAAAAGCTAATTATTGCGTTTACACACCCAGCATGAAACGAAGCATCTTTTTGCAATATGTTTGTAAATCACACCCATTAATAAAAATAAAGAAATATTGGGAGGAAAAAAATATTTCGAAATATACGTATTAGTGACCAATTTAAATAGGTTGAAGTGAAAATTCATCGTGAAAATATCATCAGAGGAAAATTTCGATTTTTTGTCGGCAAATAACACGAAATAAAATATTATAAGAATCAAGAGCCATTATATTAGCATATTTAATTCATGAAAACTTTGCGGCAGTACAATGTACATGCCAATTTCAAGGTTTCTAAGGAGTGTGTTTTTTCTGCAATTTTTCTAGAAGTAGACGGAAGTTACTTGTACCCGAAATTTCGTTTTTAACTTTTGTATTTACTCAATTATGTAAATCTCCCATTGAAATCTCATTTCTAGATATATGGTACTGCAAAATTGCTGTTTCCTATTCCATGAATCGTGTGAGCTCAAACTATCTAGTATACAAACACCGTCTTCCAACTTCCGAATCTGTGTCCGACTCATTTCATGCCCCGTTTAATTCACCTCTCCCCTCTTAATTTCACCGCGGAAGAGAAGCCTCAGACATGGCGCATGAGTTGCAAAGACAGCAGCGCCAGATGAGTTTTGTTTTGTTTGCTGAGAGTCGGAGAAGTGGTCGTAATGCAAGCAAAATCTAGAGGGCGCACCGGGATTTGGGTGGAAATAGTTCTTTGGAATTCCAGGTTCGAGAGCCGAATAACTTTTTAGCTGGTTTTTAGCATATATAAACTATTTCTGCCCGTTCAATTTGATGTAATAATGAATTGTTTTATACTCAAACAATATTTCAACCTGCAAAGGAATGTCAATTTGTCAGCAGTAAATGCATGCGAATGAATCTGTTTACACCTTAAAATTGCGCTCTGCCAGGTTGGTTACAGTGGGGTAATTCAGTCAGGGACTTCTATTATCCGACCGCCAAGCTATCGCTTTTAAAATGTAAAGAAAGATTTTCAATTACGGATTTATTCTCATTAAGAGTGATAAACGTAACGCTGTTGAGATCCATTACACGATGAACACCGAAGAATCTAACGGCCTAAACTGTGGATGTACATCATCCAATTTCCAATCCAATCGCCTGTTTTAAATTGCAAATGGATTGGTATGCCAGGAAAGTGAGAGAAATAATGGTTTGGTGGAGAATAAACCGAATGGGAGCCAACGCTGAAATAGCAAATGAGTGTTCATGCATATTAATGACCAAACGCTATAAAGAGCTCACCTCCATTTTTGAGTTCTGCGCAATCGAATCCACAACATTTTATAAGCCGTTCAATTCCAAGCGATCTTCTATCATAAAAATAAATACAAATTATAAAAAAGAAAAAATACATCAATTAGAACCAATTAGAGGTCACACAATACTCGTCAGCTTCGTTGCAACGAACCCCGGGCTAAAAGAATAATGAAATAACATAATAGTTGATTTGGGTAATCAAAGGTATTGATCAAAATAGAATTGTCGCTAATGAACAATATGAGAAATATTAGGCAACAAATGGCAAAAAAGACCAAAAAATATTATTTTCATGAATACTGCACGTGACAGAAACGCTTGCAGGTTGTGGAATTCATTTGGAAATAATAGATTGGTCCTCAATCACTGAGCAAATAATAAATTCTAAAATCCCACAAAAACAGATATGTTGGGGTCAAACGTACATAGGAAATGTATGTTTTTTTAGTTTTGGACTTTGACTAGTAGGATTCACACGGTAGTAAAACTGCACATTATTTAATCCCCGTTTGAATATTTTAATCATTCGAAAGATGTCGCACTTGAAACCGACGAAAAAATTAATTAACATACTAATCACGCGAGAATTCCTGCAATAAAAATTGGTCATTTCAACTCAACTCAGATTTTGCTCAAAATAAGTATTTGGATAGCATGTGACCTCAAACGAAGTAATCTGAAACAGTTTTGAGAAAAAATATTTCTGTGATTTATACGAATTTCAATTTTCTCACTCTTTCGATAACAATACGTGCCCTGAATCTTGCATTTACTTATTCCATGCACGTCAGCGATGAAATTTAGTTCCAGTTGGTGAAATAAAGGGCGGGAAAGACTAGCCGATAAACATAATGGTAGAAAAATAATGAGGATTCATATCTCAGTCTCGCCCTGATTGTCACGAGAATTCCCTGTATTTTCCCTGACTTTTCCAGAAATACAAAATTCCCTGACAATTCCAGGTTTTCCCGGTTTTTCCTGACGATCGCCATCCTGTAATAAGCCGTTCAATTCCAAACGATCTTCTATTATAAAAATAAATACAAATTATAAAAAAGAAAAAGAAAACTCGGCTTCTAACCATTGTAGAGCAGCGATATGTCCCCCATTATAAAGCTTATTTTTAAAACAAGGTGGTGATAACGTTGAAAATTGACTTTATTCGATTTCCTATTTTGTTTAATTTTAACGTTAAAAAATTAAGAATTAACTTGTTCAAAAATATTCCAACTCAAGAGTCGACAAAAAAAATTTTTATTATCTATACGTACCTAAAAAAAAGCTTTTTCTGAAAAACATTTCATGGTAATTCATGAACATGCTAATAAAATGTTTTTAAACATTTGTATTTTTCTCACGCCCGCCTACGTGGGCTCACCCTCAGAGCTTGTATGTAGCAGACATGTATTACGTGCATAGGCTTACACAGTTCCAGCTCATCGTACGAAGTATTACTAACCATATTATGAAAAACTATTTGTATACATTTTTATGTATATTGGTAAATAACTGCTGTATGCGTCTTTAACGCTAGGGCTCTACTGAGGAGTTTCGATAAATCAGCTTATTTTCTTTGATTAAATTTTAAGTCATGCGATGGTGCCTTAACAAGTATACGTACTAAAAGATGTCCTTCAATGAAGAGGAAGCATTAAAATATTTATTTATCACATTATTTCAGTAAGATATTCATGAAATAAAAAGAATTTTCTCTTAGTTTCTAATGTCGACGTCTTTCCAGAATGATGCTATATTGTCTCAAGTCGAGGGTTCTCACTTGAAACTTTATTTCAAAACCTTTGCTTTATTTTAGTGTATTGCCATTAAATTATGGCATATCTCATATATTACCGAAGAAGGTATTTCCAAGTGGCTCGTACCTTCAGACATATTTTGTCACATTCTTAACTCTGGTTTGTAATCCCGTAGGCTCAGGAGTCCCTAACCTCGATCAGGTCCACTTGTGTAACCAACACTAAAGAAGAGAAAGATGGTGCCACGAGTTCACCCGTGAAATCAGTCCTAGAAAAAAGTATTCACAATCTATCCAAAATCAGAGTATTACCAGTAATTAAGAGAAACTTTGAAAGCTGAAGACACTAAAACGAAAAATTCACAAATAAGCTTATCCCTCTGAAAGATCAATGGGAAAAAAGCGAAAAGTCCGAATATCATCTCATTCCGTCAAGACTTCATGAAGAGATAGACAATTCCGGGATACGTAATTTCTTTATATTCAGGATGCAAGAAAATAAATACCTAGCGTTAAAGTTTGCACAAGTGTAATTGTAAATGAAAACCAATTTAGCGAACACAGACGACTAATAATAAGAAACTTTGAATATCTTTTCCACAATTTTAAGGAAACGTAATGCAAAGACGGGGTTCCATATCAAAAATTTGCAAGATTAACACTGAGAGAATGTGTTGTTGCTGGAACTTCAAAAACACGTATGCGTTCATCTGGTGAATCAAAACATTAAGTTAGTGCTCAAAGGAGCAAAGTTGTTGGCACTGAATCTAGGGAATCATGCAGACGCTATCGTCATATAAAGGCTATTATGGCATTGTTTGGGAATACCCCCTTCTTGTTTGCTACAAATTCCCCTTTTGGGACAGTCTCCATTCTGCAGACTGTTTACCTTCCGGACTTAGCCGAAGGACTTGCCAAAGGCGCTATCATTGTGGCGCTAACGATAGTGTCGAGCAAATGACGACGACAGAATTACAGCGACCCCTAAATTACAGATACTTCTGCCAGCATCCTTTGTCCGCAACCTCAAACCGCAACAGTACCCTCACCAGGTCCTCTTTCACTTATATAGCAGTTAGCGAAAGGAGACTACGAGGAAATATATATATGATCAATTATGGCACAAAGGCAAAATCCTGGATTCCGCGCTTGGAGACAAAAAACAGTTCTTTAAGCTCATATTGAATTCCTACACCGCATTAATGTACTCACCTCACTACTTTCTTCCCCTTAAAGGCTACCAATCGTCTGTATTCCATACACCCCCTAGCTAATTTCCACTTTTAACCTTGATGAAACCTCCCCTCCGAGACTAACACTCGCCTTTGTTCTATAGATCACCCATTCCGCCTTAAAACTTACCGAAAACCTCCCCTCCAATAAACCTTACTGCTTGTCCTCTTTTACCTGGTAAACGCCGTGGAGCGCACATCGTCCAACTGTTTTCCTGACATTTTGGTGCTAATTGGTGATTGAATTTTGAGCTTTCGACGACAGAACATAGGTTGGCTGACTCTTGCGAGACATTTTTGTAACTCGTAAGCTAGTGTTTCTTGTTTCGCTTGTGATTAATTCAATATACTTGTTGTTCCCAAGTTTCTCCCTTTATCTCACCCATATTTAGGATAGAATTTGTTTTGAAGGGCGTTTTTGGAGAGAAGCCTCCACCCATCTCCCGTTAAGGCTTCACAATTTATCAGCATTGTAGGGCTATCCTCTGAAAGAGGTCCACCGTTTAAGATGATGCAATGATGCCCATAGATCCAGCACATTTAGACAGCCCATGCACGAATATTTCAGAGAAAATTTAATCGCCTGCATTATATCCTGAGAATGGGTACCAATTGACCCATTGCGCCATATAAATTAGAATCAACTTTAACATTTCCTGAAAATCTAGTTGAAAAGATGAAAAAACTTAGGCACTTAGCTTTGCTTAGAAATAATTTGAATTCTTAAAAAAGACTTGACAAAATTCTGAATTTGAGCAGCTTCAAAAAATTTATGATTTACTTGGAAAATGACGCCTTGGTGTTTATGGAACAGAGGTTTGCATTGGAAGCACGATTAAGCAAAAGTTTACCCCTTTGATGGCAATTACCTCCCACGTATCGAGGTTGATTAAATTCCTTCGGACTATATCAGGTAGTCTGAAGTATGCCACCTAAACATAGCGTTTATTTTAAAAAGACCTGATACACTTTTTGAAATCTAAGATTCCAATGTTTAAAAATGTCATATATTACTGAGACAGATTAGTTGTTATTGTAAAATAATAACAATTTTCTGAACTTTCCTCTTTGTGTAGGACATTAAAACACATGCAAAATGGCACTTTTTTAATACCTTGCATGGACAAGATGTAAGTGACGGAGGAACGTAGAAAAGGTTGGCATCGCGAGCTAGCCTTCAGCTGCCGCACGAGAATCAAATCAAAACACCCGGATAACTGTTTTACTGGGGCATAGAGTGGATTTCAGGAAATAATTTCTGCTCTGCTAGCAAAGAGGAAATGTAAAAAATACATACATCATCATCAAAAGTAAATTTTCCGAAGAACATCACCCTCTACATGGTAGTATACCGAGCTATTGAAATCAAATTGATTATATTTGACGGTACCTCCTATTTCCAGCATTTTTAATAGACGCAAGTATTTTCAACTATTATCACCATTCATTTGTTATTTTTAAATCCATGAGTATTATAGGCTTGCAGTGGTGCATTATCCTTCAGTGGTGAGTTACGACAGTTTTCATAAGGTCTCACAATAAATATTCAGGTTAATATGGAAAATCGCATTTATTAAATATAATTAATAACGAATATAACCAATAAGTTGTATATAATGCGGTTTTTAATACAAAATACAATAAACTGGAGCTATCCGTATAAGCCCATGCTCATATTACATGTCTTCTACATCTCTATGGCTGAGCCCGCGGAGGCAGGCGTGAGAAAACGCAAATATTAAAGCCAATTTATTATCATGTTAATGTATTTCCACGCAATATTTTTCAGAAAAAGTTACTTAGGTATGTAGAGATTATGAAAAACGTTTTGGCCGATACCGAGATGGAGTTTTGAGAACAGTTAATTCTCAATGTTTTAAACATTAAAATTTAAAAAAAGGAAATTGAATAAAGTCAATTTTCAATATTATCTCTATCTTTACTTATAAATAAGTTTTAAAATGAGGAATAATCGTTGCTCTACAGCGATTAAAAGCCGAGATATAAGTAAACACATGATTTAGGGCACCTATTTTTATGAAAATATTGAGAGAATTGAATTACGCATAAATCACGCAAAATTTGTTTTCTCAAAACAGTTTCAGATAACTTCGTTGGAGGTCACATGCTACCCGCACATTTAGTTTTTAGCAAAATCTGATACCCTAAGGGACAATTGCTTGTAAAATTGAGGGGGAATGATCCAAATGAAATTACGTTAGTATAAGAGTTATTACTTCTTCCATAAACACGATTATTAATGTGTTCCATGGAAAACACACGCAATATTGTTTACAATAAGTACGAATTTCACTGTATATAGGTCTTTTACTTTTATTAGGAAAATAATATCTCTTGAGAAACATGACGCATTAAGGTAAGAAATCAGGCTAAAGGTAATCAGGCCGATTTTGAAGTCACAGCATATATCCTAAACTCCCACTGAGCTCTTATTTATATAAAATAAGAGATGAAATTGTCAAAAATCTTGATCTTTCATAAATAAACTTGTCCTTTACAATTATTTAAAGTACTGGTACATTGAGGCCAAACTTTCAATTTTCGCATCATTGGAGCCAACACCATTGGAGCGAACGATGAAAACTCTCAATCAAAAATGTTTAGGGGAAGACGAGTTTTTCAGCGTACAAAGAAGCCCGAACTTTAGGCGAATCTCTTTTTATTCACCTTCCGGCAGAGATGTTGGGTATGAAAAATCGTCGTTTAAGTTTAAAAAGTGGCACAGAAAATATTAAGCACGGAAAACGAACAGTTCTGATGAAATGGGAGCGAAATGATCTTCCTTAAATCCATCGAGCGGAATGGCGAGAGATTTAGTGACCTGAGAATTTATTTGGATTTACTTTTTGCTTTCAGTTTTGAATTTATTTCGAGTAATTAAAGGGCACAATAACAATGGAACCTCACCCTGCACTTCGTTTCATCCCGCAATTTTCTTTCTTTTGTCACCGATTTCCCCATTCACTTCAGTCGCCTTTAAGGCATGGTGTTCATTCGTTTTTACGACGCAGCCAATGGAACTAAATAACTCGGTGGTAACAAAGGAAACTTTTATGTTCGTTGAAACAATGGATGACGGAGACAAACAAGAGGAAAAAGAGGTTTAAAGCATTTTCTTAGTGTTTGAGTTATAAAAGCATGAGTGTTTGAAAATTTTAGAGGGCAACCTGATTTTAAAGCGTCGATACGTTTCCCAATCTTCCAGTAAATTATGATAAAATTAAACATGGTAAATTCCAAGATATTTGCGGATGTTGAAATAGAGAAAAATCATTGAAATACTTGGATGAAGCTCTTCATTTTATCACAATTTTGAATGCTTTCACACTTAAAATTTATGCCAAATGAATCAAAATAACTAGCAGTAGAAAATATTTTGGAAGAGAGGAATAACATCTACATGGATAAAATTCCCATGTTAGGTGCAATTCCTTTATTCCGACACATTGGAATAATTTCAATATACTCCGTGCTGTTTTGTCAATGACATGTAACCTTATTATATTTCAAAGCATCCAGATAATTTTTGATGATACCTAAAATAAGATAATGAAAAATATTTTTTTTACGTAGAACGTTGATTCTGTTTTCTAATCTACGCGACCCATTTTTGTCAGTCTCAGAAAAGATATAGAAGAATAATGGCTACTCTAATTGAGGAACACAGTGATACAAAAAGACGCCCAACAATTGCTGAACGTGAAGATAAAGGAGGTTACACAAAACAACCCATCGGATTTGAGAGTGGATGCAGGAATGAATGGCTCTAGTCGGATCGCCCGGGATGCACTCCCCGAAGCGGGTTATTTATTCCAGGACTGGCGAAGCGAAGGCTTTGTTGGGATCTTAGCATCTCCACTGCCCATCTCCCGACTTCTCCAATGCCTCTCCTCCCCACCTCCCGCCCGATATCTTCCACCACCCCTTCTCTAATGAGTGCCTCCTCGACCATCCACCCAATCAACATTTGCAGAGGCTTTACCCCAAGAGAATGGCCCTATCCCTCGTCACGGCCCTTCCCCCCCGCATACATCACGTCCGCTCAGATTCTCATCTCCCTTCTTTAAAGGGCACCCATGGCTGCCTTTCACGCACTTCCGTCATCTCTCTTTCCCTCTCTCCTCCTCCCCCTTCTCTCTTCCGTCTCTCCCAGCTCTCCTCAATCTCTCCTCGCTTTGCATGTCGAAATGCGGCCTCACGGATCCATCAACAGCGGCATCCTCTCTCCTCGGCTCACACACTCAGTGCACGTCCGATTGCTCCAGTCTGCCCCACGAATCCTTCCCAAATCTCACAGATTTCCCCTATAGATTCAACATTTCCCTCGCCAATAAATTGAATACTCGAGGAGAATACTTATGGGAATATTCAGATGCCAGCATTGGAATTAATATAGCTTGGCGATCGAAGCAGTTAGCTGATAGCAGCCTGTAGGTAGCTTCATTTTATATATAAATTAATCTTTAATTAATTGATGAATTGGAATAAGTTAGATGATTTAGGCTCTTAACCTACGAATTGTTGCAGTTCTACCCTACGTCCATCCCCTGTAATCATCTCAAATTGAAAAAAAAATAGTCCTAGGATATAAGACACTGTCTCCGGCGTTACTCTGTGGAACTCCTTCATTTTGATAATATCCTGAAGATGGCATGACATGCTGAAACCCGGGTCGTTTCCTTACAATAAAGTGTGGAATAACAACCAAGTGTTTTTTTTTTATTATTATCAAAATACTCCTAGGGTCGCCAGGCTTCTCACTATCCAAGATATTGATGTTCCCTATCACTTATTATATGATGCATGTCCACATATAAATTCCTGTACGATAAGGATGTTTTATGGCTGGTCAAAGAGACAAATTATGTATTATGGAAGAGAATCACGAAAGAGGAAAGCAGCGAAAAACACTGTCTAAAGATCATCAAAATATTAAAGCACGACAAGTAGTCTTCATAGTGATAAAAAAGCGAGGCTCAAAAGCAATATTAGTTTGAAAATTCATGCTGTAATACAAAATAGCTCTCAAGGCACGTTTTTGGTTGATTCGTAATACAAACAAAATTAAGGCATGATTACGGTAGGAGGAGCCAATACGAATAAGCAATTCTGTTGAGAGACTTCTCTGCCGCTAATTTGAAACACCACAAAGAATTATCGATTAACAAATTCCAAACTTCCACGCGCTCCGGTACATCATTAATGAGCATCTTACTCCACGCATAATAAGTGCAACTATACCTCTAAATGCAAGCTGAATGGCGTGGTTGATGACACACATTCCTTGTGCGATGGTGACATTTATCTCCAATTCTTCTTTGGAGACTGATAGCAAAACAGCCAAATTCTGAGTCTGTCTTCATTGTATTAAGATATTCAGGACGATTGCCGGACAACAATCAACGATGCACTGAAGAAAAAAAATGACACAAAATGACATATCACGCAGAAATATTCCAACGGGCAAGCATCCTTTCCTCTATGCAAAAACAACTTACCTACGTAGGACGGGTTGCATACACTTAATCTTCTCTCCCCTCGTTAGGCTCCCATGCTTCCACTCACTTCTATGAGAGTAATATTTCACATGGAATTGGACATGCAAAAGTCATTAGCACAATATTTGCAAAGCTCGGGAATTAAATCTGATAAATATAGGTACTACCATGTACATACACAATGGCCATCAGACACCAATAAACGAGATAAATGATATTATTTGGCCATCTCGAACAGCCATTTCCACAAGTAGCGACTGTGTGGTTGAAGACATACCGCTTTAAATCGTCACCTCGGTTTTAATGAAATATTCCGATTCACAACCCAAAGAGACGGGAGATAGAGAGGGGATGGGGTGGGGCCAAATCTGCCCGGGGCGACGCCCGAGAGCAAAGAGAAGACCACCACCCGCCGGGGCTGTCGATCAGCGGACGTGACTCATGTTCGCATGCGATGCTTCAAATGCACCAAAACACCCGACCGCGCACGTGGAATGAGTGGTTAGGCCGCCTCTCGCTGATAAGGGTCCAAAAAAATGACATCTGCCTGGAATGACGCGCCGCCAACCGCTAGTCACTATAAGCAGATTAACGATGCGGGTTCGGATCGATTTTTTTAATGAGACCAAGAGAGAATGAAGGCGTTATATCGTCAAAAACTGAAAAAGAAAAAAATTCATAAGGAACCTTGATGAAACTGAAGGTTGAGAACTTACATACGTTTAGCCTTTTAACGTCTGCCTTAAGTATTGAAGGTGATATGATCCTAAAATATGTGCAAATTTAAATATTTACGACGAAAAGCAAAAAGGGATGACAGTCAGGATTGAGAAATAACAATGCAGTTTTTGTGTTAATCTCTTAGAAAACCTGACCTATCAGTTGCTTTAATACTTTAAATAGACTGTCAAAAGAGAAAAATTCTTTTTTTGGGCAGAACGTGTATGGTTGCTGATGTACACGAAGAAAAATATCAACCGACCGTTGATGTAGAAGATGTAGTCTTCGCGAGCTATAAATTAAAATCGCTGTTTCTCTCTTTTGGAGAGATATTTGACCTTTCCGCTTCAACTTATCGTCGTCATCAATCGATGACGAGCGACGCAGCTGAACTGACGAGAGTCTAATTTCACAACAAACACTGATGTTTGATCAGCTTAATTGACCAAATATCACGCACAGGAACGGATCAATTTTTCACCCTATACGGCATAAAAATTAGTGAGGATTTACCAATTGAGTATCAATGCGTACGGGGATGATAGATGATAGTTTACCATGCAATTTTTTGTTCAACTGAAGAACACAACCGAAATACCTAAAAGTCACATGTAATCCTGAGAACAAGACTTAATGACAGTTATGTGAGTTTTACCGCATATGAGTTGAAGCATATTATAGAGAAGTAAAAATAAATATCCGTGAATTATGAGTCCCTTGATTAGGTATCCAGTGACCAAACAATTTGTAGTACCTTTTTGCAATTTGTGATCGACTTTTATATGATTTAAGATTTTCCCGGTGTATTATGTCTAAATATCTTTCTCGGGCTTCGCACCGGGTAATGTTTTCAAAAGCCGCCGACGTTTCGGAAAACGACTTGTTTTCCGAAACGTCGGCGGCGGTCGGTCCGAATGCGTTCCGTGACCACTATAACACTAAAATTAAACAAGCTGTTGATGCCCCAACAATGAAGGTTGCGATCCCTATGATTGGCTGACGTATTCCGCTGGCCTTTGAATCATTTTCTCGTCTTTTGAATACATTTGATCACTGGCCACCAGGTATTACTCAGTTGGAATCCGGTACTCTATTAACATTATGCGGATGCAATCGTATCTCGATGGCCTCTTTGATAATGCGGTCCCAGTAACGGTGTGCGCGGCAAAGGATTTTTGCATCGGTCCATTTAATGGCATGGTCTTCGTTGATGCTGTGTTCCGCCACTGCCGACTTCTCTGGTTGCGCCAATCTAAATTGCCTACGATGTTCTTTAAGCCTGGTTTCAATTGTTCAACCAGTCTCCCCCACATATATTTTGCCACATTCACACGGAATCTGATATACCCCTGGTGTCTGCAAGCCGGTGGGATCTTTTGCCTTAACCAACTGGTCCCTTAATTTAGATGGCGGCAGATGGATCGTTTTGATGCTAAAAAGATGCAGAATGCGGTGAACCTTTCCCGATATAGTGGAGACATAAGGGATCAAAGCTGTGGCCACAGGTTTTTTAGGTAGCTCTCCTGCGCCACTCTCCTGGGTTTCACCGAATCTTCTTAAGGCTTTAAAATACAGTTGTCTGCCATAGCCATTCTGCAGAAATGTCCTTTATAGGTGCTGCAATTCAGCTGAAATGCTTCCTTTGTCAAATATTGTTTTGGCTCTATGTATAAGCGTAGATAAAACTCCATAGATAGGCGTAGCGTAGATAAGACTCCAATATGCGTCTAGAAAAGTGCTGAAAAATTGAAGGGCACGGAATGGTATACATATGGAAAAGACCAATAGTTTACTTACAACTCATAACTAATTGTATACCAAAGTAATAACAAAACCGGCATATTACGCCGTAAAACTCCATTCATGCCTTCTTAGGAAATCATTGATTCATGTTTGCGTGAACTTTTTATTTAAAGGTGCGTTTAAGGTGTAAAGGCATATAGAGTTCAAAGGTGAAGATTCTATGAGAATAAACAAATCGCATACACGAGCATTACTTAACATTTTTCCCACGCAATTTCATCCACACATTTTCTTTTCTTGAGTAGGTAAAGTAGGTCTTTATCTGAAACAGCGAAGGGCGTGGAAATTGCGGCGAAATCGATAAATCCAACTCCATTTTTCTCCGTTGGAAATCATTCGATAGACCCATCCAGCTCTCTTAATAATAGTAAATAAGCAGGACGTTGATTTTGGGTTCAAACGAGCCCCGGTTCCATCGTTTAAAACGACGAGGCACGAAGAAAGGTCTAAGGCTTTCCCGGCGTATAAAGGTGTTAAAGGTTACTCGGGTTATCCACCGGGTCATACTCTCCATCTTGGACGACGTTTCGTAAAACGAGTCGTACATCCCGGCCCTGATGAATTCGACATGCCCCGATGACGAAGGACGACTCGTGCATCGGAACGTGAGCCAAGATAGAGATTTTAACCCGGTGGAAAAGCCGAGTAACCTTTAATTAACAAAGTGACGTGCTGAAAAACTAGTTTTCAATTGCACCAAATGATATAAGAGCCAAGGAATTTAGCCATTCAAATTATTAATTTTTATTTATTTATTTGACAAATGTCCACATACAGCACTACTGCCTATTTACATTGGCCCAGATAACAGAGCACATAAGAAACGAATACACGAAATATAACAAAGAAAATAACAAAATATCTGATAGAAACTGAATAAAGAGGTAGTGCCAATTATTTTTAGAGAGGTGAAATAGAGCCAGGTTTGCAAATGCGCTAGGAGATAGGGAAGACGGATCAATGCTCTCAGGAAGGGAATTTAGCATAGAGGGGAGGCGGAAAAAAGTGAGCGTTGAAAGAGCGATAATCTGGGAACTGGAAAATGGAATAGAGAGTGGGTGTGCGTATGCCGGGAGGGTACTCGGAAATTTATAAAAGTAAGGAGTTCGGGACAGCCTGTGATGGAGTTAAGGATGTTGTAAATACATTTTAGGTCAGTTTTAAGGCGACATGGAAGATTGTAAATGGAGAGAGAAGAGGTAATGGCATTGGTGGACATGTCGCGTATTAAGGGGACTCTGTACTTCACTCTTCTACATCTACATACTACCCCGCGAGCCGTCGCATGGGCGTGTGGCAGGGGGTGGTAGGTCACCGGCCGTGTAAAGATGTAAAAGTTTTGGAGGCAAAATGGTGACATGTCCTATGAGGGTATATTTGGAGGAGCTCAGTTTATATTGTGGTCGCTAATTGTGCGCAGAAAGAACGAGTTTTTGAACCTATCTGTTCGGCAGAGTATCTCTCTTATTTTACCGCATCTGTCAGACCTAGAAATGTAGTGAGGCGTCAAGATAATATTCTCTGTGTCACTCTGAAATACACCAGTTCTGCATATCTCAAGCAGCCTAAGCCTAGCGTACAGCCTCCGAGTCTCTAGCGGCTCCCACTTTAATTCCTCTAATAGTTGTGTAACACTTTATGTTCGTTCGTAGCAGTTTTTAACAAAGCGTGCTGCTTTTCTTCGTATTTTTTTAATTTTTTTGGTTAAATCTTTATGAACAAAGTCCCTAATTCTCGCGGCGCGACTATTCTTGCGAAGAAATGAGTTACAGTATTTAGGGTTGCAAGACTGGATGGAGCAGACATCGCCCAAAAAATTTCAAATGCTAGAAAAATATATGAAACTAACATAACAAGTAATAGTTAAATAATTAAAGAGGCTCGTTTATTTAATGCAGTCCTTAGAATTTTTTGCCACTTTACGTGAAAGAAGACGGTGAGAGGTGCTCTTAGAATAAGTTCGAAGTGGCGGAAGGAGCGAGGATCGTGAGAGGGAACGCAGGAAAGAGAAGGAAAAAAATAAGGAGCAGGCTGACGCAGCATCGTAGTTGTTGGCTTTTTTTCTTCGAGGAACTACTCTCAGAGGCAAGGAAGAGTGTGGCACGGAAGCATCGCGCCTTCCAGCGGAAAACTTGCGCGAGGAGTACGGGAGAGAGGAAGGAGGAGGTCGGGAGAGGAAGAGAAAGAGAAAGGCGATGGCGGGACGAAAAAATGCGACGTCAACAAAAAGGAAACAAGAAGCCAAATTCCCTCATAAACACAAAAAAACATGGCGATTAAAGGCCAAACGGAGCTCTCTAACTTACTTTCCCCCTTTATAAGTGTCATTGTCATTATCCAAAAAACCCATTGTTTCATGTGCATATTTTTTTAGTAA
Source organism: Ceriagrion tenellum (assembly GCA_963169105.1). NCBI lineage: Eukaryota > Metazoa > Arthropoda > Insecta > Odonata > Coenagrionidae > Ceriagrion > Ceriagrion tenellum. Next base: position 149,232,642 of record OY720635.1, read on the forward strand.
ATTTCTATTTAGTGTGTATATAAAAAAATTAATTTTAAATGGTCTTAAAAATTACTCGGAATACAATGTCTTTTTCGAAAATTTTCACGAGAATTCCTTGTATAAGTCAAAGTTAAAGCGACTTGACATGATTAAAGCATAGAAATAATTTCTCGACTCCCACGACTATAACCATACAAGAATTACGTATCAGGGGCACTCCACCTTACAATGATCTTGGCGTAAAATTCCTACGAAAGATGAAAAATAATTTATCTTCAGACAATGAAAAGTTTCTGTTCCTTAAACAAATCAATTCTATGACAGCCAGGGAAATCCGATTTCATTTTACGAGCCTAACTCAGTAAGGAACAGACTCCAAAGAAAGATATGCATTAAATAATAGGTTGCAAATGATCTTCTTTAACAGCCAGTTCATTCCTTAACCAATTCCTCGATTTAATGTTGAAGTCCATCGGAAGCCCGGGTCATCGGCAGAAAATTTCTCTACATGGCAGCGGAAATAAACGCTGAAGAAAAGTTTTCGCAAAACAATTCTATTCTACATCCTAGCTACGCAGTTGGGGCTCATGTTTTAGTTACTTACGACAGCGACCATCTGGCTCGAGACTGCTTTCATCTAGTTCAGTTAAACTGATAATGATGGGAATAAGGAGATCATACTCTACTTAGGACTCATGATAACCTCGGTCTAGTCGGGGTTCTATGCAATGCAGATCCTGAGTCATTGCGGCCGCTATGTCCATCTCCTTCCACACCTCCGTACTACACCCATCCGCACCCTTACTGCGCGACCCTATCATCTCTTCATAACCCACTCCTCTCTCCAACCCGTCTTCAGACTATCGAAAAACAAACGAGTCCATCTTTGGGAACTCGTTCCCTCTGGGCCAGTCCTTTTTGAGACCCGTTCCTTTTCATTCGTTCACCGTCCTTTTTTATTGGAGGACGTGAAGTTTTATTGTCAATATATCCTTAGTGATTCAAGGAAGAAAAAAAATTAACCAGATTTACTTGGGATAACGTAATGACGGTGTTAAAGAAAGTTGGATAAAATGGAAGGTATGAAGTAATATTACCAGCTTTTACTACAGCTAACATGATTAGTCATAAAAAAAGGTTTTTTATGAGCCATAAGTAATTTTTAGCTAGAGCCATATAGGAGAAAAATAAAAAAATTTTAAAATAAAAAAAATATTACGGTGTCGTTTAAATAATGCAGTTTTAAGCTATAAAAAACTGCAATGTTGAGAAGCAACTGATCCGGCGTTTGTTTCCGTGCATGTAGCCACAATTTTCTTATCGCGTGTGTAGGAACTGCACTGTATCCATTTCTACCTAGAGACACGCCATGTAGCGGCTGAAGGATAGTTCAGGCAAGGTCTCCATAACTACACACCGCTAAAGCCAGAATTAAATTAAGGAGGTTGACAATGAAATATTTAATAAAAATTGGTCCTAAAAACGTCATGAGCTTACTCTGGCTAGGCGCGCCTGAGATGTTTTCGTTTATTTTGGCCTCTGCTGGAGTTGCAAGTAAAGCGAGCCAAATTGTTCCATGTATAAAGAATAAAAGGTCTCCTCATTGGATCGCTAGCGTACGCAGATGATTCTTGGTTCCTCATAAAATACATCTTATCTCACACAGAATAGGAACGAAGGACCGAAAATAATGACCGTCTGAAAGGATCGACGGACCGAAAGGAACGAAGGACCGCCACGAACGAGGGAAAGGAACGGTCGTTCCATAGAAGTCCCACCTCGGTCCTTCCGTTCAGTTCCGCCCATCGAACCTGTTCGTTCACGAACGACTCTCCCCTACAACAGACAGCCGCCTCACTCACTCTCCCTCCACTCTCTTCCTCTCTCCCCTTCTTCTATTTGCCGTCCTTCGAACAGATACCGCTTTAACACAATCTTCCACATATCATCCAAGCATTGACGTAAAGAATCTGCGATAAAATCTATCCTATGCACGATTCACGAACAAAATATCCCAATTAATTGCATTGTTCGCTAACACGGGTTCTCCCTAAGACACCTAACCAGGTGTTCAAAACCCTAATATCATATTGAAGGAGTTTCAAAATTCTGATGATTAGATTAGATACGTCCGCGGAGTTACTGCTAATGAGGGCCTGATTCACTTAGATCAAATTGGTCCATTGTGCCAGCCACACCAACGGTGGTTACCCACAGTGTCCGAGTGCTTTGTTGAAGGCGAGCAGGTCCCGTATAGGAATCACCCCTACTTCGTTGGGCTCCAAGAATGGTGAGCCCAGATATCTGATCCGAGTCCTATGTATGGCTGGACATTTGCAGGGTATATGGGCAGTTGTTTCGTCCACTTTCTCGTACCGCCTGCACGTAGGAGAATCTGAAATCTTCAAGAGATGGGGATGTCTCATCACTTGAGAGTTGCCGGTAAGTATTCCCCTACCGTTCGTACTTGACTCCTATTTGATTGAAGAAGCCTACTTGCCAAGCTAGTCCTTGGTCCCCCAAAAATGAAGTTTGGCCTACCGTAGCTTTGATGCAGTTTGCCAGCTCTCAGAGTTTTGATCTAGACCCCACAAAATTTGGGTAAAATGTCACCGTTAATTTAAGATCCATATGAACTGACAATGGTGATTTCATTTCTTGTATAATTTTCAGCGAGTCAGAGTGGTTAAATAAATCGCCAATTTCGATCAAATGTGATAAATCTATTTTCGTCGCTAAATTATGCTTGTTTCAAATCTAGCTTTTCCGTAACCTAATGGCCCGATATTCAAAAGGAATGCCAGATCTTTCATGGAGACCATATGCAATTCAAGAGAGGGAAACGACCCTCTGGCAGATTTAAGAGAATAAGACACGACATAATAAGTGTTGGCTAGCGCTCGACTCTAGTAGATCTTCACTAGAGCATACTTTCAGATTGAAAACTATGGTTTTCACGAATGAGTGAAATTAACATTATCATTTGCCGGTATTTTTCCACGTGAATTTTTACTTGGAAAAAGCTATGACTCAGTTATCACGAGTCGTCGGAACGATGATGAGGACATATATTCGTAGAACATTCCACCACTCGGCAGTTTCTCATTACAAAGGGAGAGAACAAGCACCAGTGAAACGGATTCCACAATCCATTCCGCCCAGCTCATTCTCACTCGCCTGGAAGAATCTCCCTCGTCAACTATCCTTTTCTCTCTCGTGTCTCCCCCTTGTTCTCTCCTCCTACTATTCTCTCCCATCTCCGACGAGAGTGCGTTTCCAAGAAATCGCTCGCATTTGCACGGGACTTTCCTCTCACTCTATGCCTCGCTCTAACCTCTTTTGAGGAGCAACAGGAAGAGCGAACGAGGGGGATTGGCGGAGATTCGCTCGCGGGTGCCTCGATACAATCCTCTGCCTCACACAAACGCCCACTTGCAGTCGTTGGGCGCTTAAAGAAGATTCCGCCTTTAGGAATGACGAGTGGCGTCGCGACGTTTGTGGATAAAGCGCTTTCGCCCGCCGCGACAGAATGCCCTAAGCCCATCACCGACGTCGCCTTCGAGCGGAAAGGCCTCCGACGAAGGAACACGATGAGATGAGCAGGAAAATAAAAAACCACGCCGATTCGCGGAGAGCCCTCCGTTCTCCCCTCGTAATCCTCCTCCCCACCTCATCCCCGACTGCGAAAACACACCAGCGCAACCACCTTCGTAATCCATCCCGGGACGTTTCGGACGGACACAAATGTATTTTTCAGCACCATGCACTCTATTCCAGCGCCCGGAAGTCATGTTAGCATAAGACCGTCATTTCGTTTAGTCCTATACATGAAAAGTAGGCATGGGCAACTTGATACAATTATTGGACCTAAAGCCTCAATTGTAATATACTGCAATGGAATTAAACGTGGTTGATAGCAATAGTGATTCTAATTTTTTTAGGCGAGGAATGCTTAAGTAAACCTTAATACTCATAGGTCCGGAACCGTTTGAGCAACCAATATCACAAACTCAGGCAAGAACATTATGCGAAAACTGACAGCCGGGTTAACAGCCCCCATGAGCATGTAACTAACTCCCCTGAAAATCTTTTCAGTGTAAATAATACTATCTGATAACTGAGATATAAACGTAGATTGTAGAGGTAATACATTAACACGCTCCTCTTTGTATGGATTTTGAATGATCGATAATAAAAATAACCCCTCCATTCCAGTACGATTAAAGTAAAAATTTTATAAAAACGCACATTCTTGCTTCTTCCAGGTTTAAAGCACTTATTTCCCTCTTCATTCTCTTCTAATTCCTCCCCACATCACTGCGATGAGTACGAATCAACCTCGAGCATTAAGGCTAGGTTGCAGGTCCACTTTATATATCTCAGTGGGTGGATGAGGCTACCCTTCTTTTTCAGAGTGAATTATCTCCCTACACGAACAGTTCACCTAGGAAGAATGACTAGATGCGACTTGTGTCCCCGTACACGGCCAGATAGATTTGCTAAGGGCTACGAAAGACAGCCACGGAGTTAAATCACGCTTGTATGCACGGTGACGATCACTGCGGGAAAGCTTTTGCCGGTCGTTGGAGGAGTGCGTTTCTGCCCTTTCGCTTCGTCCTCCTGTCGCTCAAATCCCCGACGAGGCTATTTTCCCAGTTCCCGACATTCTCCGAGGAAATATTTCCCATCAGTTTGCCGCGCATAAAAGAGATTATCACAATTGCCCGTTGAGTGCACTTTGGGGAGGGAATTAAGAAGAAGGAACGGAGGGAAACGACGAGAAATAAAGCGAGGAGGAGGAATTGTTCGGATTATTCGCTCTTGGAATGGGAGAGGGAAGTAAGAAGGGACAAAATCTGGATCCTACTGAAGAGGTTTGCGGCTGTGTAAAAGCAGAGAGGGGGAAGAAGAATGGGTAGGCGTTGGGGGGGGGGAAGAAGAATGGGTAGAAGGGGGGATAGAACTTGTAATCTCTCTCCTCTCCTGGGGAAGGGAGAGAGTCTCAACAAGGAAAGGGTGCCCTCGGCTGATATCCGGATCAACTTAAGCGAACGAGCTCAACGATACAACTTTTAAAGGATGAGAAATCCCGAAATCCCATGAAAAGTAATATGTTAAACAGTAAACACTGTTGCTATGTAACTGATTATATTTACAACCACCAAAAACTAAGCTATCTCTTCTACCTGGGTCTAAACGTTTTATTATAAAAAAACTAAGAGTAACTGCATACCCCTCAAGGAGGCTCTGAGTTCGATTCTAGTTCTATTTCACAGGATTACCTCAACCCTTACAATAAAATAAACTTATTCATAACATGGAATGCTAATATTTACTTTCTACTTCTAAATTATCCGAATTTAAACTCAGTTTATACTCCGTCATATCATCAGGTTTTTTTAGTACTCCACTCGATTCCGTTCCGCACACTTCGAATTATCTGCTGTTAAATACCTCATCAAGATCAATAGGTATTACCATTGGTAGGATATTCATCAGCACTGGTAACAACATATCCGTCAACGTGGATTGTTTAAATTATCAGGCAATTCAACGGTTCATGAAAATCCCCCTAAAAAAAAGAAAGCGAGTCTTTCGAATGACGCGTAGACAGAAATTTTGTGGCACCAATATGAAATGGAAATCAATTTGAGTTTTATATACACACCAACAAATTATTATTGGGAAAACGTTTCCCCTTCCTTTTTAAATGAAGATGATAATCATATCATAAATAATCAAAGTCAAAAATCACCATGAGTTACCACGACTTCTAAGACAGAAGACTTCTGTATAGCTATCAATGAAGCCAGTCTATTCACCGAGAGTGCTCATTTAAAGAATTCAAACACAGAAGTGCAGAAATTTCTTTGAAGGCTTCCGCGACTCTTATAATTGTTAATATTGCTCTTTTCAGGTTTCCCGTCGCGTGTTTGGTTTTTCTGACAACAGTTTCTCCCCTCTTCCTGGGGGCGTCTTCAGGTCCGTTGAACAATTTGTAATTGTTATTATTTATTTCCCGTTGTTATGTATTTCGTTGCTAGTTCATCTAGGACCATAGGGTGTCTCCATTGCCCGCTCCTCGCTGTGGTTTGACCACTCTCTCCCAGGTTGAGGCAAGTGGGTATCCATCCTCCCGATTGAAATTTGTTGGATATTTAACTAGCTCTACTGCTTCTCTGATCAGCCTGGGAAAATAACGATTTTCCCTTGAGAGTACTCTCACTTGGTCAAAGGCAACCTGATGTCCTGGCTCGAACCACGCATGCTCTGCAACTGCGGAGAGGCTGAATCTCCTCTTTTCGGTGGCCCTCTGGTGCTCTTTAATTCTACATTGAATTGCTCTCCCCGTTTGGCCGATGTAGGATTTACCACATCTACATTTTATTTCATAGACTCCCTCATACATTACAGCGGGAATTTTGTCCTTGGGTTTTGGGATGATATCTCCAATTTTCTTCGAGTTTGAGAATCTCGTCACTGTACCATACTTCCGAAGGAGCCTACTAATCTTTTGTGCCGTCCCTGCGATGTACGGAATTGTGGGGACCTGAAGACGCCCCCAGGAAGAGGGGAGAAACTGTTGTCAGAAAAACCAAACACGCGACGAGAATACCGGAGAAGAGCAATATTAACAGAAGTGCAGAGTTTAAAATTTGTTGTGGGATGAAATTTTATTCGACAAATTTTCTTAGACTGTCAGATTTTTTTATGAAGATAGAACAGAGACATATTGAAAACGAAGTAATTATAGGTTCGTAAATGTTTTCATACCGAATTTTCTTGCATCAATTTCATCACCAGGTTATTCTTGCAGAGATTCTTGTGAGATCAAAACGATACCAAATTCAGAGACCCATAGGTCTAAGTTTGTAATCAACATTAAAATAATCCACCAGTTACGGGTAGGATTCATTTAAAGTCAGAGAAAATCTTCCAAATTTTAAAGGTGAAGGGTCATATCTATCTCTCCATTTTCTATCTTTATCTCCCAATATGTCCACTCTTCTCCTCCTCCTCTGGTAGTCAATCCGAAGATTGGTTGGCAGCAGCTTGACTGGTTGGCACTCTCCATTCCTCACGTCTCTCCGCCTTTTTTCCATTTTCTCGTAGCTCTTACATCCAGCATCCTTCATTATCTGTTCTATAAACTAGAGCCGTGGTCTTCCTCTGGGCCTTTTTCCGTTAACATTTCCCGCTAGGATTGTCAATAGGATCCCCTCATGCCTCATTACATGCCCTATAAGTTTGACTCTTCTGTCAACTATCGATTGCCATAAGCTTCTTTTCTCCTTCATTTCATTTAGTATTTCTTCGTTTGATATTCTATCTGTCCACTTAATTTTAAGCATAGTCTATAACACCATAGTTCGAATGAGCTTAGTCTCTTCTTATCCTTCTGCCCTAGATTCCACATTTCACAGCCATATAATGCCACACTCTATATGTAAGCTTTGAGAAACCTCGGAAATCAAAACATTCAAACCCGGGTCGTAAATAATAAAAATATTAGAGGACCATTACTTGAATGTTTTGATTTCCCATATGGAGAGGTTCTACAAAGTGAAGCCTGAATTTATTAGTTATATTTTGAGAAACCTTTTCCTAATTTCAAGGCTGTTACTTTTGGATGTTAACATTGTACTCTTTTTATGGAAAGCCGCTTTTGCCTGCGCGATCCTGCTTCTTACGTCTAACGTATTTCTTCCATCTCGAGTGATCTCACTCCCTAGATAGGTGAAGTTGTTCACTTGTTCAAGTTTTTCTCTTCCGATATTTATTTGCATTTTAATTACATCTTCTTTATCACACACCAATAATTTCGTTTTTGAATTTATTTCTTTTCATGCTGTATTCTTCTTTAATGACAGCCTCCATTTTATTTAGAGTGGTCTCGAGGTCTTCTTGACTTTCAGCAAGAACAGCAATGTCGTCGGCATATCTTATCATGACTATTCTTTCACCATGTATCCTTATGCATGTGTCTAATTCTTCCTTGACTTTGTTAAGAGCCTCATCTATGTAAAGGTTAAAGATATTGGGTGGCCCTTCTCCATCCCGTCCATAAAACCCATCCTCATTATTCATCCTACTCCCCCCGCTCCCAAGACTCTTCACTCTATCAAGGTCTTGCGCAAATCATCGCCTTCCCGACTTTGTCCAGCCACCCACCCTGCTTCCTCCTTCTAATCTCAGCCAAATGTTTTCTTAAACAATTTCAATCTTTTTCCATAACTTTCACCAAAAACCGATAATCATCCAATCACCTAAACAAAATATGAAACAGTGATGTTCTTCGCTAAGTGATACAAAACTCAATCAAATTAATGTTTTGTACTGGTAAAAGGTAAATACTTATGTATATCGAGGATATTTGATTGAGCGAAACTAAATCCAGACCCAGCTCTTCGCGTGACCCTTGAAAGTATCCAAAGAGGTCCTGAGTGATTCAGAGGCGCGAGAAAGTTCCTCGGCTTCCGACGAAATCACCGCGCAAATAAAGCGGCCGTAATTTTGGAAATTCTGTTTGCTTAGTGGGGACGTTTTTTGTGATGGCAGAGAGGAGAAATTCGACGACTTCGAGTCACCCCAAAATCACAAAAGCAAATAGGGACAGAGAGGGATTCTCATCCTTTCCGCGAATGGGGATTCGATCGGGGAGGAGCGGGGGAGGGGGCACGGGGATGATGCGGGGAAGGGGAAAGGGTATGGAAGGGGGAAAAGGGAATGGAAGGGGGAGAGCATGGTAAACAATCACTACTGGGGAATAAACGCGTCGAAAGCGCGAGCAAAATGAAAACTCCCACTCGGCGCGTAACTTTAACAGAGGAATATCACAAGAGGGTTGCACGCCGTCAAATCGAGGTCAACTTTAGAAAATGCCGCAAATTCCATTAGCATCCGTTCGGAGACCAAAGCACGCCATCCACCCATAAGGGCTGAATTACTTTGACTTGATTAAGTGCTTAAAATTAACTTTCCGTACCCGAGTACACTGGGCACTTGCAACAAAAAATAGAAAGAAAAGGCCATACATTCCCACCTCCGGGAAACACGATGCTATAATTCTCCTGTTCTTTCCAAGTCAAATAAAACTGGGTAAAATGTATTACTTATGAACTGCAGGCTAACCCTTAGAACCCAGTTATGCCCAAGTAATGAAGTAGGTTTTTGGGCGCTTCAACAAATATTTCACCAAGTAAAACCCAAATCCATTGTCCTAGAACAAACATAATATTTATTCTCGAAACAGTATTCGACCCGGCGACCTTTGAATTGCAAAGCCGAAGTGTTCCCTACCTGGCTGTAGTGTTCCTAAGGCTGCCGACCGATAGCGTCAACTGAGCCACCAGAGCCTCGAGGGTACTTCGAGGATAAAAGGTATTCGACATGATGAGGAGGTCCAGTGGATCGAGCGTTAGGTTACCGACCAAAAGCTCCCGTTTTACATTGCGGTGACCCTTCTTCCGCCCAGCAAAATCAAATCTGCGTGGAAATCTTGCTTCCCAGATTTTTCCTGTAAGTCACGGTTAGGTCATTAGAATGAAATGGCACACGACCATGGCATGAGATTTTCACGCGTCGCGACTTGACGCTTTACGGGCTTCGTACCTCATTGGTGACCTCTATTTTTCACCGATCAAAGTTGTCTGCTTCTGATTAAAGGCTGGAGGGATAGTAGATATCTCATTTTTCCTGTATCTGTTTGAATCTCTAATCTAGGCGATTTTTACTAATTTACTTATATGTTAAACCGATCTTAAACCTGTAGATTACAGAAAATAACAAACATTTTGATAACTTCACTTGAAGATGATGCGGTAACATCGAAAAGAGTCGCCTTAAGTATTTTAAGCGAAAAACTGCGAGTGTTTTGCTTTTATCATCATGGAAATTTCCCTTCACATCACGCCCGAATGTGGGTTTTATATTTGAACTGAAAGGGCTATCGGCATTATCACCATCCTCAACCGATCCATACATGTAAACAGATGCCACTGGAAAATTTCAAATAAAAATGCAATAAAAGTACACATTTGTTCCATTCTACGATACAACCACTACCTTTCATTTGCGGAAAGTAAAGCTCTCTGCGAAAACATTTACTTTGCCCAACGGCGCGTGACGTTCACTCAGGGTCCTAAGTCTAGATCTTGTTCCTAAGTCAACAGAGGATTTTCACAATTCCTGTTCTTCAGAGATTCATACCAAGAGGGTTTCAGAGGGTATTTCTTCAGGACTCGCTAGATGAACCCAAAACCAGCAGCAGAATATCTCAAAAGTCTACCCAATGAACTCTGATCGTACTATTATTTGGTTATGATTTACATGTAATAGTTATAAGTAAGCAGGTTCCAATGGCCAAGGTCATGTGTCGCCTTTACCGAGATATAGTTTGAACAATACGTTTACTTTCAAATATAGAATAGAGTTTTGGAGCAAATATAGAGTAGAGCAGTTTTTGAATGATGGATGCGTCGCACAAAGTAAACAAGGGAAGCATAACAATCAATTCAATAAGCAATTCAATGAACTGAGCATAAAATCATACACCTCCCAATGATAAACTTGATTCTAGATTCTACACTCACAAAGAACACTCCATAATTTTTCTCATAAAAAATATTTGCTGAATACGCTCACACATTTCCATCAGTAGCAAGAATAATTGTACCACCTAGAAAGTGGAAATATGTCGTTTTCTAGCCAAGAGGTAAGATAAATTCCTCAATTACTTTGGTACTACTTCTACCTTAGAATCAACTTCTACCTCAGAGTCAGCTACTTCTATCTTAGAATAAATACCTAATGTTCAAATGCAGCAATCAAGATTTATTGGAAGACATCAAAAGGGATTAAAAGAATAAATACCCTACTTGTCCACTTGATAAAGAAAAAACTATTAATGACAGGTGTTTAGGATTTTGCACATACCTCTGTAGTCATCTCATTATATTTATCAATGCCTCAGGGGCCGGATTCGATAAAATAAAAAAATATAAACCAATTTAAATAATTTGAAACATCGCGCGTTGTTTCTGTAACCTCCATTATTTTATGATGATGTGGAAAATACTTTCTCAACAGTACAGATAAAACAGACAGGGTAAATTTCAAAGTGTTACAGGTTTCTAATTAAAAACACCGGGCGGTGCTATCACAATCCCTATCTGGCGATAAAGGTCAAGAAAGCCGAAAAGCATTGCAATGAAGTATTACTAATCTAAAAGTTTATTTAACACTTATAATAATTTTGTTAAGTTGTTCTAAGTTTGAACAAAAAATATTACGCTTCGTGAAAATCACTCATGATTAGAAGCATAGGGAGAGAGATTTCGGATCCGGAATCTCAAGAATGGAAAAAGACTCGATCACGACCGTCGTAATGGCCGAGACTCAAGTAATGGAAGGAAAGAGGGAACCAAACTGGAGGGAACGTGATTTCCTCAGCAGAAAACCTCACTGAATCAGCGCGAGGAGAATGAGGAGTGAAATACGAATGGAGATCATGAGGGAGGTTAGAGGGAGGAGATTGAAAAGGTATGAAGACGACGAGAGGTGGAAGACGGGATCAGCGGAACGGAAAGAAGATTAATACACACGGGCTGATTTATCATCGCACCTTTTATCGGGAAGGGGAGCGGGGGACACGGTAGATGAGAGGCTCAGGTGGCGTAAAGGGAGTGGCCTCCCGCTTTCACGGCAGGACGGGGTAGAGAATTGAAAATGATTGAACGAAATCTAACACAAGCAAATGAGAGGAGAGTGGAAGAATGCAATCGGGTCGGTGGGATTAAGAGCCATAAATCACGCCTCGTTCTAGGTGAGGAGGGTGAGGGGACGACTGGGTGAAGAATGGCGAAGGTAAACGCGATGAAGGCGAGAGTGAGGAAGAAAAAGAGGGAAAATCGAGTGCGAAGCGAGGCTATGCCCTTGAGAGATGCCTCGACCGACAAGTTGGTACTTATAATTTAATTTCATTTTAGTATGACCCTTCCTTTACTAATCAGTTACATTTAAGTTCAACTACATTAATTTTTACATTTTATTAAAGGTTACATTGAGCTCAAGTTTTTACGTTTTAGCATAAGAGTCCTCCTGAGCCAAAATAGCCTCATAAGAGGATGATAATTTTGTATACTACATTGTCCATCATTTATATTTCATCGAATCTCTTCAGTGTGACTCCTGTTATTTATCTTATAATGACCAAAGCTATAACTTTTCCAACATATGTAACTTTAATTTTTTAACCTCCACAAACAATTTTAAATGGAACATATACTTTGGCAATGTATTGAACAATTTAGAAAAACATTTCTATCATTATATTACCACCACAGTTACTAAATAATTTTGGAACAGCATAATTAATTTGCATTTCTCGATCACATATTATAAGCATCCACCATCAATTATATAAACTGGCTGGTTAAATAGTTGTGCGTTACTAAAATCTAGGTTATTGTACTCTTCCTCGCAAGTATGGATATTTACCTAACCAAACCTACCTCATACATGGAGTAATCGGAACCATCATTAACTTCAGTGCAAAATTTCACAGAGGAAAAATCATTCGCCATAACCGGGAAAAAAGTTATCATGAGCTCCGAAGAGCATATAAAGATGAAGTAAACGCATGTAGTCAATTTCATTAAATTTACGACTGACAATTACACCAGCATTATTTATAATATTAAAAACCATAATTAGTACTGCAAGAGACTTTAACAATACATTAGCATGAGACAAAAGTATTCACTGACTCTAAGCCGATTAATCTATGGTGCAAAATTCATTCCGTAATGAGCTCAATACCACGATATACTTTCGAGAATATTATTTTCAAACCCTAAACGGACGACTTCAGAGAGTCGGAAATGACTAGACCGAATAAATGGCCAAAATAATTATGTAAAATAAAAATATTGCAGGAAGAAGGTGCTAGCGCTGGAGAGAAGTAGTCGGTCATATATACAGTTATAGCTTCAAGGCGACAATGTTACTGGTTTCCCCTGTCGTTTTTACGCGTTAGCCAAATCTATACTAAAAACCTAATGTTCATTTCTCAGTGGCGATTGTTGAATATTTTTTAACTGAAGGAACATAATTATTAAAGTATAAAAAGTTGTTTTCGAAGAGAAATCGTTACCCTTACTCAAGTATTTAGTATAGTACACATACGAATCTGTTTTTACTACAGAATACCATGAGAAAAAGTCAAAAGTTACACGTGAGTTTATTAGTAAGTAGAATTATGTAATACTGATCCATACCAAGGTCTCTCAAAGATCTGTCTTTCCTTACATCGTGACAATTAAATCCCTTAAATATTAAATTAAATAGAGACACTTAATCCGTCAATAATCGCCGGCCAAGATTAACGTTTCTGCCAAAAATATTACAGCTCTATAATGTTGAACCACAAGAGATAAGACGAAGGGAAATTAAATGCCACTACCATTCATAAGACTTGCTTGTATTTTCCCTCAATGTCTAGAAAGCCAAAATTGTCTTGACGAACGTATATACCGCCAAAATGAACGCACAGGTAAGCAATACCTGGAATCGATTACCACCGCATCGCCTTCGCTCTAACCTCATAATTGGAGGAAAAGGGATTTTTTTACATTCGTGAGTGTGATTCCATTTGTCTGAAGGACCTCTTCGCTGATATTCGGCAACGAAGGAATTTACAATTCAGCAGGCGTCTTTGAATAAGAGGCATTGCAAGTTATTCAGAATTCAAATGAGTTCGAATCAGAAACGTCCGGGTGGAGCATGTTGAACATGGAGTTAAACAACCTGACTAAAACCCCTGAAGAAACGCCAAAAAACATTCATTTCTCGAATTATTCCATTGTTTTGATCTAGTTAATAGATGTTCTCCTCACCAAACAAATTTTGAAATTAAATGAAAATTATTTCACTTGGCACAATATAAACCTAATCTTTACGCTTTCTTTAGGTATGTACAGACGGTACAAACCGAATTCACACATCGGTTTCACATGATTTATGGAGAACTTTCACGATGAGCTGAGAGCAAGAGAATAGAAGACTTTTCTACTGAAAATCTAAAATAGGTTATTACGCAAACCATCCCAACTTCAGTGGAATATTTCCACTGATGTAAAGCACTGAGTTTTTACACCTCTCCTTCCATGCCTGCAACGCCTGCGACCCCAGACTCACCTCATCTCCGGCCACCGCCATTCTCATTCCTCTTCGCCCAGATTTCTACTCCGCATAAATAAAATAGTAAATGTAAAATAACGCATTTATGTCACGCGTTTTTTCGTGAACATGGTTTTTTGGCGTCCTAATGTGAAACTCAAAGAAATTACTATTTCATTTCTCTTTCATCATCTCCCTAACAAGAAGCCTATGAATGTGATTCACGAGGAGGCTTCCACCTGAATATCTTTAACCTAAAGTGACTTATGAGACCAAACGCCCACGTCGGGGGATATGAGAACCACCTCTCGTGTACACCAGAATGTCTCCTCTTTTGTTTAAAGCCACACTGACCTATATGCATTGAAATGTTCTCATTGAGATCAAAAAGGGTTGTCAGGAAAGTGCCGGCGGTTGGAATCACGAGGACGCCGCTTGCAAGAGAGTGGCCTTGGGGCGTACCGTCAGGCGAAAAGGATAGAGCCAAGTCGCCGTCGCGGGCGCAGAGTTGTCGCGGCCGCGAATCCAGGAATCGACCGAACAAAGTCGGGTGTACGTCACTGGTGGGACGAAGGCCTTACTCCGCCCAGGTGAAGCCCTCAATAGGCGGGGGCCATCCCCGGCGACATTGGGAGGAACCTATGTCACTTCAAAGGAAAGGACATCTTGCAAAATCGAGGAAACGTGGAGAAAGGGAGCTAAAATCCAAGCAGATAATGAAATAATTCCTGGGCTGAACTCCGTTTAAAGTTTCCTGTCGGTCGTGAATACTATCTAACACACCTTTATTCATTCATTTCGTCCTCATTTAGTTCTTCAGTCCAGCATACTTCCAACCTCACTTATTCCGAATTTGATTCTCAATATTATATACTTCCATTAAAATATGATCATTCTCCCATTTCGCTCTGCACCTCTTGATTACTCCTCCATTCATTTTTCCATCCCTTTGAGTATTTCTTCAACCACTACCTTTACACCTCCTTTTCCAAATCATTATACGTAATAAAATTTATCCCACCGTTTCAATCGTATTTTCAATGTCCTTTCCCGAGACAACATCTCCAAATTCTTATTTGCTTCTACTATTTGGCGTTTCGCAAACATTTGACGATGCTTTCATTCATAAGTCTTCGTTATTTTTTTCTTCACATCCTTCGAGTGCTTTTCATATACATCCTTCCCACTTGATTCCTGTGCATCTATCGTAATTCTCTGCCCTGTGCCCCTTCTTGCTTTTCTATTGTCTTCCATCGGGAAACAAATTGGTCGTAAGGAAATAGCAGAGGTAGCAATGGAAGAATCAGGCGTGGCATGAATCTACGGACGGTTCTTTCTCTGCTCTGGCATTCAGCTGTTTTGAAATGGTTATGGGTTAAATTTAATAATTTTTTTGTAAATATCTTCGCAGCTACAATTCGGAATTGAACATTGCTTTACGAAATTTTACGACATTTTTTAAGAAACAAATCAAGGACATTAATACAAATTTTTGTAATTATATTTTGCTTTAAATTTTATACAGATAGTTACAAAATTTTCTGAGTTTATTTTAAATTTATTTCTCATCAATAGCAATTCACTATCGTGAAATTAATTCAAAGGAACGAATTGGTAAGATACTGTTTTCCTCAAGACGAGGTTAAACTTGTCGCTGAATTAGTTTTGCTCTCCTTGTGTTCGTTTGGCCGAAGCCCCTACGTCATCGAAGTATCTTTGTTTCAACATAACGCCATAGATACAGATATTCCTGAGTTTAGCCGAATATCATACGACACCATCAGGAGATATGTAATGTTATTTTCGAAAACTGCTATTATTATTATGATAACGGTATCTTACTATATCTCCTATCAACGAAAGGTCCAACACAGACACCCAAATCTCGCACAAGACTCGGAAAAATGTCTGCAGCCAAGAGGTGGCCAAAAGGGGGTTAAATTTTCACATCTGTAACGTGTGGCGAGAATCATTATTTTCCCATAACCGCCAATGATTTCCCATAAAGATATGGCATTTCTAAAACCTCATATCTTGGGTTTAGCTGAAGTTATCCGAAGACGCTGTTTGAGGATGTGAGCCCCGGGACTGAAGTTCATTTCCGAGGCGCCCTTCGCGTTCAAGGATTATGCATGAGGGAGTAGCGGCAATCATCATGTTGGGATTTCACCACCCAAAGTTCAGTTATTACTTTTATTACTTCAATAATCATTCAGTAATCTCGTAATGACTGCGGTGGGTACGCGGTGAATGTGAGTTTAACGACCAAATTCCCCAGAATAATGCAGTCGAATATCCATTAATGCCTTCGTAAAACTTAATGGGGGATTTATAGGGCATTATCGGAGGCATTGTTAAGAGGCGCCAACCGAATGCCAGTAGATTGCGGCGGAAGTGAACATTTAATTCGGCACCACGGGCCGACTTCTAAATGAGGAGGCTGCCAATGCTTTGACGGTTCTGCGAATGGGGAAAAGAAAGCTCGCGAAGCTCGGGCTTTGTTGAGGAGAGTGTTCAAAAATCCAATTTTCCCAAGTCTTTCAAACGGAATGGCGGGGTGAGTGGGTGGGCGGTTCTCTCTTTGGATTCGGACCACGTCGCGGAGTATTCGTCCAAAGGGAGGGTGTTGGGGGCGGGGAAGGAGGGGGAGGGAAGGAGCGGGATGGCACGAGGGTAGTCAAAGAGTCTAGCAATGAGCAGAAGGGACGTTCAGGCGAGGTTGCTCAACACCATTCGAGGGAAGACACTCGAAGTGAAAACTTGCGTGGACGCAAAAAATGCCCCTTTGGAGGTCACTAATGGTTCGCGGTGGGCGGCATCGCAATTTTAACTCGAGAAAATGTTCACTTGTAAAAAAGCAATTGTAAAGAAGCTTTTTCATGAAAACGCATCACATAATAAGCTTCGCAACATTTTATCTTGTTTTTAATCTTAGCGCGTCAATTTTCAAATGCCTTTCCTAAGTCTGATACGGAGAGCGATATCATTCGGTACACAACTGTTTCCACCCGGTCATTCCCGTGACGAGGATGAAAGTGTCGTCGCTTCAACGCTGACGCACGCGGATGAACAGGAAGATGGAACCTGACGCATGTTAAAGTGACCAATTCTTCATGAATTCATACCCAAATGAATGTTAAAACAGCGCCTATTTGGGAGATTAAACATGGCAGCAGGGTGGAGGGGGCGCAAGACGGAGGGTTGAACACAAGAAAGCGATGTGCGATGTGGAAATCAAAGGCGGAATCTGGGAGATGGACGGTGGAACTTGCTGGGGAGGCATTGAGGGAGTTGGTGGAGGTTGGAGGCAGCGGAAGGAGGGGGAGAGAAAGTGCTCCTCGTAGTCAGACGTGAGAGCCGTCGGAGATTTCATTCGGAAAGTTTTGGGTCGCCGAACACGTTCGGACGATCTTAGCGCCAACCTCGCGAGCGCTCTTTAATTCCTTTCCGACGAATTCGGCTCGTACGCAATGTGCCCACTCAACCCCTTAATACTCACCCTCTGCTCGCTCTCGTTACGTTTCCTCATTTCCACCGAAGCCCCATTCGTGGAAATGCCTCACAGAAAAATAAAGCACCCATTATCGTTTTACCGTTGAGTTTGCACCATGATAACGAGGAAACTTTTAAAAACGGTCACTAAAACTAACTTACAAAATTTTCGAAAGATCATTTCTATATTTGATTTTATTTTTTCAGCTTTACGAAAGAACAAAGATCTGATACTTTCCCGGCCTAAGATAAACGTAAATTCTTCGCGTGGTTTCAACCAGCCCAGGGGTCTGGCAGGTGCCGATATATCAATGGCTGACTCTGCCATTGTCCTCAGGGCTATGGGTAGACGAGGAGTATTGAGTTGAAGGATGTCCCCACGCTTTGACCAGAATTGGTCCGAATTGACCCTCCATGGGTCCGGTGGCCCCTGATTTGAGTACGTACTCCGGCAGACCACACGGCGTCTACCCGGAAAGGGAGACAGGAGGACACCCAATCCCAATTCTTTGGGCAACGGGCTCTTCCGGTTCTCAAAGATGTGCGGAAAGTTTTCGCGAAAGCGAGACTAACGGTAACTCGTATTACGTTGTTGGGTTAACCTAACTAATACGAATACTTCGGGGAGACGGAGGCCCAATTGAGGTCCTTTTGACCTCAATCCGTCTCATTGGTGTCGGCCTCGAAGCTGTTCTCGGGCTGTTGGTTTCGGGCTCGGGCTCGGGCTGTTGGTTTCGCTAACCTTCCCTTCCCATCCCTTCCTTCCCACTGCTTCCCTGCCTCGGACATAAGCTAGAAGCTTGATTCCGGGGTGGAAGTTGTAATTCCGCGGCGAGAGATGAATCACCTGTCCTCAGGGCTTTGATGCAGGGACTTCCTTCGTGGTCGCCTCTCATACTTTTCGCTCACGGTCACTGTGTATGTGGTTGAACCCTAACCTTCCTCCTTCTTCCCGCCGTTATTTCGCGGAGTACAGGCTTCCACGCCCACATCCTCCATCACGGTCGAAATTGTGACGCCGTAATCCGCGATTCATTGTTTAGTCTATGGCCTCCGCGGCCTTTGTTCATATCATACGAGCGCAAAAAAATTGTTAACCTTTCCTTTTTTCTAAGTCAAAACAGAACACTTAGTCTGCACTCTTATCTTGGACGGACTTTGAATACATTTGGGAGTTTAAATTCGGTCGGAAACCAGCTCGGTAGTCACAAATAAGTCAGCGTCGGAAAGCATGGAATTTGTTTTTTTTTTTCATCCCGAGCTAATAATTCTGAAGTTTCCCCCGACTGCCGATTAGTAGGGACGTGGTTTGGGGAAGGGAATAGACTTCATGGGTACCAGAAATAACTTCTTCCACGCTTTGCGGCAAAGGGATGCTCTAATCGATGCGTTGAAAATGTCAACAAGGGGCGGTCGGAGGGCAGCTTGAAGTAATTTTAGCATGACAATGTTAATTTCGTCAAGACCGGAGAGCGGTGAGCTCTAACAACAAGCTCCATTTCCCGCCCAGGGGATTGGTCGGAAAGGGATGTATCGCTCACTGTCCACAGGAGTCAGGGGTCGTCTGAACTGCCACCGGCGGGAACGCCCACGAAGTGGTCCAGCGGCCCCTCGCGAGGATTTGCGATCTCCCGACTTCCGTCACTCTGTCTCCTCCTCTCCACCCCATGCTCAAATACGCATCTCCCACCATAATCATTTAGTCGTCCCGCCTCAACTTCTCAGCGAAACCTCTGGCCCAGACATGTCGTTTGGTTTTCTTGGTATTTTTCTGGCTACAAGACAATCATACCGTGCGTAAGATTTCCCAAAGCTAGAGCACAATTGTTTACATTGAAAATCCCTCGTAAAAAATGAATTGATCAATTGGCTTAAAAATTATCATGTTAACAAAATTTCCCAATCGGCGTACTTTCCACTGCTGAATTATCTCGCCGATAAAGAGATATTTCGTATTTTGGGGGTGTATTACCTCCATTAAGGCATAAAGCGAAACATGATAATTTATGAACCTGTGTAATATATAAATTCTGAAATTTTCAGATTAAATCTTATGAAATATTTACTCATCACGACATTCAAAGACAATTCCAATCTTAGCTTCCCTAATCTGTATCTGGGTGGCAAGTGTACGAATAGCACTACGAATACTTTCAATACATATTATGTATTTTTTATCTTCACCCGTGAACACCAGTAAATAATTGGCTTGTATGTAATATTTTCCGTCAAATTATATGTCCCTCGGGAGATGATACGAGAAATATATACAGAGAAACTGAAAAGTAAATTTTAAAATAAAAAAGTTTTGGATATCGTAAGAGGCGAGCATGATCTTGGAAATCAACCGAGGTTATCCCTGCCATTGATGATGGGAGGCAGCTTGGTGAGGATATGATTATCTCTGAAATAGAGAAAGAGTAAAGAGAATCAGAGGTGTTCGAAGGACGTTTCACTCCCGCTCATTTCCGTCGCGGGACCTCCGCTTGGCTGTAGTCAGTCCGGGGAGCGAGGGGAGTCTCTTCTCTCGGGGTGTGTCACTCATGACGCTGGCGCATCCGAATGCTCGAAAACGCGAGAAACCCAATGTGAGTTGGCGATGCCATTTATGCGCGTTTGTTGCATTGCGATACTCACTGCCAGAACGCCCAGGGCTGCTAAAGCGAATTAAAGAAGCATCATATAAATACGGCCTTAGGACAAGATCTCAATGGATTCTTCACTTAAAAATCATGCTCCTCTTTAAGAGGAACACAATGCCATAAAAATTTCAATTGAAGTGGTTGAAATGCTGAGAGAACCGATAAGATAATACAATGAAAATATGCGTACAACATGAGGATGTCTATATACTTATGGATATACATTTTCCATTCCCTGGAAGAGAAAAATGGAGTTCAGATGCCGTTAACGAAAAACATACCTATTAAAAAAATTTACCCTCGGTAACTTCATGCCAATTTTATAGCGAAGTATCGTCTTCGTTTAGCGTTCACATAAGAATGTCTTCTTTTTCCTACAAGATCTTGTAGTAAACCTTAAACACAGGCATTAAAAACTCGCTTTAATGATCACGAATGAGGAGAATCTGCGGCAAAGCAAATGAATGTCGCTTAAGGAGCAAAAACGATGGATATGAAACCCAAACATTTACGGCGGACTTTATTTTTGGCAACTCTTTCGAGTTGTCTGGAATCGGGTCGGGAGTGATGAGACTCGGGCATTCCCGGTCGCTCCCGTGCAGCTCAGTGAGCCTCGCGCTGCTCTCGTCCGTCACTCGTCGAGCGGTCGAACGCACGGCATGCTCGGGATCCCGTGGCAGCACGGTTCGGAAGTGGATCAGAATCATCACGAGACTTAGGAGAATCTTAGCTTCAACATCGACGGGATCGCCAAAGACTCTTGAGGTGGCTGGAGCGGTATTTATGGGCCTTTCAGTGCACGGTAAAATGATTTTAAGCCAGTGGAAAAAATTCTTGAACCACATTTCATTTTAAGCGTTCGAACTCAACTAAAAGGCAGTAATATAAATGATAAAAGAATAAGATTTAATTTATCCCTTCGTGAAAGCATGTTATGGGAAGATTTTTCAGCGCAGTATTCGAAATTTAGATGAGTTTACTTTGAAATTTGTTTTTCAAATATTGAACTCAGCATAATACTTGATAGCAACAATTGTAATAATAAATGTATTACTTCGTGTTTAGAAGAATATATGTAAGTATATAACAAATCTCTTACGAAATATTTATCACGTTCCACAAGGCTATATATTAAAATAGTAAGGAACACCTTCAGGAGGCGCCGATTTCATATTTCGAACATTGAAGATATAAGGACCACCCTAGTGCTCAGGTGTACACGGTTCCAACATCCCACCAGAAAAATCTTCTCAAATCTCAAGTAGGGATTTGAGAAGATTAAAAGATTTTGTTGTATTGTTCAAATGTAACACTGTTCAAAACTCGTTCAACAGATATGTATGTATCGATTTAAAGTTGTTTTCTCGCAGAACACCAATCCCACTAACCCAACAATATGTAGTAGTGGATGGAGTAGCCATACATATGCGATGTCACACTATACCCCTTTTCACCAACCGGCTCCCTCTTTTTTCTCATTTTGAAAAAAATTTGGGAAAGAATCTGATGTGAGTCTAGAATGCAGGTTAGCAAAAATCTAAAATAAAACAAGCGAACTCACTCATTCGAATGAAATTTTTATGCATACTCTAAAAAATATAAAACCTTCGTCACAACACAAATATCACCTGACAAAACAGAACGATATATCAATCCGACAAAACACGCCTCACTTACCGTCCTTCCCCGCTTCAAATTTCTTCGCTGCGCCATATCTCCCCTGTCATTCACGTGATTCCATCATACCATGCCACACACCTGAGGGGTACCGTGCAGGCATGTCAATAAATGAATAATATGAAAGCACCAAATCCTATTTCATCTTACCCATACTTTCCAACCAAATGAGGCCAACAATAAGAAAATTCTTTGTTGGACTGCGCTGCAAACTTAAACTTCATCACCAGCGCCCCTCGTCTGCGCTTTAATTAAGTCATAAACTCATTGTCAATATAGTTATCCTTACATTAAAATATACATATTCTAATGCACAGCGGCATGGGATTTCAGGAGTCAATTGCGAGACATTACCTCCATTAGTCGTCATACTGTGAGCTGTGTCTCTCTAAGGAAGGAGGGAAACGAAACCAAATTCTACCAAAATTGTTGAACATTTGTTTTCTTTTGTCCTTCACAGTCCCTAAGTAATTACAATGAGTTAAACTTTGTGACACACGTCAAAATATAGACATTAATAGAGTAAAACCTGACTATCAACAAGTTTAATGTACTACAACTAGGTATAAATAATTATTTAGTGAAGTATCATCAGTCCAAATAATAAATGATCACGGAGGACCATCGAAAATTAAAGGATGAGTAATGATTCTGACCAATAACATAATACTTTTTAATATTCATGTATTCATTCATAAAATTAACAAAAACATATATAACTGTCACAAAGTAAGTAGTGCCCCAGATTGATGTGCCGTTTAACCTCAGACCTCGAAAATAGAGCTTAAAAAAACATTAAAGAGTCAAGATTCAAAACAGCGGCCTTTTGAGTTACTGAAATAACTAAGCTACCGCGATCGACACGCGCTCTTCCCTGCAAACTACACGTGAAATCAATTCATCCGCTCTCGGGCTCGTATCGCCTTATTTCATCAACTAGGTGGTTTTTTGTATTACCCACAGAACGCATTTAAAATTAGTCCGACCCAATTTCCTCAATAATGCAATTGCTTAAAATTCTGACGGTGAAATTCTCTGTCGGGAAGAGCAGGAAATTAGGACACGACAGGCTCCCCGAGGGGATTTTTTCGTCCGCATGCGGAGATGCACCGCGATGATTACCAATTTTCTGAAGCAGCGTCCAAGATTGGATTAAATAAACTGAGAACGAGGTCAGAATTAAAATTCGAAAAAAAATTCTAAGAGAGCCCAAGACCTGATTAGATTTCACTATAGGGTGAGTTCGTGACAGTATCAAAGGTTAAAAAATCAAAATCTAAGCTAAGATAAATTGGTAATTATTCTGATTAAATTGGACTCAACTAACGCTCATATTGTATCATATTCCATTAGCTCTATTTAGATAAATTAAGCTAGGATAAAACTGAAATTATTTCGACCCAATTGGACATTACTAATGCTCAAATTATATACGCCGGCCTCGGTGGCGGCGGGGTAAAGTCCTCGCATGCCATACCGAAGGTCGCGGGTTCAAGTCCCGCCTGAGTAGGATATTTACACCTCCCTGGGCATGGTTGTGTGTGTTCGTCCATATATTACATACCCAGTAAATGGCTTCGGCTATTAGGTATGAGTAAATTATTATTATTATCATACGTCAGTCCATTAACAACTGATCAACTGTCAACCGATCGATCCAAATTATTGACCGCATTTCAGCAATGAAACAGACATGGAGTACTTTAACGCAAACATGGAGGTCATCCGCCTCTAGAGTATAACATTCCCTTTGTTTATTCGTAAAACAATGGATTTTACAGCGGGTTTCCTAAAGCGGAACGAATTCGGTGAGCTCCGTCCTGCCCAGGGGAGGGTGAACATTTGCATAGGAAGTAAATGAACCTTATACCAACGCCAGCGGGTCGAGAAAAATTTGCATATGCATTGAATGAGGGGTAAGAGGCATTGGATCGTCAAAGGAGAGAGAATCCTATATAATTCGGGGATGACGGGAATCCATAGGAGTAATAGAGCTCGGACATTCTATTAAAACTTTTAAAGTAGAAAAAACAAAATAATTTGACGACATTTTTTTCCACTTAAAACCACTTTGAGAAGAGCGTCTCACTTGAAAATTTCGTCATTAATGCTGCGATGTAAATAAAATCCTTTAAAGGACAGGTAATAAATATGAGATAGCCCATCAAATAATATGATTAAGTCCAGAATGAAGGCGCATGCGCTGAACAGATTCCAAAGCTCAAGGAGCACATATTTTCCGTTTTAAAGAACACAAAATAGGAGTTAACAATATAATTTTCAGCTGTATCGTCTTCATCCAGCAGGATGAAGGGTATGTATCACGAAGTAGGATTCCCACCGAACAAGTGGTAGAATTTAATAATATCATTTATAAAATATTGCCTATAAAAAATATCCTTGATAGGATTTAATAAATACCGTTTACAGAATGCCGTCTGTAACACTGATCCAAGATTAAACTTTTATTAAAGACATTCAAAGGGATCAGGTTGTAATGGTAGCCAGAGCAAAGGCTTCCCATCATCGTTATCCCACTGGATGAATTCTTTCCAGAAAGAATTCCGATTCAACTCGAGTGTTGCGAAGATAGCAGTTCTCAGTGGAATACTTTGTCCGTCTACAGGGACGTAAACATTTTGGTACCTGTATCCCTGATGAGTTTCTCTACGCCACCCCGAGGGCTTGCGGGGCCCCGGGCAACAATGAATTTTGCAGCCCGGGGCAACCATGGTCTACGGGTATTAAACTGTAGTTATTCGAGCTCTATATTATTAACCCAATTTGCAGTAAGACTGATAATTATTTTCAATTTATTTGTCAATGTTATGTGTTCCTTACTTTAAAAAATATAATAGATTTTGCATTCCAAAAGTGGAGTACGAGTAACTAAACTCATCCATCCACGGGATCAAAAGGCCTCAGTTGTCGGTCACATGAAACAATAGACCAACCAATCAAGGCAAATCCGAAATATTCCTATTTGAGGCTGCATACTGTGGTCGCATGAGAGATGTCTTGGTTGTCGTTGAACATAATTACTGCAATTATTTTTACTGGTATATATATATACATATATACCAGTAAAAATTTATACATATATATATATACCAGTTCATTATATATATATATATATATATATATATATATATATATATATATATATATATATATATATATATATATATAAATACGTTGATGGATTGGAGTCAGCCATGCGGCGATGAACACACGATGTGGATAGGATGGAGGAGATAGACACACAAAAAAAGAGACGATCACACTTACATAGCTAGCTTTCGGAACTAGTCCGTCTTCAAGGCGTATCACGGAACAAATGTCGTGTGCGCTGGTGAGGATAGGGGTAGGAGGGGCGGTAGGTTAGGGGAGTGGGGATGGGGGAAGGGGAAGGGGTTTTTCCCAGCGGTTGACGAACGGTAGTTTATGTGTTACAATGTAAACTATGTCCCGGTTTTTATGTGGGCGAATGTATTACACCCCTTAATATTAGAATGAATAACCATCGGTGCACCTGTAAAGACCCATCTTCCACTTTCCCCGTCCCTACTCATGTGCGGAAGCATGGCTTGTCCTTTGACAAGTGCTTTGAGGTGGCAATATTGATCTCCCTTCCCCCGGACGCCCCGTTAATTGAAGTGCGCCAGAAGGAGCTGGCCATAATCTGGTTGCTAAAATCGTACGCCGCGCCCGGATTAAATAAAATACATTAATCGCACGCTCCCCGTTGTTTTCCATTTACCCCCTTCCCTTCCTTCTTCCCCCCCCCACCCTCACTGCGACCCCTTCCGCTCTCTCCGGCCAAGACACGAGCTGGTAAAAATTTCCCCTTTTCAAGAACCGTTCGTCAACCGCTGGGAAAAACCCCTTCCCCTTCCCCCATCCCCACTCCCCTAACCTACCGCCCCTCCTACCCCTATCCTCACCAGCGCACACGACATTTGTTCCGTGATACGCCTTGAAGACGGACTAGTTCCGAAAGCTAGCTATGTAAGTGTGATCGTCTCTTTTTTTGTGTGTCTATCTCCTCCATCCTATCCACATCGTGTGTGTGTATATATATATATATATATATATATATATATATATATATATATATATATATATATAATGAACTTCGGTTTTGAGCTAGATTGTCAGCTATGCTCTAAAAGAGATTCTACAGATTTTTTCATATTTCATAAACCAATCGGTATTCCTAAGGTTCCGCGATGTTTACCTGGCTTTTCATCAATACCGGGATGCATCGCGTATGGCTGAATTTTTCTTAACGTTCCGCCTCTTCTTATCGAGGCGTTCAGGATAAAAACCCGTGTATATTAAAATCAAACCAAAAGTTATCTTAAGAGCAATAAAAGTGGAATCCAGAGGTAAACTTAAGCACCCATTTTTCAAATTTCATTTTTCAATATGATACTCCTAATGTTTTGCATACAGCATTCTTCCATTTTCGATCATTTGACACGGGATGTGATTTCATTTGATTTCTTGACCCTCCTTCCAATCACCGCTTCTACTTTCCCTAAATCCTACCACACATCACCATGACTCCATCACAGTTTGCATCTACAATAATCTCACTTTCCCCAACACTTAAAAGTTTAAAATTAATTATAAATTAGATTAAATTTATATCTTTCGATTAAAAATGAAAATAAGAAACGCAGAGGCATTGTGGGATTTAATTGAGACCATGGAGTAGCCTTCATGGAATTCAAAAGAGCCAACAGCGCTAGCTTTGGGTGGTGATTACTTCAAATCGAGTTATACGTCGTAGTTGAATGAATACAAGGGGTTTTTGCATTGAAGACATCGCAGGGAAATCAGTGGGTAAATGGCTAAATTCAGAGGTTCCACAGGAAGTTAGGAAATTCATTAACAACTACATTGTACGTTTGAAATTACTGGCAATTGTCACTTAGTGCTGGGAAATCGGAATGTTATTCGGCATTCAAAGAGGTCTCAGCGCTCAGTTGGCTACGTTCGTTCACCTTTAACTCACACAGAGCTGTTAAAGCTGATTCCCTGGCTGTCACCAAAGCCGTCATTCCTTCACTGAAGGGCGTGTGCATTCAATGGCGGAATGTCAGAAGGACAATTATGCCTCAGCTTGAGACATGTCGGAGTGGGGAGGAAAATAGACCTCAATTATAGACCAATTAATAGTAAACATTCGTTGAAAGCAATTAAATATAAAACCTATGTTAAAAAAATTACCCAGAGACATAATTGTTTAAATCCTGAATTCAAAAAACAATCGAACTTCCCATGGCAATTAAACAAAGAAATCTCTCTTATTGATCTTAAACCCTAAAATGTAGCCGTTCATAATGTTCACAGCTGGTTTTCCACTGAGGATGATGACGATGCGCCATTTTTGTCCAATGAAAACAAATACAATAAAATATGGCCCTATGACTAACAAAAAAGCGGTAGCGGCACAAATAACTAGATTCTAAGACTACCAAACCATATACTTTGGCCACACATCTATGGCGGTCGACTAACTGAACAGGTAAATGAAAAAAATTAAGTGAAGATACAGAAAATAATTTGCAAGGAACTGGATTAATTTTAGTGAATCTACGGGTACAGGCAATTTTTTAGATTGCATATACTTCGTGTGGATATGCTTCAGTAGCCATAATTACATATTACTGATCTTAGAAATCATGTCCAAGCTCAAACGGACGAAAATGAGGCGGAAATTTTGAACAACCGCTACAGAAAGGTAAATCAGCCATTAAAATCCGCCATTTTTTTCTAGGATAAATTATAACACAACATAATGTTAAACATATGTTCCATTTAAGTGGTAACAATGGACGCAGCAACTGCTGGCGCGACTTCTCTTGTGCCTGAAATGGGAAAGGCTTTTCCATTGGCTTCTGGAGTCATAATGCATGTCAGCATGAAAAAATTTGACAGTATTAATGCCTACTCCAGGCTGTATGCCGGTGATAGGGCAATTTTATACGGCTAATTTCCAGGAAAAAATTTAAAAAATAGCTCCTCAATTGCTCAAAAATTGGTAGGTAAAGCTTAGGAAGAATATGAAGTCATTACCCAGAGACTTTATATAAGAATTTAACTTGTAGATAAATGCGCTGAGTGTTTTAGCCGGCTAAGCTACCGAAGAATCTTTCCCCTGTGAAATTTTTGAACGCTTTAAATGCTTTAAAGGAACAATATTTTCAGGACAGCCGTGTATGATGTCACCGAAGCAGTACAAAGCGTGCGCTTGGTGCCACCGTCCGCGAGGTTAATACCGAACATTGGGCACGCGCTCCATGTTAGGCTTTAGCCTCGCGGACGGTGGAGCTAAGCGCACGCTTGTGATATCTTTGGTGGCATAATAAGTCCGACAGTCCTAAAATATTTGTATCGTTAAAGTCCTAGAAAAATTCATTGTAAATATAACGTTTAAGTATGAACTTCCACGACAGATCAAAGCTGAATATGGAGGACGGTGGCTTTAAATATTCGGCCTTAATCTCGCGTACTGCGGCGCAAAGCGCGCGACTTCTTCGGTGATCACATGTCCGGCAGCCTTAAATATCTTGATTCCTTATAAGCGCTCAAAAATGTCCATTGTAAATTTGAAATCCCAAGTCAGGTTAGCGCAAGAACCCCGAGAGAGCGACGTATAAAAAGGGTATAATTTCCTTTTCATCAAATCGGTATCGCGGGCTCGCAACCGACGGATATCCGCCTCGTAGCGCGTCCTTTTTCCCCACCGAAGAGATAACAACGCCCTCCCACTTCACACCACCATGAGCTCAAGAACATTTCCTCCAGGACTAGAGCGGAAAGTGGGACTCATCCCGAGGGGGGAGGATAGGGGCTTTTTTTCCGAAGGAGAGAGATTCATTTCGCTCCCCCGATCCCTTGGGCGAGCCAGAGACACGCATGGGGGCGGCGATTCACTTCAAGCGACTGACGGCACAAATCTTCTCATTCCCCCCTCCCCCCGCTCAACTCCTTCCCCCAACTAACTGGAAAGCAAGTGTTTCTTCAACATCGGGAATGTGTGGATGCCATAATCCTACTCTCCGGCCCAAGAAAGATACCACGGTACCCTGAATACGTATCAAGTAATGAATGGAAATCCGGGAATAACCCGCGAGTTCCTATTATCCCTCTTTCATAAATAAACCACAAATCGCCGGGAGGGCGAGTAATCCACCAGTTGGAGCTAAGCCAAACAAGTAGACGAAAATCGAGAGATAAATCACTAGAGAGATATATGAAAAAAGAGTGAATGGGTGAAAATTTTTATCAGATTACACTTCGTGAAGTTTACCCATCAAAAAATGAAAATAACAATCAGAACTTAAAGTCCACTATAGATTTCATAGAACAACGCCCAAGTTTCGATACTTCCAAACCTCGACTTGACGACTACGTAGTGCCGAAACCAAGATCGAGTTGTCAAATTTTATCTCAAATGGCATTTAAGAAGTGATATTTATTCTCATTCCCTGGTCCTGTATGTTTAATTTTTACTTTTTATTTGACTTAATTCTATTCTCATTAACTATACCACCATGACCGAACCCATGATTCGCACTGCTTCAATGCGAGAACATACGGACCATATTCTGTCAGAACCCATTCACGACCACCCTGTTTCCCACTTAAATCAAAAAGGGCTCTCAGATGTCTAATGCCCATCGCAATGAGCCAACGCTGAACGAACAGCTTACAAGAAGATTATCAAGGGAAAGAGGGTTCTCTTGATGACTGCGAGTTTTGCCCTCTCAAACCAACTTCCGCATACTATTAACCACCTTGCTTCCAGCATTCGCACCACTATCAATGTCTACTGCCACCCCAGGGCCTAAATTTCCTGATTTTTTAATATTTTTAAATTTTGGCCCACCCTAAGCCATCATTTAACGCAGTAATTTTGCCACGGAACAGAATCATTCACTTAGAAAATGAATTCATCATACACTCTCATCCCACATTTACTCTTTCTTTCCACTACTTTGGCTACGGACGCATTTACCCTCACTCAATAACTAAGCCGCAAGGAATTCACAAGGAACTCAAGAAAACGCTGTAAGCTGCCACTTACAACACCCAGCAATAGTGTAACACAGCATGGTAGTCATAAGAAAGAACTCGCATATGTATAACACTAACCATAATGTCTACCGTATAGTGACATCCATGCATCATGTAGATATTCCTAAAATCTTTTTATAGTCACGGGAACAAAATGCATCTTAATTTGGTCACATTTCAAGATAAACCCGTAACTCAAGGTCCCATCAATACTCAAACCTCCATAATCACGACTCCATGCCCTTCACACACACACAATTACTACTCTTAAATTGAAGATTATTCCAAATTGTCGATAAAAGCAAAGAAAATTAGACTCCGACTCTCGTATTTCATCCATCCACCTGACGGTAACCACCATCCCCTGGGAGCGTTATTTTTTAATATCCTAAACAAGTGCGCGTTGCCCGAGGCTAACAGCCCAATCGTAGGATGCTCTCAGTGGGTAGCCATCTGGATAACAAGCATATGAGTCTTATTTCCTTAGCTTCCATTGACAATTTGGAGTCGTCTTAAATTTAAATCCTTATGAATTAACATCTTCTTATGTTACAATTATGGCTCATTCACTTTCCACACCTTTTGCCTACTCTGCGTGTCACATCCCTGAAATCAGAAATCATTAAGAGTAGATGTGTAAGAGGGGAAAACTGAAACAAGGAATTTTACGGCGTCCACCTGTATATGTGCGAATGCTGTGCCAAAATATCACTTATAGTGATCCACATGGGGGAAGAGGAATGTTTATGTTTGTGATAATATATCGCGTAATAGAGTAAAGAGGGACTACCGAATCTGCGACTCGCATTTTCTTGGTTAAGTTTTTTACTCAATACTATCGCGGGAATGGAAATTTAATCCAGATGCAGCATTACAATCCTGTGGATAATAGATCGCTCGTTCACGACCTCTGCTGGACATAACCCCGCCTGGTTCTCTCTTCCGCAGACTCGCCAGACCAACTTGAACCCTGACGGAAGCAATGGCTCTGCCGAGGGGGGCACCGCCGCGGTTCCCGAGGGAGAGGAGGGCGCCGGCGGGCAGCAGCAGCCACCGCTGCCGCCCCAGGAGGTGCCGCCGCCCCCCGTCGAGGTCCCCGCACCCGGAGCGGCCCAGGGTGCAGGAGAGGGAAGGGCAGATAATGGGAGCGCGGGAAGGCCCCCCGCCAATTATAAGGTGTCCAAGGCACAGATGAAAGGTGCGACACCCTTTATCACATTTACCGTGTTTCTTCCTTTCGCGATGGAAATTGGTTAATGCAAACACAAGTTTACTCCAGAGTTAATGGATTTCGTAAGAGCGGAACTCTTTGATGAAGACAAAATGGAAGCTATGAGTATCGCATTAATGAATTTGATTCGATTGGTTATATCCTCCATTCATCAAAATAACAGAAAACCAGGATAAACGATCATTGATTTATCATCTCAGTAAAGATACCAGTTCTATCCCTCTAGCACTTCCAAATAGCGTTTACGAGCATTTGAGGGCTGCAGAAAGGTAAATTACCGTTTAAAAGTTTTATTTTTGAATCAAGAATAGAAATTAAAAAGTATCAACATATCTCCTAAACACAAACTCATTTTTGAATTCATAATAACAGAGAACAAGAATCAAAACGTCAAATTCGCCATCTTCAACCTCTTTCATCATTTGGGCGTGATTTGCGAGTGTTAAAATTATACGACCTCCTCGATATATCAACCGAACAGTAACTCTTAAAAATAACTAAAATGTCATCCAATTGCGTAACAACTCACTTAGACGACTCTATCCAAAACCACAAAGAGGCAAATCAGCAGTAGCACAGCCCCTTTAGCATTGGCAGTCATGAAGGACCTCCAATAAAGTGACCAGGAAGTCACAGAAGTTATTAGAATCATTAAACAAAGCTTTCTTCACCAAATTTAGGTGAAAAATTTCTCAAATAGCCGTAATTATTGGCTTCACTCATAAAAAGAAAGAAAAATGATATTTGCTGTGCTGGTTTAACGGAAATGTCAGTGACAACCACAACCTCTCAACCAGAAAACTCCTCCGTGGTGGTTTATGGGAATGTTAATTCCTCGCCAGCGACCACTCACAGGAACACACACTCAACCCAAAATTGGATCCTTCACAGGGCTAGAGAGACCCCGTTAAGGATACCTGGGTTATAACCACAAACACACTCTATGTGAATGTGAACGGGAATTAAGGCATGCCATTCTAGCCCTGTGAAGGGCCCTATTTTGGGTTGTGTGTGTGTCTGGGAGGGGTCACTGGCGATGAATTCCCATATTCCCATAAACCTCCAAAGTGGGGTTTTCTGGTTGAGAGGTAGCGGTTGGTCACTGAAGATTCCATTAAACCAACATAGCAAATACAGTTTTTCTTTCTTTCGACGAGTGTTGCCAATAGTTACGGTTATTGGAGAATTTTTTTACCTACATTTGTTACATTGTGAGGCTGTAGAGCTCAAGTTTCCTTGTTATAAAGCTTTCTTCACTAGAGAGAGACATCACCACAGTTGTTCCCCAAATTCGAGGCTAAAACAATTGTCGACCAGTATTGAGGGAGATGACACTATGCACATAGGATATTATAGAAAATGGAATGCGAGTAGAGAGAGACCCCGCATTACTGTCACTCTACCACAAACTAGACGATTCAAGAGGCTCACAGGGGCATCCTAAACGACAAAGGCAATGCAGTCCCCCCCCAAAGTTCTTAACATGAGGAACGCAAATAGAGAGAGCGATCTCCTTGATCGTTGAAGCTTGAAGTAACACAACTAATGTTGAATAAAATTACTGTATCCACAACAACAATTTGAACCTCAGAAGGAAATAGCTTACGTCACGAGATCCTGTGGTATAGAAAGGTATGTCTACGGTAGTCAAAGATGAACCGTAGTCGTTTTTCATAGCCAACCAATTCCATGCAAAAAACACGTTCTAAAAACACCAACCTGGCATCAAATATGGGTCATTTTTTAAATTTTTTTCCAATGATATGTTCAACATTGAGCAATTTTTAATCTCTGAATAAAACGATAGGAACAAACGTAATTTCGGTCCACAAGTCAAGAATCATATTAGCACAGTTTTGTTCAGCAGATTGTCTTGAGAAGATGATTAACTTTATCATACCGAAGGGAAAATGACCATTGTGACTGGAATCCTTTTAATTTTCAGAGTTCCGCGATGCATTCAGACTCTTCGACAAAGACGGGGACGGGAGCATAACCCAGGAGGAGCTCGGGAGAGTGATGAGGAGTTTGGGACAGTTCGCGACCGAGGAAGAATTGCAGCAAATGTTGACGGAAGTGGACATTGACGGTAAGCCATTGTGTACTCGCTCGCTCGCCACACCGCCCTCTCAACAGCCAGCGCGCGCTCCTACGGATTTAACAGCTACGCTTCAGCGAAGTCTATTGTATTACCAGAATGGAAAAATGTTTGCTGCACCTAAACGAGTCCAAAAAATCGAAGTTCATTGCCAATAACAAATATTTTATGCTTTCGAAAGAACTTAAAAAAATATCAACATAAATTCATTAAATATGAAGATTTTGCTATTCAATTGAATAGAGAGATTTAATATACAATTTCTAGAAAATCTTTAAATGAACTTAAGCTAACGGTCAAAATATAAATGAGGTCGCTCCCCATGCTATTCGTTGTGGTCTCATCATTGTGTGGCTAATTTTCTTGAATTTAATTTACTTATTTACCGTACGAGGCTAAATTCTGATTCATTTGAGAAAATATTATTATTATTTAATACGATGTTAAGTTACTTCTTTTTTAGATTTTTTAATAATGTTTGTAGAAGAGCATGTTTAATTTTTTTTACTTAGTAGTCCTAGTTAATAAAATGTTTAAAAAACAACAAGTTGTTTTTTAAACATTTTATTAACTAGGACTGTTTGCTAAATATAATTCGCCAAGTTGAGTACTCGATGCGACGACTCTGATAGACCCAAGGGACAAGAGTCGGATGCTTTACCACTATTCTAACTCGATTCATAAATTTTAGCGAAGGAAGTATGTAGGGGAAAAATGAAGTGGTAACCATGGACCCATGGATCCATGGATTCATGGAAAAGCGATTTAAGGAAAAGCATGTAAAAAGGTGGTTTACGGTAGACTTCTGCCTCTCATGTTTTCAGTAGCATTCATCTATCCAAAGATTGGCTCATTAATTTTAGATCTCCATTCCGTTCAATTCTCATATAGCCGCTTTATTGCAACATAATTTTCGACATAAACATCTTCCACATTTTACCCGATGTATTCCATTCTTGATCATCCTCGGAAATCTTCCTCATCCATTTCCCACACCATGACTGTTTTCAGGAAGTTTATGCATCTGGAGGAGTTTCCAATAAGTTTATCTTTCCCGACTCAATGAGTAATAAATTTTCCACTCAAATTCTTCGCCTGACTTTATCATTTGTGATTCTCTCCGTCCACGATAATCTTATCATTCTTTCATAACGTCCTATTTTCATTGTTCCAATCTTTTCTCTTCAGTTACAGCTTTCGTCTAAACTTCTGACAGGTTATTCGCGCAAAAAAAACTTTAAGAGCACCAATCTACGTATTAATAATCATGAAATCCCATAAAGACGGACAACTTACAGTTTTAGCGTTCAGCGCCCATAAAATTCAACCCGCCAAGGGAATGAATGAGTCAAAGAGTGAGAAAAAGAAGGCAGATGACAGATGGGTATTCATTAGTCGACAGTTACGAACGCGTGGGCCGAAAACTTTTAGCAAACGCGTGAGAGAATAGCCGGTCCACTTGGAATTTCTGGAGGCGTTTTCGTGAGTTGGACGGATAGATTGGGTTTATTGGGTGGCGTTCATCGAGGACTTACGGGTGGTTTGCGGCGTTTGAAGGAATGGGAGAAACAAAAATAAATTACTGTCCTTGAAATATGGGTCCACTTGGCGAAAGGAAATTCGGGAAGATGAGTGAAGTCGAATGAAAGCGGTCTCCAAACGGGTTTCCGAGGAGCCTTGTGGCTTCGTCGGCCGATGGATACGGTCGAGAGATGTGAGATGGATGTTTGCGAATAGGAGACTCCATGCGTTGAGAAGAGCTCGGTTCTAGCAAAAATCACTTCACGTCGCGAAATCCTTAAAAAATAAATATAGAAAGAAAAGGAGTCACTGCATTCAGAAATTGATTCTTTCCCCAGTGAAATGATGAATGGAAACGCTAATTCTCGCGCCAAATTCGAGGCTCAGAACGACAAGACAGTCTCTTCAGCTTTCAAATGCCTGAATGTACTTCGACGAACTACCCACCGAGCTACTGCAA
The DNA here is from genome assembly GCA_963169105.1 of Ceriagrion tenellum. Lineage (NCBI taxonomy): Eukaryota > Metazoa > Arthropoda > Insecta > Odonata > Coenagrionidae > Ceriagrion > Ceriagrion tenellum. The sequence continues at coordinate 149,268,011 of OY720635.1, forward strand.
GGAGCGTGCAGCAGGCAATGTTGGGATCCCATACATGAAGACTAGGGAAAGGAAAGGAATAAGAGGAAGGTCGATAAATAAAATGTATTTTGAATAAGTGTACAGTTGTGTAGTAGTAATTGTAGGGGTTTCAATTACTATGATCAGGATGAACGAAAATTGAAACGAGTTTTGACGGAGTTTCTGGTTTTGCTGAACTAATTTATTGCGCTTACGATAAGGATGACGATTCTCCAGCGACAGAAAGTTAAAAATCTGAATTTTCTGAAAATCTGAATCTTAGGGTCCGAATTACAAATTTTTACATCAGCAGCTCAGCGAAGATAGTGTAACTCATATTCAACCAAAGAGCTGTCAATAAAGTTAATAAATTACGTTAATAATTATTAAGTTAGGTTAATTACTGGCAGGAATTCTGAATATGCTACCAAGACAAATTTTATGACATTATTAAACCACCAGCAACTTTTAAAAAGCAACTATTTCAATAATTTCCCAGACTACTTCCTTTCCAAGAAAGTAAGCGGTGAGACTAGGGAGACAAACGAGGCGGTGCAGGACAGATAGAATGAAAAGAACTCGAAGAGGGAAGAACAGAGATCAGAGAGAGGCGGCAAAAGTGATTGAAAGGGGAAGGGAAAGTTTGATGAGGAGACAGAGAGAAGACTAATGGATTGGGACGAGAAAAAGGTAAGAATAGGTATTTTGTACAAGATGAAGAGGCAGAAATAACGAAAGTATACAAGGAACTGAGAGGTGGGGAAATATCATAAGGCGAGAAGTTAATGATAGCCCGGAATTGAAGTCGGTAGTTCAGAAAAAAGCCTGCAAATAAATTAATGAGTTTCGGACGTGAATGATCTAATTCCATCACCAACATGGCTTATTTTCTGAAGCGTAGAGTTAATTTAATATTTCTAAATGGCTACTCCACGGGACTTTTTTGAAAAGGCGCACGGTTCTGGAGACAGATAAACTTGAATTAAAAATACATAGAATATTATCAGCAATGATAACTAGTAGATAACGATACGTTTTATTATATTTACCACAAAAATATATTATCTGTAATTCAAAGACATTATTAGATAATTATTCGCTATTATGAAAGATTTACTCTTCCTTTAAGGTAATTAACAACCTGATTGATACAGTTTTTTTTTAGATTTGCAGGGATATGTAAACGTATTCTATACATAATTAAAGAAAAGCTAAATGAAGTTTAGGCCTTACTGTATCATTCATGTAGAATCAACCACTAAAGCCAATATTTTGTTTCATTTTCAAGGTGATGGAAGCTTTAGCTTTGATGAATTCGTCGAGATAGTGTCCAACATGGGACAAGCGGCGGATAAGACAGCAGATGAAGAAGAGAAGGAACTCCGGGATGCCTTTAGGGTTTGTATGCCTTCTTTCAACGGTAATCTCTAAGCGCACACGCAATGATTCATTCTGAATAAGAAAGATACCTTGCTAAGATACCTCTGGTATTTTTAATTCCTTTTGGATATTCCTTCAAAATATATCTCCCGGTAACTCAACAATAAAGAATTGCCGTGGCTAGTTACCAATTACCTCTAAGACAATTTTTCGAAGACATCCTGTTTACACTTATTAAAAGGTAAAACTCTGTTGTCTTTTGCCACTTGGTGGTATTCCATGGTTAACAAATTTTATTCACGAAATGTTTACAATACCGCGTAAATACGTGCCCAACCAACCAACTGCTCTTCACTCAACCCCGTCTTACTTGTTCTTCGCAGGTATTCGACAAGCATAATAGAGGGTATATTAGCGCCTCTGACCTACGAGCTGTACTGCAATGCCTCGGGGAGGACCTTTCCGAAGAAGAGAGTGAGTAGAATCTGGGAGAGCGCTTATGGAAACACCCACTCTCTTCCAACCCCCTTCCCCCCATTTCCATGCACCACCCACCCCTGCGACGGTTCGCAGTAGAAACATCAATTTTTTTACAGACGATATTTTCCTTTCTTTCCAGGAGAAAAAATCTGTTTATGTATATATTTACTACAGATCTGAGAGATTAATCCAACTTCTTAAACTCGCTCAGGAAAGTAATTACCTATAGAGCAATGCGACCGCTGCAAAATTTGCGGAAAATTTTGCTTCTAACCCGAGAAATTTCTCAGATCTCAAGTAATAAGAGAGTAGCAAGCACAATACATTGCTGATTATTTATTTATCAAGGAGAATGAACATTCAGATACGTCCAGGAATTATTTTCTTTGCCTTTGCAGGACCTGTTCAGAACCAAACAATAGTGTTACAAATTCCATGAATAAATTATATGAACGATCTTAAAACAATATCTTAAATGGAAAACTCAGCATCTCTTTATCTGAGAACCCTTTCCAAACATCTGTTATTTCATATTCACAATTAATAGATTAAACCGGTTCTACTAACTTCATTCGGCACGGAGGCAGAAGAGAACCGCTGCGTTTTTAAGCCACACAAATTACGCCTTCAGTTTTTTTCTCCTCGATTGAATGCACCATTGATATCTTAATATTTGACAATGGAGTTTCAAAGAACATTTCATTTTACTTTCAGTCGAAGACATGATTAAAGAGGTGGACGTTGACGGAGATGGCCGGATTGATTTTTACGGTAAGTACGCTAATAATCACACTTTCGCTAATATTCATGACATTCGTATCGGGGTAACAAATTGAACAAAAAATGAGATTAATTGGGTCATAAACACTTTTACTTCACCATTTTTGTCGGCCCCGTTGGCGGAAGAGGACAGTCCTTGTTCACTAATCCTAGGGTCACCGGATCATTCGAGTTGGTTTTTCAACATCCACTTTCGAATTTCTCATTCGTAGTTTAGTGATCAATCTTTGCACCAGATCCCTCAAAGCTATTCTAAAAATAAATACCGTACCGAAAATTCAATACACAACTTAAATGCTTTTATAAAAGTAAACATTTCCTAATAAACTTTAAGAATCATTTCTACTAGGTAACCCGTGCGAAAATTTCGCACTTTCACGCTATCAGGGAATAAGTATGTTAAGGAAACGGTGTAATTGGGTTTTAAATAGAGAAGAAGGTGTATCATAAACTACTTTCTTAATACTTGTTTTCTAGCAAAAATATACAAAACATATGAATACAATACAGGCAAGAGAGTTTGGTACCAGTAGGAACAATCATGACATCTGTTACTGAATAATGGCACGCAATTTACAAAACTTCTTTAAAGACAATATTAGAAGTAACGATGTTGTCGTCTGTAACTTTTTGGTTATGAGTTTCTTTAACACAAACATAAATATCACGGAAAGTGCGAACTCTAGAAAATGCTACATACAACTGTCTATGCGAAAAAACGGGTTCTGGCAAGTACAATCCGGCTCTCTGAAGTCTGACCCTGTGCTTTATTAATTGTCATTGCAAAGGCCACTTTGATTGGGAATTGTTTTCTTGTCATTTGGAAAGGCATGGTCGGATCCGAAGGGATGAGTTTAATTCTCGGAATTATGACCATTCTACCCGAGTCAATTAATTTAGCAGTGATTGTGTATTCGCCTAAATTAGTATTTATTAACCTGGCACCGTTAATCAACCCTTGCTTGGCGTTGAGGTTGCAGATCAACATTACTATGGCATTTTTCTTTACCAACAACTTATGAGGTGGGAGACCTGAAGGATTTAATGAATTCAAGAATTCCACAGGGTATAACTGTGCGGTATCTGTCTCTTGGCACTCTACATAATCTGAACTGAGGTATACTTTTTGCTCTCCAGACAAAAGATTAGTTACAGTGTAATCGTTGATGGTATTACAATCGTCATTTTTGGGGCAGAGAATGGCTGTCGAGTAAAACTGGGATACATTGTGTTCGTTGATGCCGTCTGCATTGAAAACATTGGTGATGATGTTGTCGTAATCGCAGTACCAATGTTTTGGAATGTTGATGGCATCAGCGGATACGTCGTCCTGTATTTGTAAGTCACCATTGCCCAGTTTTAGTAGCCAATCGGTGAATATGATGTTCATAAATGTTTACAAACTATTTTTGTAAGCGAATATCATATAAATATGAAATCAAAAAGCTTTAATTGCATTGACTTACCAGATGACCATTCACCCATGTACAATCACTATGTGCATTTCGTACTATTTTCATTTTAAACTTTTTTTTTGAAGTTTAGAATAAAAAAAATTAGTGGAGTCGATATACCTCGAGCGAGTAATCGACATGGAAAAATCGAAACTTTTAAGTCAAATTAATGGGTAAATAGTGAAATTTGAGATTGAGGTTTTATTTTTCGTCAGAAGCCGGTGATTCAACGTTTAAAATGATACCTCATTTATCACTGTAGGTACAGTATTAACGGAGCATATACGGAATGACAGAAAAAGACCTTTCTGTAATAATATATATGATTATTACTGGTATGGTTTGTTCCAGGACGTAAACAGACACCCTAAAAAACAATGTCCACATATTTTTTGCGAATTATGCAAAAAAAATTTAAAATGTGCACTCGATGACCCACGATGACCTTAGCCATCACCGCCACCTCAAGGAGGCCAATGGTGGTTGGGTTCTTCATACGTAGGAATGTGAGAAGGTCCGAAATAATCTTACAAAACATCTAAGTCATTCTGGCTTGGATTTTTGGGGAGGCGACCGACTGCTAAGGACATCTGCGCCATAGGGGATAGGTAAGAGAAGAAGGGTGGATAGAAACCCGGCGTCGGAATTAGCCTGCTCTTAACGAAAGGCGCCAAGGGGACCACGGTTTAACGTCTCAGCCGACAGACGGAGTACTGCACTTGAAGTGCCCTCCGCAAGACACTCAAGACTCAAGTAGGGATCGGATTTCCCCAGGAAAACATCCTCCTCTGCAGGTATTTGACTCAAGTATCACTCTAGCCACAACACCAACCCGATCCCCTTTTAGTCATTCTGAAGTGGTATTTTTGTAACATGTTAAACTAATGTCGGACGAAAAATATTACGTTTGCAGCTCTGCAATCAACGCGTTATTTCCCTCCTGCGACACGCCCCATCTCGAGGCCTCTTGCACACAGGTATCGCACAGTTTCGAGAGGCTGCGCAAATTTGTGACGCGACACAAACGCTCGTTCGTAGGACGACTATACGTGCTCGCTTGTCTCTATGGTTTCGCATTATCCATTTTTTCACCAGCGGACAACTAAAGGCTCCGAAAGTGATAGAAGGCATTCATGTATCTACCGTCGCATTTAAGAAATGCATTTCCCGGAAGAGGCCTAAAACAATCGAACAGAAGGAAGGAATTCCGGAGGGGACAAGATAAAAATTTAAGGTGGAAAGGAATTTAAAAATCATTGTGGTCAGATAATTGAAGGGCTCACCGAGCAAGGTTTAAAAAAATCTGCAAGACTCGTTTAACCAGATGAATAGTTTTCTTCAAAGCATCGCATGAGGGCTAAATACGACGGCGAGTTGGTGTGAATCTCCCTCGCAAGATGGGACAGCGGTCGTAAGCCGTGAGCGCGACCTGGGTCGTAGGCCATGAGCGTGGAACCTGAGAGTCCCTCCCCTTCCAAGTCTTCCTCTCTCCTCCTACAGCGAAACCCGACACCACCGCAGCTGCGAGCTTCGGTCATGGAGCTGGCGCATTTTTCTTCGAGAACAGAGTATCAAGTTGCAATTTAAGTGTTATCTAATACATTTCACCTTTCATTAGCTTACAAAGGAATATTTTCCTCGGAATACTTCGTTGCTGGGAAAGTCTGCTTGGTTATATTCCCACGATTCCCACGTATCGAAAATTATCTCTCGGTTTATCCATTCTCCCATGCTATTATTCTTCCTTATCGCACGTGCTCTACCGTTTGAGAAGGTGAATAATTTGCTTTTTGCAATAATTAATTCTATTTCGTTGTTCACTACCCATTTATCAATCTTTTGGTTGTTATTCAATTGAACTTCCCTGCCGCTATCGTCTTAGATTTTCCCGTTGAAAATGCAGTCGATGACATAAAATTCGGCATTGAGTTCGTTTCCAAGACCAACGTACTGAGATTCACCCCATGAGAAGGTCTCTCTCCACATATCATTTTTTTAGTTTCCCAATCTTTTGTTTTAGTTAATCGTAAGGCACTTTGTCAAAGGGCTTGGACTGGCATAACCGCATCTACTTCTCGACCCCTATCTAACCAATTGTATATTTCCTAACAGATCCCAAATTGCCGAGTTTCGCAGGATTACCCTTTCAGTAAGGCATGTTGGGTTTTAAACAGCCAATTATTATCGTCCCACGCATACAATTAGCAATAATTTTTTCCATAAATTTACAGATTACCGATGTTTGCTCATAGATCACTGGTTCTCAACAGGTGATTTATTCCATTGAGGACGAGAATATTTTGTAATTTCTTCAAATCATATGGGATGTCATGGTTATTTTAGGTTATGCTTAATATGGCTCACGTATCAATAATGGCCTTAAATCCAAAGCGTCACTAGAGATATCTTCCTGACTACTAGAAGCTTATGACCCAAATTTCAGCTCGATATCTCAATTTTTACGGCAGTTATCGTGCGAAGAGACAGACAGATGGACATGGCTAGATGGACTCGTAAGGTGATGCTGATCATTTCTATACATACTTTTCCATACCTGCCACGCCTCTTTCAATGGGTTACATTTCTGCTATAACAAAGTTAATATACCCTCACCACGTAATGGTGTAGAGTATAACAAGTACGTAAGAGAAAGGAGAATTTTATAAACGGTACGCAAAGGAGTAGTGTCATCCAGTGGTAAGAAATGAAATTAGATAAGGACTCTTGTATACAGGAAAGTTTTTCACCAAACTAGGGCAGACTCATAAGAGTGGAGGTAATACTTCCACTAAAAAGATAAATTATCTCACATGGAAAACAAGAGGAACTGAAATTAGAATAAACTCGCCCCAAGATTACTAGACGACGAGATTAACAATACATCAATTTATTATGAGAAAATCAAAAACAAACATCCCATCTGAGTCCCCAAAAAGCCTACGCAATAGTAGAAAATGAACAATAATAACATTAATAAGCTGCATCAAGGAGGAAGAAATTTTCACAAAAACGGTGTTGACCACACGCCTTAAAAATGGCAAAAACAAAGACTTGAGAGAAATTATTTTTCTTAAAAATAGAAGTGTTTAAGATGGCGATGGAATCAACCAAGGATGGAAAAAGAGGCACCTGAGATGCAACTGGGGCAATGACAATGGTCTAGTACACTCCACAAGTTCTAATTTGTTCCCTTCATTTTGAGAAGTCTCCACTGAATGTACAGGCTATCGGAGTTAACTCGTCATTTAGAGCTGCATTATGCACTAAGTCTGTAATAAAGAAAATTCACCTTTCAAAAGGTATCGATTTAATTATCTCATACTTAGCGGGGTATTTCTAAAGGTATAAAAATCATTTCATTTATTTTCAGAATTTGTGAATGCACTTGGTGAACCTGGCGAGGATGATGAGGTGGAAGATGAAGAGGAGGAGAAAGAAGAGACAAGCCCACCAATGATTAGCACTTAGATTTAGGTGGATGTAGTCATTTCACATGTCAATTTTTCATGCAAATAACTATTATCTACTACATAATTTAACTCAAATATTTCCTAATCTTTCACATCTCTTTCTGATTTAGGGGACTTGATCCCTATCACAAGCAGCTTCAAATTTTTAATAATCTCCCAATTCTCATCAAGTCTATTTGATCAAATAGTTCATGTATAAATACTGGCAAAGTTTTTAAAGCTCTAAAAATGTTAATTTTCCAGTTCACAACCTAATACTGCAACACCTAAGCCACTTTATGTTCATTAAGAGAGTGAGGAGTATTTGCCATGTCTATTGTAAACACAGTAAAATGTTAATGTATAAATGTTAATAAAAGAAAAGCCAAAATTCTATTCTTTGATCTCCTTATAATAAAAAATACTTTCACAGTGCTTTGACACACATGCACAAGAGGCCCTCATAATCCATACCCATTCTTATGATCTACACATGAACAAATTTTTTATATTTAGATATTCAAATATTATTTAAATTGACTTTCAATTTTGTTTCTGGATATTTCAAAAATGATTAGCATGTATTTCTGGTAAATATCACATAATCCAAGCAATCAATTCCTACAGACTGAAACTGCCACCTTAACATACTGCCTTATCATACTTTACCACAGAAATTCATCTTCACCCCACAGTTACTATGAATGCAACACTGCAGGCACAAACGTATCTCATATCTAAAGAAAATAATGAAACTACAATAGTGCACATCCAAGATAGTATCACAGTACACAGAAATGTAGCCTATTTATCAACATGTCCATTGCAATGCTGTCTGGGGCAGGGAACCATTATCAAAGAATTCATGATAGTGGCCTTTGTACAAATCAAATGATCTTGAAAAAATTTTAATTTTACTCTTTCATTTCTTTCTAAGCTAAATCAGCATACTCCACCTGCACTATTATCTTGTTTAGCCTTTGACTTTTACAAATATGAGGGTCGCTACGAAATTTTAGAATTACACGAAAACTAAGAAAAAGAAAATAATCTTGGTAACTATGTTTTCTCAAAGTACTCGCCACGAAATTCTATACATTTTTGCATTCTTGTAAACCACTTCTCATAACAGTTTTTCCACTCATTTTCCTCGAGTGCTGAAAGTACACTTATGTAAGCTACAACAGCTTCTTCAGGGCTGGAGAACCTCCTACGCATGCGATTTTTGACTATAGGGAACAGGAAATAATCACATGGGTCATTAGTAACTGTCAGAAACGTGCCTAGAGTTGCCTCTGTCAAATCATTTCAACATTTCTTCACACAATTCATCACAGAAGCGCTTTTGTGCCAGTGAAGTGTGAGGCACACTTTGAGATGAAACTTTCCTGACTCTTAAGATTTTCATGCAGGATTTTGGAAACTGCCGGAAATGCAATATGTAGTGATGCTTCATTGTCCTTAACTGTCACATGATTGTTTTCACATATCAGTTCTTCCACAGTGGCTATGCTTTCCTCAGTCACTGCAGTCGCTGGACACCTGCTCCTCTCCTCGTCTTTCAACGAAGTACGACCTCTTCTAAATTCTTGAAACCAATGAAAAATCGTCGCACGGGAAGAAGCCAGGTCCCCAAAGGCCTGTTACAAACGATCAAGGCATTCAGATTCCTTTAAACCACTTTTTAAGTTATAAAAAATCATTGCAGGTAAGTACTCTTTTGCCGCCTCCATTCTAACATCATCTGAATGCCGGGTAAACAGAATCAAAGGAAGACCTCTGAACAGCAGCGATAACCTGAGCAAATTGCAACGTGCACACATTACTCGGAAAGGACACTGCTGTCGACCCGCTTCTTTCAATCACAACCCGCAACACAGTCAGCCTCAAAACTTTTGTAGCGACCTTGGTATTTTGAAGACATTGTCATGGTTCACTGAATGTCATCAAGAGCTGGCAGTAAGGAAAAAAAACAGCCCAAAAAAGGATACCAATCAATATTAAAACAGAGATAAGAAAGAACAGGCTCTAATGATTTACCCCAAGCTATTCAGAAAACTTTGCAGTGTTTTCATGAACTTAGCTCACTCCCCTTAATTAAACACTATATCCAAGTAAAAAAAGTCATTGTGCATAATATTTAAACCACACGTAGTGTCACTGTACAAACTTCATGGAGCATTTCTAAAAATGACGAATAACATGATTTAGTTCATAAACTCTGATCTCCACTCAAAATACTACCACAATACACATCACCATTTCAACTCGCAAAACCTTTTCCTTTACATGGCTGGTGTCCCTGCACACCCTGCCACACACCCAAACAATGACTCACAGGGTAGTATGTAGGTGTAGGTTTTATTCCAAATAAAAATCTTATTGAATGTCCAAACTTCTGTAATAATGAAAGTCAATCATTATAATTGAGAAAGATGATCTCTGCTTCAAAACCATAGCCCCCCATTGCGCAGGGGTGACAATCTGGGAAGCTAAGCACCACACACAATACAAAAATCTAAGCAACGACTGTGGTGAGGCTGTTCATCCCAACCATGATATCAGTTAATCACTATGACATTATAAACAATTAGAGTAGCTTTTGGAAATGACATTTCATGAGAATCTTGATCCCAAATGGGTCCAATTTCACTGATATTATATTATAGTGACCAATCAGACTGATGGCATAGTGTGTAAATCAAAAATTAAGAGAGATAGAAGTTAAGTCATACTACACTATCCATTTGTGAGACGAACATACAACAGTAGTTCACAAAACTCGAAACCAATTCGGAATGGGGACAGACCCTATCCATTATCTGAAAAGTTTCTTACTCAATAAACACACATGGGAGGGTGTTCACAGCACAATAGACAAACAGCTACACTCAAAAAGGATAATAATGCCCCTTCTATTTAACTGTCCAGTGAATTAAATTAACGAGGTAGAAACCAATGTGGTGATCCTCAGATTACTTTAAAAAATTCACTCATTTCAACTATGTAAAACCACCCTGTACCTCAACTTCCACTTCTTAGCTATCACTTAAACACCACAGTCATCACATGGGAAAAACCACCATGGGAAAACAATGAAGAGGTCAAATTTACAGTTTGTATAGATATAGAGTTATATGAGAGATATAACTTTATATAGCTGCAGCAGACATTATCTCTAACAATGTATAGTCTTGTAAAAAATATGGTAAGCCTTTCCAGAAATCATTTTCAAGGAAGCAATTTAGATAAAGAGTAGTTCAGTCATGTGAACCAATAGCCTTCAATGAACCTTTGTTTCAATTAGCTACCCTCATGCTCCCACGCCTTTCATATCTTGTTCCAGGTAACAGAACCTTTTTCTCCAACAACAGCCACGATATGAATGTCCCAACAAGGCCTACGAGTATGAACTCACTCAATCGCCACACATCCCTAGTAGCAGAGGACATTATCTCAACGTTGCGTCAATGAGCACAATGTTACATGACGTGAATGTTGCCAGAATGTTACATCAATGTCCACGCACAATGTTATCATTTCACATTGAGGCATTGTGCATGCAACATTTACGTTAGCTGCTTTTAAAATATGTGCTTCATTGTATTTATCTATATTTTATAAATATTTATCTAGCACCAACAAGGGATGGAAAACTGGAGCTCTTTTGATCCATGCACATCACGTCAAATTTTCTTGGACCAAAAATACTATTCTGTTCAGAATAATGTACTTCTCTCAGGTTAGGAGGGTTAGGAACCAGTAAATTGCCAGCAGGTGCCAGGCTTTAGAGCTATTTTCCCCATCTCAAAATTTTTTCTGATTCCTGATCTGTGCAAAATAAACACGAGATAATATACAGAGAAATAAGGGCCTGCTTCATGATGGAAAACTGACTCTCTCACTAAAAGAGATACTTTCTGCACTTAACATGCCATATTAAAGCAATCGAGAAGAAAATTATTGTTTTTGGGTTTATGCCATTTAAAAATCTGTTGTCATAAGAGTTCAGATGGACGGTGACATATCAATACGTACTTTTGAGAATTTCTTCGATTTCCAAAGCCTGCTGCACCGATGTCTTATGGACGGTGACATATCAATACGTACTTTTGAGAATTTCTTCGATTTCCAAAGCCTGCTGCACCAATTTCTTATGGACGGTGACATATCAATATGTAATTTTGAGAATTTCTTCGATTTCCAAAGCCTGCTGCGCCAATTTCTTATGGACGGTGACATATCAATACGTAATTTTGAGAATTTCTTAGATTGCCAAAGCCTGCTGCGCCAATTTCTTTTTCAATGTGTACTGACAACTTAGCTGCAACGTAGGTTTTTGGGAAATTCAAAAGTCGAGGCAACGTGCATGCAACGTTATCACAACCAACATCAACGTTGTGTGGACTTGTACCTTTTCCCATTTTATTGTTGCCTAAACGTTACATCAATGTCCTCTGCTACTAGGGATCATGACTAAGTGCTAACCTAATTAACGCATACTCTGCTATATTTCTTGGAATAACGGTAGGTGGGTATAACACTTTAATGACCCATTAATAATAATAAAAGATGGCAAATGACTGAATCATGGTGACAGTTCTGCATCACAGAAATGTTCTCATATGTAATTGAAATGATAACAACTAGCTTCACTCACATTCAATTTTTATTAAAATATTCTATGAAACTAATGAAATCTATTGCCACTATTCACAATTTTAGATACATAAAATTAAACTGACCATAGAATTTGAATCTGAAAAAAAACTACAACTAGCATTATAAAAAAATCAAAAAGGACACATTGATACACAACAATTACAATAATAGCCTCAAGTTTTTAGCTTCCCTACACGGCAAGACGAAATCATTTTCAAAGTCCATTAAAATGTCTAAATGTCCTCCACATACCGATCAAATATTAGATAACACACCCAGACACTTCACTTAAAAACCACTGTTTCTACCATGGCCTTTAAGTAAAAGAGTACAGGAACTCCATTATAAAGTCCACACACACCACATTAAAACATGACATGATGGCTTAATACTCTTTATGATACAGTTCCTTCATCAAATGGAAGGGTTTTATAAATGACACATCATCAATATGGATGAACATCCACTGAAATGGACACTTCTGAACTTAATCATTATTAATTTTGCCCATTTCACCATGCAATGATAACTGGGATGGAAATTATTTACAATGACTTGAAGTGAGAGTTCATAGATATGAAAAAGTGTAGATTTGACCCCTAAATATAAGGCATTCATTAAAATGAAAAATGTGTTTATTACAAAACACTACAGAGAGGACAGTGATTCCTGAATGCTGATCATTTTAATAAAAACAGAAGGCCCAACTTGAAATTTCTTTGGAGTATAGAATTTAAATAATTACCCTGAAAGGCAAACAAACTAAAAATGAGTCACTCCGCAAGCAGGAACATGAGTATAATGGGACCTAGTTTGTATGTAAGTACAGACAAAAAATGAACTGCCTATTTTAAGATACCTGCTGTGCAAATGTAAAAAACAATCAGTATCAAAATATTCAGAACTACACTAAATACTTCATTCATAACTTTAAATGCCTATATTTAGCATTTCTCCAACGATGAGCAATATGTATTCAAATAAATGCTTCTCCAAGCATGATGAATAAATCATCACAGGAGCGTATATGTGATTCCAAAAGCACAATAATACTATGTAACAGAGGTGGACAGAAAATTCCTTAGTTTAGGAAATTTTTTCAGTGATGAAGTTCAGTAGATAAATCACAATATCAACACATTTTATTAACCTATTTTCACCCTTGGAGTTGGTCATAATTTTACCTCAGATTTTACTTCCTACAAGAAATTTCCATCTATAAGTCAGAAACAATATAAAATATTTCTGTAATCATCAATGAAGAGCACCATTAGTTATGGCCTAAATGATACAGAGGCTCAATTCCTCAATATCCCTAAAATGATTTAATTTATTTCTTCATCACAAAGTACAGCATTACAACAGTATTGCTGTCATTGAATGGGCAGATAAATGCAGTACAAATATTAAATGAACACCTACCAAATTCACAACAATAGTACCTCTTACAAAAAATTAACATTCCTTATCCCTGCCATCCCAGCACCATCACAGCAGAAACATGAGCTACAACCATGGTAGCAGTGGCATAACTTCAATATCATCAATGCCCCACCAATGGGCTACTGCTGCTATAATAGGAGATCCCGGAAAGACTAGCAAGTTGAAGGTTTGCATTTCTTAGAGAACCAAGAGCCAGCAACAAGTCGGGCCACCAGTGGCATAACCGGACGCTCAAGTGCTGACACCAAAGGAAATGGGAAAAGCTGCCGCATCAGAGACCTCAAAGGCTCTGGTACTGACCACCAAAACTTCTGGATCATTTTCTGGCATGCAGAGCTCTGAGCACCTTCACTCGGAACAGAGACTAGCCTCGATGATGTTACATGAGGCATGATGGCTCTACCAGGTTGGCACACACGACGGTGGCCAACCCTCTGTTGGCATCAACTGGTAGTGACCAACTCTGGAGGCAAATGGCCTGAGTCACCCAACAGATGCAATACCACACGTCCACTTGGCTTAATACTAAGCCAGGTAATGCTAGCATTGTTAAGAGACAGCCGTAACCATGCTTCAGGAGGAAACTGAAGAGCCCTGTTGACACAAGATTACAACAAAAGAATTATTATACCAGCCAAATGGAGATAACCACCAAAGAGACATCAAAGATAGTGGCTATAGTTTTTCATATGCCCAACTTTAAGACAAAACCAGAACTAACACAACATATTAGGATGTGAAATTAATTTAAAAGACAAGAACTTTGGCATAAGATGACAATCGCATTTTTAAAAACTCACCTGCACACAAAATATCGGATTACATTGGCATGGCAGACAAATATTTCAAAGCTGTCCTTATCCTGATTTGGAGGAGCTCTGTGGAAGTATTTTCTAAAAGCAGCTTCAATTCTAGCACCATCTTCATAGAACTGCTGACGGTGATAAGAGTAGTAAGATTAATACTTTCAGAAATGTATCTATTAGATCAATGACAGCATTAAGCCGATATATTTCTGCATTTAAATTACTCTTATGTTGCCAACTGGGTTTGGGTCTCCATCTCCACCAACATGCTGAAGTGAAATTAATCTGTAGTAAACACAACAACTGCTTTGAAAGGTACAAATGATCATTGGGTTGAAATATGGTAAGGACCTCAAACTCAACTTCAACCACAGACTTAGCACTAAGATTTTACCAGAAAGCACCAGAACTTTTTATTAAATGTTGGCAAAACAAATGAAATAAATCATCCCAGAAGTAATTTCCATACAAAAGTTATAGATATTACAATATAAACAATGCACAGGAAAATAGCTTGATTACTTTTCCGAAAATATCTAACTTTCACAAACTTTCAAACAAATTTAATTTGAAAAATTAGACAAAAGAAACAAGCCATTGAAGCATATGTATAAACTCAAAAATGCAGGATGCATTGCTTATACAATACAGTCATACTTTTCCTCATTACATATATTGTGAGATTCAAAACACGTGGACTTCAACAAACTTTCTGAAAAAACATTACTGGCATGAATTTTTGACATAGATTGTAACCACATAACTATTCAAATATTTCTGTTATGCTGCTGTTCAATAATTTAAAGAGTCAATCTTGTACATGTTTACCTGTTGAAAAAAATTTTAATAAAAAATAAAGCTGGGTCAAAGTACATGAGAAAGTTTTCGAAGAGTTTCTGACAATGCATCACCAAAAACTCATTACCCATAGTCTTTGATCTAATCTGACCATAGCATTGTCCATTTAAAAGAGACTTATTTCCATTTGAATTCTTTGGGGGAAAAAATGTCCCATAAGACGAAGAAAGAGTTCTCATTCATTCAGTTACACCGGCGACCCAACCAAACCAAAGAATCAACCAACTATTTTGGAGAAGAAAAACCATCTCACTTAATAAAAAGAACCCTAGAGAATATTTAGTAAAAACTATGAAGTTACAGATGTCCACTTTCACAGATAAGATATGAACATCTCATTCAGGTTTTAACTGTGCATCAAATTCATAGCAGCCTCTAAGTAAGAATTATTCAAAAGAGGGTTATGTGACTTTCAGAAAATAAAAAAAAAATCTTCCTATCTCGCAAACACAACATTATTATGCAAACATGCAGCAGTACTACTTCATGCATTTCATTTACATTTCATTTAAGTAAAACCCTGCAAGCCACCACAGGTGCATGCGGCCAGGGGTGAATTGACACCAGCCACAAAAAGGGAAAAATAGGGAAAACAAAATAGGCAAGGGAAATGAGATGTAATGTGAGGTCAAAAAATATCCTCCATACCACCCTCAGGGTTGCATGGCAAGAATTTCACATTATTATCTTAACCCAGGATGTAGCCAAGTCTCTATAGCCTCCCAACCTAATCCTACAATCAGCTGTGTCACACACTGTTTGCTAATATGTAGCAGTCTGTAATGAACCATGCAGCTTTAGCATATATTTTATTTACCCTGCATATTAAACCATCCTGTTCAGGGTCTTGAATTTTTGCAATACAATCAATCCACTGGTGGCATTTGTAAAGTAAAGGTACATTTGTCTTCCACTTTTACAACTATGGACTTAATACTATTTGCCTACTAAATCCTATCCTCTACAATGCAGTATTACAAAGTATTTGTATAATTCCTACATTAGATCAGAAGTTACAGTGACTCCCAGATATTGAACTTCTTCTGATTCATTCATATCAACTCCCTAAACATTATAGACATGGCATCAGTGTGATTTCTATGGTAATAAGTCTACTGCAAGGCATTTGCTGAGATTGAGTTCAAGCCTACACTCAAGACATCACTGGTTAAAGTTGCCAAGGTCCAACAACAAAACATCTACGTCTGCTTTTGTAGCAATCTAAAAGGATAACAACATCAGCAGCAAACAATCTGATAATGCTTCCAAATAAATTAAAGCTATTTATTTAAGTTAGGAACAGGAGGCTGACCATACTTCCTGGTGAATCACTGGATGTCAATGACCATTTCACAACTATTGTTCTATAATATTAGTTTTAATTTGCAACAAGAATGCCATGTATCAATTCACTATGTCTGTGTTTAACAAAAATGACAGTTATATGGTAACATTGTGAAATGTTTACTTAAAATCCAAAATTAACGCCCAACATGCAACAGTTTTTGCTGACTTCTGAATCAAGTGCCATAGGAGCAGCTCAGGAGCCAAAGTTGGGTTTCAAACAGTCTGCTCTCCTAGAAGCAAAGCTGTCTGTAGCAGAAGTTTCAACTATCAATGACTATTATTTAACTCTTTGGGAGACTGCTACTCAGTATGAACAGTACATATGAATATGAACACAGAACAATCCACATGCAAGATAACTTAGCGTCATCCATGGCAGAATCTGAGAAGTAGTCAATCCTCTGCAGGGTTACAAGTGAACAATACTATGATCAAGCCACATGACAAACATTTCTTGAAAAATTGGTAAAAATGAACAATGCCACCAGTATACCCTACTGTACATTAGCAACATTCTTAAAACTTCTGTCTGTTAATACAAGATGGTGTCACAATTGATCCGATCTTCACTGAGCTCAAAACCTTCACCTGCAGAACAGCTAACACCAGACCTTTTTATTATCTAATACTGTATTCAATTAATACAACGTTAATTGGCAGGCATTAATGCTTGAAATGGATTACTAAGAAAATGGTGAATCACATATAAAAAAACTATGAACCAGGCAGGCAAACAATCCCTAAACTACAATTACAAGAAACAATTATAACAAGTAAAATGCACATGGACACCATTTGTTCAAACTGATGTAATAGGCAGGGGCTGCAAAACTTCTGAGCAAAAGACAGCATTATCAATTGCCATTACGGGCTAAATTCTCATTCATTGTAGAAATCATACAATAATTTCACAGGGGTCCATAAACACAGTTCCATCATTGCAATATCCTTTTCAAAGTTTTCTTTCATTCTGCCATTCCCTTTCATTGCCTCATTCCCACCCATTCAATAATATCCCTCCAATTCATTCCCAACTTGAGATGCCACAAGTAGGAGGAAATATTCTGTGTCAAATGTTAACAAATGGGCTTTGACAAATTTCCAATTTCACATACTTTACACAATCAGGCTAAACCCATTTGACATGG
The DNA here is from genome assembly GCA_963169105.1 of Ceriagrion tenellum. Lineage (NCBI taxonomy): Eukaryota > Metazoa > Arthropoda > Insecta > Odonata > Coenagrionidae > Ceriagrion > Ceriagrion tenellum. Next base: position 149,285,818 of record OY720635.1, read on the forward strand.
ATTCACTGAAACAACAGGTTTGGTATGAAATTTTAAAGAATGCAGATAGAGCCATTTAACCTGTTAGGCTCACCAAGTCAGATATTAACAAAAGGGGGAAACAAACAATTCTTATAGTATTACAGAACTTAATAATTTGTAAGCAAAGCACTGGAAAGTGATCAAAAGGAGGTACAAAACTAACATTTTTTCATCATTGCTCATCGACTATAACTACTGGCAAAACATTTTGCATAAGTAACCTCATAAGGGAAAGCAAAAACTCGCACAAAGAATGCAACAATAAATAATATTTTCTGAGCAAAGTCAAAATTACTAATAAAAAATGTAATGAATTTATAGATAAGCACTATTACAATGTCATGCTTAGTGAACCCGTGAAGTGTTTGAAGGGTGGAGAGGTAAAAGAAAACTATCACTCACAGTCAAGAGCTCTGAGCTAACTTAGCAACTTCATTGTACCAAAGCACAAAACAAAAAAGACAAGCAATTGAAAAACTGATGTACAAAAATGTGTTACACTGGAGAGGTTTCTTCCACAAATACCAACACAAATATCTTAATACTAGCATTGCTCCCATTAATGAATAAAACTATTGAAATAATTGACTATGGCCTGTTTAAACTCATGAGTGTCAAAAAGGAAAGTTCATCATATCCTTATGATTACAGCAATCTATATCAATGATTCCATGCAGAAATACAATCCATCTGTTAACTTTCCTTCCAATTAAAACAAGTTCAAATTCATGACTAGGCTCCTGATGTTTCAAAGCATGAGGGTACAGCATTAATATACTGAATACAAATTTTGTATGGAAAACATTTCACTCCTATTTGTACACATTGAAGCATGTGAAGCACCATAACGTTGAATGATCTATGCCAGCAACTAGACAAGTTCAAAGAAATGCTGCATTTTGGACAGGGAAAATACTTTCCAATTTAAACCAATAATCCACTTCATACCTCCTCTGTGAACTCTTAGGGCAATAATAAGTACTTAAATTCATCTAATATCCCACCATTCAATCACCTCTATAATAAATGATAAGCACTTGTCCCCAAGCACTCATACCATTACAAGATGTTACAATGAAAGAGATACCCACAAACTTAAGTACAAGACTTACAAAGTAATCTCAGACCTGAGGATGACAAAAGTGAAGTAAGAGAAACATTTTAATAAATTTCATGGATTTTCCATTGACTGTGCATGGATTTGGTAAAGCAGGCAAAAAGTCAACATTTAAAATATATCAATTCAGGGTGAATACATTTCGTTTTTTTTTCAGAGACACAAAACATCTTGCTTCTTTCAATGAAGTAGTTTATGGAAAATCAGGAGTCTTACATAGTCTATGTCAACTTTGTCTATGAACTAACGGAAATGAATGTTAGTGGACACCGTATCACCAGGACTTGATTCAGATAATAATGTCAACATGACAAGATATGAAGGGTCCTACTGATACTTTGGATTATACTATTTACCCCAGTCATTGACATCATGAGGTAAAAATTGCTTATTACTACCAACATCCATTTAAAAATAGATTTTATTACTTTGTGCGCCATTTATGAAAGAGAATAGTTTAATAAAGACTGAAAATCACAAGGAAAAGCATGTACAGGAACTAATCCTAACATCAAATCATACATATTAAGCAGTGGAAGCTCCAAAAATTCGTCATTCACCCAGTCATCCAAAAACACACATATGATCCAAAAACACACATATGACCCAAAACCAAATTCATCCAAATAACCACTTCAATTTCCCCATCAATAACTTCAGACCCGTATTGTAAAAACATACATATTAACAAGCACATGGAGTGGAGTATGGAAAATAAAACAAGAGAAACACTGAGAAAATAAACCAAGGATCAGCCGACAACAAAAGAGAAGGAAAAGTCTTATGACAAATATGACAGACCAAATGTCTATGCAAAGTATAACAAACAAAGAAAAACCAATGCATGGCAAATGAATTTTGAGAAGAGCACAGAGCACCATGGAGTGTAGCACTATACCAATCTCCAGCTAAATAAATATTACATTTAATTTTAATTTAAACAGTTTTCAGGAAGAAAGGGGTTCTGTTACCAAATTCAAATAAATGACCTAATAACCTGTACCTACTTATTGTATGTATTTGTATAAAACTGTTCAGACAGCCTTCAGGAGGTTTAACAAAAAACGATATTTGATTCAACCCATACAATACACATAAAGGGTCAGAAGTGATCAACATGAGGGGGGAAAGATAATAAATCAATTTCACTTCAATTTTCACTCTCAAGCAATAGAGTTAATTAAAAAAGTCATCAAATGACACTCAAAATAAAACACATTAGAGCCAAAAAGGAAAGACAAAATTTCATGCTTACATGTTTCTCAGGCCGCCAGTGGCCCACTGGTGGCTCTGGAGGGATGGGTGCACCTTCTTGAATGAAATCAGAGGATTCACACGGAACATCTGGCAAATGCTTTTGAATTATCTGAGCTGTTTCTGTCGCCCGCGACATGGTTGATCGTACCAGCCTCGTAAAAGGGATGTTTAGGTCTTTGAGACGTTGACCAGTGAGGTCAGCCTGCATTCGTCCTACAAACAAGACAAGTCATGATATTAACACAAGTCCCTTGGTCACTTTAATAAAGGTAATGACTGCTGTAGATATTTGGTCTTTTAACGAAAGATACTGCAGGAACCCCTTGCTCACATTAAAAATCAGAATATAACCCAGAACTTTAATGGGGGCACAATATTTCTAAAAGATAGACACTTCTCTTGCCCCAGCACATTCCATAGGTGCAAAAGACCAAAGAGGGAAAAATCATTCACCCTGACTGGGATTGAAACCTGGATCCCATTAAACAATGCTTTTAGTGGGCTTAGAACTGTTTCTGTGACATCATATGTCAGGCAGTCTGTCTCCATAACTTATCAATCGACAACCCTTGACACAATATCAAGGGATCCACGTTTGAGTGCCAGCCAAGGCGAAAGACTTTTCCTCTGTGTAGTATTGCACTCGTGTGCACTTGTAGGTGACTCCCAAAAGGTGATACCGCGGCTAGTCCAGGTAGCTTCAGTTGCATTTCAATCACTTTCATTTGATAAGCAAGATTACAGCATTTGAAGTTTCAGTACAAAGTGCAAAATCCCCTCCTAAATACTAAGGCAGTATAGTGATCAGATTAATCAAATTTTCACTAGGATGGTAAACAACAGCCGTGAAGAGATCTTTGCCTTCCCTCCATTTCCTAACCTGGACAACAGCTCCACTGATTGCACAACAGAAAATGCATTACATGGATCCATGAGGATCATGGCGACATTATATTACACAGTATGCAATATTATGTTCTCCAAAATGGAGATGAATGATTCCCATTAAGAATAAATGCAAATATTTTCAAGAAATATCTTTAGATTTAGGTTAGATCACCAGCCGTGTTAAGATATAAGGGATAAGGTTTTGGGAGGTGAACTGGTGCCGTGCATTATGGGAGTGTATTCAGAGGAGCACAGCTTTTACTGTGGTTGCATATTGTGCACGGAAAGAACAAGGTTTTGTACCTATCTGTTTGGCAGTGTATCTCTCTTATTTTATCGCTTCCATCAGACTTATGGATGTAGTGACGCATCATGATGGTTTTCAGTGTTGCTCTGAAACACATAGCTCTGAATTTCTCAAGCAGCCTTACGATAAACATTATTCCTTATTCCAGAGGTCTGCTTGAACAGATTTTCTTTAAGTATCAGAGCAGAGAAATAAAATAAAAGAGCACAGTCACGTGTGGAAGCTTTCAGCTATGGTATACAGTCCCCCTCACAGCCACCCATCATTTTCTTCAAATTTTCCATATCCCTTCTAAAATATGACATCATACAAGGCCACCACTGATGTAACCTCCCCCTACACTTACATTCCTCAATTTTCAACCTTTATCACTCCTTTGATAAATGCTATACTCCAAAGATCCCATTTTTTCCCAATTTATCTATCCCAATCTTTACCCAAAAAAGCCAACTCCAACATTAGCTATCATTGCTAGACATAATGCTGAGCCATGGGAAGTGACTTTACTCACTCTTATGCAAACCTACTCCTCAATCCTGTAGGGAAGTCATCCTTATACTCACACACCCCCTCCAATCCCTGCTCCAGCATAAATATGGCCAACCTTAAGTTCATTGATCATTTTCATGGGTGATGGCTCATCTCTCACATCTCTTCTCTTGTAACCTTTAAGGATAAATACACCTCTCTTTCCAATCACAAATTCAGCATCTCTGGTTATATTTAACCCACCAATATACAGCAATACCTACACTGCAACAGCGTTCACACAAAGAGACCCCTACCCTCTCTATCTCCATTAAGGACACCACATCTCAACAATGCAGATTCTAAGGGAAATGTACTTAACAACATGTATCCTCTCAGAACAGGTAGTCCAGTCCCTACTCAACAAAATAACCCTACAAAAATTTCCCCTCGACAACCTCCAATTAAAATTCAATCAACCTTCCCAAGAGCACCACCAACTTCCCAGGAACCCTGTCCCTCAAATTAACCCATTAGAGTTACCACTCCATTTGATCAACCTTATCACTACCATCTTCCATAAATGTTTCTCCCTGGCTTTAAAGATTCCCAAAATCTCGCCAGAATCCTAAAAACCATCAAACCACTATCCAAATCCACTAGCCTCACCAACACCCTACCCACCTCCTGCCATCACATGAGATGCTAAACTTGCCCTACCCCTATCACTATACATCTCTGCCCAGAACTCCTTTTCTCTCACTCTCACCCCCTCCACCCCTCTTGCACAACCAATCATATGGCATTTCACTTCCATTGCAACTTCTGCCAAACTTTCTAAATCGTTCTCACCATCACTCATTGCAGCATCCGTATGAATTGCAAATCTATCCTTAAGCATATCCTACTCCGGACATGACACCCTTAACGTCCCCAACATATCCCATCTTTAACCTCAAGATCGACTAATGTTTCAACATTGGAACCCTTGTTCTCCAGCCACCCTCATCCCACTATTGACACAAACTCGATACAAACTACAGCATTCATGCATCATTGATATAAACTGTCGTTAGGGGTCACTTCCTTAACGGTAGAAATCAACGCACACTAAGTGTGGTACTTAAAACTACAACAAATATACTCCAGCAACATGAAGGATTAGGTGCTGCATGTAAATCACTACCAGACGGCTAACATTGGCACTTAAATGCTGTTATAATAATAAAAGAAATCCGTAAATACTTACGACAGGGAAAAAATTGAGTAAATTGGAATAAGGCTTATTTTGTCACTTTTCAACCGACGCCAATTATGAGTAAGATATACTCAGTACTATATTATATCAGAACGAACTTGATGGTGCGACGTAGCTCTCAGTGGTTAGAATGGAACCGTATTGTTACAACGAGAATGAAACCTAGATGAAATGACACATTAGAGATGACACTAATCGTCTAACACGGTCACCAAATACTCGGACAGAAACCGCAACACTTGATAAAACGGATACCATCAACGAGAGTCCTATATTTGTCGCAAAACGATCGTAAATTGCACTTACCAAGCTCGGTCAGGCATTTTTCCTTATCACATGCACCATTCAGGTTGTACTGGCCGTGTCGTATTAGGAACAAATTCCTCACGGCAGTAGGCTGAGCTTTTTCTATTTGCTCATTGTACTTATTATCATCCTTTCCATTTGGCTTGATAAGACTTCTGGGTTCTCTTCTGTAAATTATTTTATACGTAAATCATCAAATTCCACGTTAATAATTAGATAGGTAAAATAAATATCTAAAACAACATACTTATCCCAGTTGTAGTCCCATTTCACAGATGGATTGTAATTGGTAGTCCACGATGCATGAACGCGTTTCCTAGTATTTTCCCGGAAGGCATAATAAAATATCAGAGCACCTCCGCAAGCACCGAGCCCAGTAAACACAGACCTCAACCTCGAAAACGACGGCATGGTTATCTCAACTCACTCTGATAACAGGTCAACCCCCCAGCATCTACATTGGAAACAGCGCTGCTGTCAATCGTCCGTGCATCATGCAACAATGAAACAGTTGAGTTTCGGAACGCGAAACTCGCGGCTCTTTAAATATCACAAATCGGAGGCACTGCGTGTACGAATGATAATGAACTTGATACACCGCCAACTTCGTCCATTAAAAAATACCTTAACATTCAATCTTTTTCTATTTATCTCCGAGAGGACAATGGCTGAATATACCAATTAAATGGGCTATCGAAGCGTCGGTAGCTGCTAAATACCTGACTGGTGGATTCTCCGTGATGACTTGACCTAACATGAGGAAATAACCTAATCTTTCCCCATAAATGCACCTATATCACTTTTTCAGAAAAAGCTATAATAAACTGTTATGTCAGGGAAAAACTAAGCATTTTGCATAAAATGCTCTAAAATTTCGATAATATTTCAATTTATAAGATGGCCCTCAAAAAGTCGTACCCGAAAACTGATCAGCAAGTGAATAGCAGTTAGTCATTTTTTGAAACACTTACCGGTAACTGATAAGAAAGTTTAATAAGTTACTGATTAAAAATCACCACTTTTAGGAAATTTCATGAGTTTTTAGAAACACTCACCAACCAATTGGTAACTGGTGACAAATTCACCATTGCTACTAATAGTTAAGTGAGAACTGTCACCAGAAAATGAAAGAGAAAATCTTATCACTAGGTTTGCCGAGTAAAGATGTTGGAAGAAAAGGAGAAAGGGTTGAAGTTGCCAGGAAAGGAATTTTTTCGAGAGGGGAGTGCCTCGTGAGTGATAATCTAGGAGTGAGGATGTGCTGCAGAGCCCTGGTAGGCTGGGTAAGTATTTTGAAATTAAGGAGGGAAATAAGGTGAGGCCAGTCAGAGGTCGAATTCAGGGTGTTAAGAACGAGTTTAAGATCGTTTTTAAAGAAGTTATAATTAAGATTAGAAACCAAAAATGAAGTTTAGACAGATAGGTTAGAGGATAAGTTGAAGAGATGAGGAACTCTTATTTTTAACAATATTCACAAAGAAGTGAGTAATGTGCTCCAGATATTTAACATTTGTCAGGGTAGACATCAAGCACTCAGACGAGCAATTACAGAGAGTGGAAATGACAATTCATATCAGGTAAGATTATGATGCTCTGGGATGACTGATTTCAGTGTATTGGTGGTAGACCTTAGAGCGATAAAGATTTCCTTTTAATACCCTGAATTTGACTGGAATGAATGAGTTTCTCCTCTGTTTTAATATACTTAGACGTTTTTTTTATGAAATTTTATTCAATGGGGTTGAGTTGATAGCATAGCTGAAATGAATTAGAGATCTTATGAGGGAAATAGACTAAATATGTTACTTATATTTGGTTTGAATTTGGCCTCCAGGCATTGCATCATGCTGAGGTTATATTCAAGGCGTCTTAAAGATCATGGCATTCAGAGGGGTAATTAATTTGCTTAAATATGGATGTTGTGCTTTTTGAAATAAGAAAGGTATGAGTTTTGGAAGAAAGAAGTTGAGAGGGAAGATCATTAATGAATAAATTGATTCATATACTCCAAGGACACTGCGCCCTAGTGTACTCCAGAATTTACAGTGGACTAAGAAGAAGAGACACTGGAGAGTATTTCATTTAAGTTCTGTTTGAAAAGAAGCTGGGAGACAAATGATAGATTGGTACTCAAAAATTTGAAATACATATTTCGAAGTAATTGATACACATCCGGATTAAAAGTGGAGAGATTCGAACCTTAATGAGCAGTAGAAAATTAGGCTGACTCTTGATGTAATGGACACTTCCCATAAAAACACAGCTGAGATCTAGGTATTGATAAAGCAATGTTTACTTTAAATACTCCACATAAATCAGTATGAGCATCTAAGGAAAGACACAATATGGGGATATAAAATTTGGGAAATTTCCATTTCCAATTGTCATATTATCTAAGAAATTGTATTCTCAAAGGAAAAAGAAAAGAAAAAACCACAAATTGTTGCTTCTGATGAAGGTTTTACTGAATTTCTGAATGAAAAAGGTTTTGAGAAAAATTATCATGTTTCTGTCCATACTTTTTCCCAAGTTCAGGGCTTGTTATCTCATTACTTATGAACAACACTTATGCATGCACCACTACAAAGCCTGTCGCAAGGAATGGACCATAGAATAAAAAAAATATTTTTTGAGATTACACCATAAAAAAGGAGTGGTATCCTACCACCCCAATTTGTAGAGAGGCAATTAACAGTTATTGCACTTTCATATTGTTTCTTCATCCTTCTAGAAGAGGTTCTTTTTCTCTTTGCACTGAATATGCTCACGCTTTTTTTATGCCCTCGATCATAGCAAGGGAATGTGCTGTCTTAGCGAAATGGTGCCCAAGGGAAATATTCCTTTTATGCCCTGATACTTCGTAGGAGGTGAATTTTCCTATCATCTGCTTGAAGCGAACTAAATGGAAATGCTTCTGTGTTACTTCATGTTTAGTACTTGATGGGTATATTTTTTCTGTTCTGTATACAGCTGTTCGCCATTCCCTTGTTGATAACCAAGGAAATTTAATACAGTGACGCTCTCTTTTACAATTTTGAAGGGGATGAAGAAAAAACGTGTAAATCAAGGAAAGTGTACATCAAATAAAATTTTAATTTGCAAAAAACTGAAGCAGAACCATGACCAAATATTTTATTATTTTATTTGAGTGGATTATAGCTAAAATCTAGGGGCTGCCTCTAGCTGGTGCAATTCTCATGAGAAAATTTACTTTTATCTCCATTTCTAGTTAACAGGGTGTGTCCACATCACATCAAATCACTGATCAAATAACAAAAGGATTTTTCTGTATGAACCTAAAGTATTTGCATAAAGAGCAAGCATTTGTCCTCAAAAATACTAGAAGTCATCCATGCCTTAGTATGGGCTACATAGGTTATAGACAATAACATCTTAATGCTGTTTAAATAAATGTGGATTTCTAGATTTTCCTAGAACAAAGGGATTCAGTCTATCACTGCCATCTGCACTGGCTCCTGACAAAACAGTGAGGTGAGCTTTGCTGCGTTTGTCCTCATGACAAGGAACCCCTTTGAAGTCTTGGGTCTTATGTAGCAGTATATCATAAGAAAGATCAACCTCATATATCGTAAAATATTGCTTAAGAGCAAACAGCCATCAACGTGATTATGCAAAGTTGGACTATGCTATTAGACTTGACAACGTGGAATTTTGAAACGGTCTATCCAGCCATGTAATGCTATGAAGTCATCAAAATTTAATCCATCTGCTGTCTGAAATGTCATTTCTTTTGAGTAAATTCAACTTAATCGATTTCCATGCATTTGCACAGCACACACTGCAGAGCAAGCATAGAGTCTATGTTAATACTAAAAGCCCAAGGGTGGGTCAATTGACCCATTTTGAAATTCACGATTACGTTTCGCCGTTAATTTTTGATGGATCATAAAATGCTTTAATGAACTTTAACAAACTACAGATATGCTCTTTTTACCAAAATTTTGAAGAGTTATCTTTACTAGTTTCCTTAAAAAATAAAAGTATACCTAGAAGCCCTGGGGTGGGTCAATTGACCCACTCCATAATATTTCAACTGGAAATCATATTGAAAAGTACTCTGGAGCTGATTAAACCAAATAAAACACCAATAATAACACCTATACTGAAAAATCAGTAAATGATAAAAGATAGGAAGTACAAAAAGTAAAAAAAACACACTGGGTCAATTGACCCACTGTGGGGCTTCTATAGGTATACCAACGGTCCTGGGGCTTCTTGCGTTAAAATGTGATTTAAAGGGAAATCACTATCAATTAATTTGTTGGCTTTATGTCTTCAGAAGTACTGGGATTGGAATACTAAATATATTAGACGAAGGCAACGGTATCACAATTAGGTCTCTACAACAAGTACCAACAGGAATTGAAGTGTTCCGCAAAGTTAACAATAGCTCTACAACAAATAAAGTTAAAATATCGAAACTTTCTGAAATGTCTTACAAAGGTTGAGAGTATGCTATATTACATTCTGATGGCAATTGCACCAAAACTGATTATGCAGTAATTCGGCAAATTTTGAAATTTTTGCTATAGGTTCGAAAAATGGGCTTCTTCTTCATTGCCATGCCAGTGATAGAATTTTGACTGAAATGGAGACACTTCAATTGCAACCATCCAACAGAAAATATAACAGGCTATGTGTGGACATCTGTATCATTACAATCGGCCCAGGTATTCTCTTCATATTTGGCTTCAAACTTGAGGTTGGCCATTAATTTGTGCGCGTTCAGTGCACTGGCCGCCATCTTGCTCCAGGCCAAATTGCTGGGACATTAAGAAAATGTTGTAAATCATGGGAGAACGTTATTCGTGGGGACGTAAAATTTAGGTTCCACTGTACTTCCACAACTTTAACGCTTTCCTGCCTTGGTCATAGAAGCACCTACTCTGATCAGCTCCACCCATATGATGCAATCGACTGAGGGGAGGAAACTTCATCTTTTTCCCTATTCCTGTTTTTCTCCGCTAATCTATATAGTCACATTAGGATAACAAATTGTTTGAAGGTTGCAGATATTCCAATTATTGAGGCACACCATAGTAGTAATGTCTCCACTATGCAAAATTCTACTTTCTCCTCTTGGGACATTACTTTATTTAGATTTTTTATTCCACCAGCAATTCCTTGTGAGACAGCTTTGTAGTAATGCATGCATAGGTGAAATTAATAAGAAATGAGTTAATTAACTAAAATTTGCTACCAATATTGGTGTGGTAGTTTTTTAAATAGTTTTACAGTAAGTTCAGTAAAACCATAGTACCAAATAACAAGTCATGGTTTTTTTTTCCTATTTTCATAAGAATACAATTCCTTGTGAATGTAACCATGGGAAATGGCTAATATTCAAATTTTACATTCTTACTTTGTTGTCTTTCCTTGGATGCACTGCTTTATATGTACAGCCATTTAAAGGTTAGCATTGCTAAACATTTGAACTCTTAGTTTACTTTTCATGGGAGGTATCCATTATACCAAGAGACAGTCATTCTCAGCACCATACTCAAATATACATCTCCCTGCTTTCTTACCTGAGTTATATGCTTTACATGGAAATAATTCAACATTTTTGGAATGTGCTCTTCAATAGGAGACAGAACCTCCCCTTCCCCACTGCTTGCCACCCTTTGCCAATGCCCATGGTTCCATATATGCATTTTTCTTGACAACCCTCAAAACATAATCTCTGCTTCCAGCAATAATTTTATGAAAGAAAATCCATTGTTCTCTACCACCAAATTATGCACTGGCCAGTGGCGTAGCCCATATTTCATTGGAGTGGGAGTCCACGTTGAATATTACCAGGGGAGAGTATTTCAGGGGATGGTCGGGTGGACTTTGGAAAGAATGCAAAGTACCAAAAGGATGCAATAAAGAATTTTACAAAACCCACATTTCTTATTTTTTAACATTTCAAATATATGGATTTTAAAAGTTGTTCAGACTATATTTTAAGCTAATTCAACATGAAGTTCAACTGTATGAAAAACTTTTTACCCTCATAATGAGCAATCCACATCACTGAGGAGTAAGTATCCATGTTTCTCATGGTCTGGAGACCTGCCCAAAAGGATACCCAAGTGTAGGAGGGATATAGAATGATGGGATTTTGAAATTCCAGTAATGGATCAGGGCACTGAGAATGACTCACGATTCAATCAGTAGAAATAAAAATGCATACTTGATGAGAGACTACTGAATAGTGACCAAGTTGGTAAACATAAACTGAGACTTCCTTTGAATTACAGTGAATTCATTCCGAGTAAAAATATTGGCTGAGTAAAAAGTAGATGTTGAAGATCAAACTTTGTAATAAAAATCTTAAAGAGAACACTATGAAAACAATGCATTTAAGAATACAATACAATATAATTAATTAATAAAACTATACAAAATAATATACAATTCAATTAGAAAAGGAACTAGTGAAATGAGATACAAGTTTAAGTAATTTTTGATACAGTAAATGTGAGGAATATAAAATCAGCAAAATTAACAGAAATAAACTATAAAATTATGGATAGAAAATAGCATTATTGATAAAAACCCCAAGCTTTACTTATATACCAGCATCAATATGAATGCAGCCAATGGATATGGAATCGAGCGAATTCGGATTTGTGATGCTTGAAAACCTATTCTGTATAGCTATGACAGAGGTGGCCTTATATTTAATTTTGCTGAGGTGTGGCATGTAAGTGAGTTCAGGGTCGAAGGTGATATCCAAGTTATTATGAGAGGATGCGATAGGTATTACTTCATTAAATAGAATGTAGCTGTAGGTAGGAGCTTTAGGCCTCAAAGAGAAGGATATGTGTTTTTACTTCAAAGGATTATTTTTTAGATGCCAATGAAAGATGTCAATGAGAGCAACAGGCCATGAGCAAGTTGATATAATGCTGCAGGGACCAGGTGTCAACAGCATTAATTTAAAGATTTTTCATTCATCCACATAGAGAAGGAACCCACATCAGTTGGAAAGTGCAGCTATGCCATCAATAAAAACAGCAAGAGAAGAGAATGAGAGGGCCAAGGATGCTCCTTTGAGGAACACCAGAAGGAGTGGGTGGAATTTAGAAGTGGCTCCATCAAGAACAACACCCTGAGTGTGGTTAGAGAGGAAGTTGGTAAGGGCCATTCACATTATACCCTTTGGTCAATTTGTAAATTATGAGGGTGTGATTAATGGACTCAAAAACTTAGCAAAGTCAATGTAGCAAAAGTTTGTAGTTGAGGAGAGGCTTCAAAGGCAGGGGTGATGTGACAGCTCAAAACAGCGAGGGTTGTAGTGCAGGAGCCTCTCGGGAGGAAGCTAAGCTGCAGCAGTAAAATGCAAGAAATGGAAAAGTGACCTACTTTGAGAGACTCCATCTGAAACACAATATTTTAAATCCACCTTACAGTATTTGGGCATTGGCTGTGTGCAGACTTAACATTTAGCAAATGAGTCAATGCTAATTGAAATTTTTTTGGTGGATGTGTCAGTTTTGAGCCGTAGGGTAAATGATACTAGAAATTTCACACACAAAGTTTCAGGTGACCGAGATCTAGCAACACCGAATTGGCGCGAATATCCTGCCGTAAACAAGTATTCGCCATTTTGGCATGACCTTAAGCAGATCAAAATTGGGCAAGAACATATTAGTGTTTTTTATTTGGTATATGTATAATAATTGTTAATGAAATTCGTTTAAATTATTTTTTAAATTTTAAGACCATACATCATTAATAAAGCAGAACCAAGAGGCAAGTCACTTGGGACTTATTATTACAACTTAACATGATGGCAACAGTAATATTTATGCCTGTGAAAAAGAAAAATTGAAATGCAGTATCAAATGTTAACACCAATGGAACATTCTGGGGATGTTTGCCACAATTGGATTGGATATTTGGGGAGGCAACCGACGGCTAAGGTCATTTGTGCCATAGGGGATAGGTGAGGGAGGAAGGGTGGATAGAAACCCAGCATCGGCATTAGCCTGCTCTTAACAAAAGGCACCAAGGGGACCACGATTTAACGTCTCATCGGATAGATGGAGTACTGCACTAGAAGTGCCCTCCACAAGACACTCAAGTAGGGATCGGGTTTCCCCTGAAAAACATCCGCCTCTGCAGGGATTTGAACCCTGGCCATCCATGTGGTAGGTAAGTACTCTAGCCACCACACCAACCCGATCCCTTTACTACAAGTGGATTAAGTTCAGAAGAAGAATTGAAATTTTTCAGAACTGCCACCAAAGGTGGCAACTTAAGCTAGTATCAGAATGAGAAGTTAATTCCCATAAGTCAGTATGAAACTAGAATCCAGCACAAGGAACACACAAATAATCTACAGTTTCTAGAAATTAAATTTCGGAAAACTGTGATGTGGAATTAAAGACAATATTTTAAAGAAGGGACACAGAATGCAGGTATTCTCAGTTTCAGGTTTTATAAATACCATGATTTCTTAAGATAAGATGGGACGACCACTTGCCCATTCAAGGTTACTGTACTGAAGAAATTTAGACATCCATAACACAGCTCATTTATGGAATTCTCTGAATTGTCTTCGTTAGCAGATAATAAAAAAAATAAGCAATTATTGTCCAAAGAGAGATTAGGTAAGTCCTCCTGCAGTATTTAGAAATGCTAAAAATTCAGCATACTGTCACTGTTTGACTACGTACATACATGATTTTGTTGCTGATGTTATTCTCCAAGTGTTGATGGAATTCATGTGGTGCTAAAAAACTATTACATATATTATTTTTTTTGATGTGCTAATTTTGAAACCACATTTCATTACTCAAAAACTCAATTATAATTTTATGGAGAGATGGACAAAAATTATAAGGGGGAAAAAAATTCTTTCCGTAAAGGTCTGTAAAATATCTTTGCAAATTGGGCTCTAGGTGATGTTAACTTCAATTCTAGAGGGGTGTGCTACTCATCTTCTTGAGTTCTGCCCCACAGCAGACTAGAACGAGAAAGAGAAACCTGCCACTATTTGCCATTTGCATTAAAAATTTCCTTTTTAAGTGAATTGACTAATTTCATATTTTACATTCCATGATTCTGTCATTCAAAATTCAAAAGAGGAAATAACATTGGATCCACTGAGCATAAATTGGTGCAAAATTCACAAACTGGAATTAAAGCACATGAATATTTTTTTCAATATTTATTTAATAATTTTAGAATTCTGAAAATACCTTAATGTGATTTTGAGAAACAATAGACTTTTTTGAGGAGTATTTTAAATATAAGTACAAATAAATGTATTTCTTATACAAATTTCAAATAAATGAATTTGAAATACAGCCCAGCCCTGAGCAGTCACATATTGTTATTTTATGGGTTGTATATTAGTATTTAGGTTATGTTCCCATCAAGGTTGGTTCAAATGGAAGTTAGTATAATACAGTATAGATTTCCCTACCTGAATTACCCATCATCTACCCCTCCATAACAGCCTAAAATATCCCTCTGCCCCTCATTACCTCTTCCAGCCATCTACTTTGCCTCCCCCTCATATCGTACAGAAGTTTCCTTTTCTCACCAACCATACCAAGTGCTTCCTTTGTCTTCATCTCTATCTCTTGAATCTCCTACATACCCATGTTTCAAACACCTGCAGCCTATATTCATCTTATTTTCTATGAGTCCACATTGCTCTCCTAAATAATGCTACCTAATACATTAAACAATTCACCACCTCTTCTTTATATCATCACCCATAAGTCCCAGTCATATGTTCCCTCTTGTTGACAAACACTTCTGTGGCTAGCAGAATTCTTCTCCCATTGTCTTTGTTTCTGAGCCCATTTTTCTAATGCACCACCCATACATTTAAATGGCTCTACTTGCTCCAGCTTGTGCCCTACTACTTTTATGACTAGCCTCACTTCCTTTATAATAGAAAATCACATCAATTTTTTTCTCATAATTTTTCTTCATTTTGTATTTCCCGTACCAATTTTCTAATGCATCTACCAAAGCTGGCAATTCCTTTGAAGGTCAACTAGCCAACGCCTTGTTGTTCCTAAATCTAACAGAATTCACCAGCTGTCTGCTTACTTCGATTCCCACTTTTACCTCTTCCAATACCTCTCTCGCCATATCCTTGGCACACATGGCAGCATGTCCACTACTACAAAAGCTACCAAGCATTCTGATCCAGTAACACGTCTTGTATGCATAACACAAGCAATGTGACACTTATTACTACCTTCTCTATCATGCTACAGAAGTGCTAGCCTACAATCCACAACAAGGCAAGACAGGCCTTCATTTTTCCCCATAAATATCAATTATATCAATCCGAAATTCATCAACAAAAATAATTCAGAGAGATAAAGACATTTACTAAAAGAAATTACCATAGATGCTAATCTTATGGCCATTTCATTGACTCTTGACATCATTTGGCCTTGGTGTATTCAGGTCCTTAGACAAAAATTATAAGGGAGATGATACATCGCTCTGATTAGGAATGCCACAGGCAATTGGGACCCAGAACAGAAATATTTAATTTGTGAACTAACCAGAATAAGAAGTACATAAAGCCATGCATTTTGTTGCCAACAGCTATGAGCAAACAGGAAGGTTGATATAAATATTAAAAACATCTGGTTATCATCCAGGGTTTCCTATCAACACAGCAGATATCTTTTTAATGCCTTGGCTATATTGGTAGGGTAGACAAATGTAGCATAGTTGGGGGCACACACAGGTTCAATGCTATTCCCTTTACACATGACTATAACAAGAGCATATCAATATGTTACACAGAATTATACCAACAAACACTTCACCAATCATTCCTTCCCTTTCACAATTCCTATTTCCTACAGGCTTCCTTTCCATAGTTAGCATCCCAGTGCTCTCTCCTGCATGCCCTGGCAGATGTTTGAGGGGTTTTACAGGGAAATAAACATAGGCAAGCATCCTTTTATTTGAACTGGATTAATTACTATGTGATGTAGGTCATAGCATCTGTATGGATGAAGTTGCACTAGATAATGAATTAACTTTAAATTAGCTTTAAACCTACCAGAGCAGTTAAAAGTTATCATAATAGCTGGTTTCAATATTGATTACTCATTAGTCAACATACATCAATGCATGCAAGGGCAATAATTAGACACAAATAAATAACAAAGTAAGGGTATCTGATTTCAAAGAGATTTTTATTTTTAACGGACACTTCTTTTATTTTCAACAAAAATAACAATTTTTTAATACACCAAAGTTTACTACATATCTTTTTCAACCTATTATCCTAGACGCTCTTGGGATTTTGCCGGATAGGGCGTAGCAAAAGCCCCTCCCACCATTATTTGCAAAGGAGGAGGGTAACGTGGGTCAGATGTCAAGGGAAGTTTTAAGGTTGCAGGTAAAGGGTTATGGAGCAAGATGGCCACACGAGATGGGCACTTGCCCAAAAATCTATCACTCACTCATACCCAAACAGCTCGCCACACAACAAC
Organism: Ceriagrion tenellum; assembly: GCA_963169105.1. Classification (NCBI taxonomy): domain Eukaryota; kingdom Metazoa; phylum Arthropoda; class Insecta; order Odonata; family Coenagrionidae; genus Ceriagrion; species Ceriagrion tenellum. Next base: position 149,302,932 of record OY720635.1, read on the forward strand.
AATTCACTCTTTTGCAGTAAATTTCACCAAATATGTAGCCAGCAACCCATACCGATGGGCATATATATGTTTTGGGAACATGGCAGGCAATAATAGATCAAGCGCATCCACGGTGAAGCAAGACTTCACAGGCTCCCGTGACAGTCTTTTTGCCAAGTCTCTAGTCATTGAAAAACACCAGGTTATTTAAAAAAATGTAACGGGCATAGTGTCCCTATTCCTTAGTATGCACAGGTCAGAGCAATTGAATTGTTTGGAAGAAGGATCTGGCGGGCAGGAGGCAGGAATGGGGCTTCTTAAAAACCATTTCCGGCACGTCAGCACAGAATCACATCACAAATCACATCAAAGAGTGTATTTTTTACACCTGAGTTTAAAAAAGTTTCTGTATGTATTCGTCCTTCCCACCAACCCTGCCAAAATAGACAACTCCCCCACACAGCATCATACCAGTTAGTAAGTTTGTTCACATTACCAAAAAAAAAAACAAAACAAATATTTGACACATCCACTCTTATAGAAAAGATTTTATCCACATTCAAGGAGAAAGAAAAATTAAACAAGTTTGAAGCCCTCCTTTACCACATGCATTCCCCAATTCTGCTTCTCAGGATTGAGAAATAAAGATCACATCGATCAAGTTCATTCTTCACTTGACACAAAGGGTACCTGGTCCACCAACTTTTTTGTTTCAATTTTTCCAGGACTAAACATGGATGTTCCAGCCATTTTTTTAAAAAATACAAAAGATTCTAAACAAAATGTGTGGAAGAAAAATTCGTATCTTAAAATCTAATTTTCACTTGGTAAGCGTGTGTATTCACGTTTTTTCCTTCCAACATTTAAAATCATGTCGTATCATACAACAGTCAACAGAATCTAAGGAGCTAGAGGCTCATATGCATGTTATTAACATGTAGTCCTTTAGTGTTTGTCCAATGAGTTTTTCCTTCCCCCATCCACTCGGCGACGTTCCCAACCCACCGAGGGTGCGAACGCAATCACCGAGCGAGGGGGCCCGTTTCAGTCTTCGTCCGAGAGAGGCTCATACTGCGCCGAGAGCAGAGGGGCCGGTTCCTGCCCTCGGACCACGGGGGCATCCCGGGGGGATCCCGTCCGGCTCGGGGGTCTCCGGGATATTGGGGACGGCTGCGGTGGTGCCGGAGATGGGACTGGATTTGCCCCTTGTGGTGGTGCAGGGGATGCCCCCCTCTGACCACCAGGTGAGGCAGATGGAGAAGATGCTGGGATGGCCCTAACGCTTAGGGCAGAGTAGGGATAGTAGGGGGGCGCCGAGGGGAAGGTCGAGGCAGTGGCCGGGGAGGGTGTGGGCGGCGACGACCTCGTATACGGCTGGAAGACCCCTCCCCCCGTGGATGGACTGCCCGATGTGGGTGCTCCCTCCCTGCCAGAATCGACCCCTGCAGGGGACACAGTGTCTGGACGTGATGCTGCTGGGGCAGAGTCAACCCCAGGGGCACCACCAGATGCTGCGGACGACGCTCGTCCTTCGTCTATCACCATCTCCCCAGATTGGGGACTGTCAGCAGTCTCTGCTGCCCTCTCCCCTCCACCACCTTCACTGCCCTCTCCACACTTCCCATCCACTTGGCATTCTGGGTCCCCAGAGGGGCTCACCTCATCTGTCCTCGACCTCTTGCCCCCACTATCCTCACGGTCTTCCCCCCGCTGACTGATGCGCTTGTAATGCCTAGCACCCACTTCCTGTCTTGCACCATCACTACCGACACCACCCTCATCTGATGTCCTCATGACCTCAACAATCCTATTTTTCACATAATCCAGGGGAGAGAGATGAGACTGTGACTGCTGTGTCTGCTTGGTTCGATTCTGATCAGCAGCCTGAGATCTCCTATCAGCAGGGGATGCTTCCTGATAGAATCGCCTAGAGAGGAATGCTATATGGTCCCCTGCTGGACCACCTCCTTGCATCCAATGGTTTCCACCTCCACCAGATGGAGTGCCATGACCATCATTTCCCCCAGGCCCAGGTGGTGAAGTAGATCTGACACGATGAGTTGCATTTGCCCCCGCTGATGGAGGCGTTTTCCTTCCAGCTGGCTGTGCAATACGGATAATCTGCCGCTCATCCAAAGCAAGCGCTTGAGCCTTTCCATCTGCAGCCATTCTTTCCTTCATTTCCATCTCTTTCTGCAGCGCCCTCCTCAGTTTCCAGCTGTGGTGTTCGGCTGCTGTGGCTGCTGCTCCATCAGGCATACCATCTGAGATAGGAGGTGGTGTTGACTGGTGTCTAGGGGGAGTGGGTCCCCTTCCAGGTGGAGGTGGTGGTGCCAAATTATGATGAGGATGGTGTTGGTATGGAGCTGGGCGCACAGAGGGAGGATAGCCACTGCTCCCAGACTCCACAGCCATATCTTTCGTTATAATTGATGCTATATGTTCAGCAAGGGTCTTTTCCCTGCTTCCCTCACGGTTTTCAGGTCCATCCTCCTCAATGGTGACAGCAGGAGATGATGTTGGAGGGTTACCTCCACCAGGTCTTAAGGGAGAGGCCTTACCATTTGATTCGGGGCCAACTGATTGCACTGGCATCGGCTGCGAGGTGGGTACACCGCTGCCAGCTCCTCTGTGAGGATGATGAGGGTTGTGATCTCTATGAAACCCTTGGAAGAGTCTATCACCAGGTCGAGGGGCACTTGGTGCACCTTGTTGCAGATTATTACCATCTTGGTCTGAGCCCTGGTTGATCTGTCTAGTAATTATAGCATCAATTAAGCTTGCAGCAGTCAGGGTTGAATCACGAGAGCCACGGGTGTCCAAACCTCCAGCACCATGGCGAGGTCTTACATCTCTTGGAAAACTGCCCACTAGCATCCTAGTAGCCTCTCGTTCAAGAATTTCTGCATTGCTATTTTGTCTATTATCCTGGGAACCAACACCATCTCGAGACATCTGCTGAGGGGGTACAGCTCTTTCTCGAGCTTCTCTCTCACCAGCTAAGTGAGAGTAGTGAGACTGTTCACGATAAGCTGCAGCAGCCATGTGCCTCTGCCGATCTTGCTCAGCCATCCGAGCTGCTTGCTGCTGCTGCTGTTGTTGCTGCTGCTGCTGTTGTTGTTGTTGATGTTGAGATTGCTGCTGCTGATGATGTTGCTGCTGCACATGCTGTGACTGCTGCTGGTGCTGCAAGTGCTGCTGGTGGTGCTGCACATGTTGCTGCTGCTGTTGTTGTTGCTGTACATGCTGTTGGACATGCTGCTGCTGCTGAGCATGTTGCTGTTGCTGCTGCTGTTGCTGCTGCTGTTGCTGTCTGTGAATGTGCTCCCTTTCTCTCTGCTCTCGCATCAGCTGCTGCTGCTGTTGCATCTGCTGGTGGAGCTGTACTTGATGATGGTGGTGCATCTGCATTTGCTGCTGCTGGTGGTGGTGCGCTATGCTATCCCGGACCATACGTTCCTTCTCCTGCTGTTGCTGTTGTTGCTGCTGCTGTTGCTGCAGGCTTTGCTGTTGCTGTCTTATGTGGTGCTGGTGCAGGTGATCAACCCTACCACCACCCACCATGGAGTCTGCCATGCTCTTCCCTAGACCCTCATGCTGAGGACCTGGAGGCTGTTGCACTTGGTGGTGTCTGTGCGGGTGAATGGGACCAGGGGTGGCTGGGCGCCTCTTTTCATCTTTTGGGACGGGTAGGCTGGGTTGCTGTACAGCTAGGTCAACTAGGGAGGAGAGGGCCTCATGGCCAGGAGGGTATCCACCATGATGTTGGTGAGCCCTTGGGGAACCAGCTACAGAGAGGTGATGCTGCTGGTGTTGGGATAGCTGACCACCACCGGGCTGTTGTTGTCCTTGAGGAGATTGACTGCTTCCAGGAGACTGATATCTTTCAGGCGGAGATGCAGGAGCACCCTGTTGAATGACTACACCACTCAAAGGCTTGCCACCTCGACCGGTAGGTGTGTGATGTCTCTGAATGACACCTTGCCGAGGTGGGGGAGGGGGTGGAGGAGGTGGTGTCCTAGATGGAGGGGGCTCAGGAGCTGCAGGAGAAGGGTGGCGAGAGTGACGGATATCAGCAGCCAAATAGACTCCACCAGGAGTTGGTGCAGGCGATGTTCCAGGAGATGGGTAGTAAAGAGATGAGGAGGCATGATGGGGAGGACCAGCATTCCCAGGAGAGAGGCGTGCATCCTTTTCCCCTCCCCCCGATGGAGCAACAACTCCACTGCTCCCTCTCCTCCCATGCATCTGTTGTGAAGTGATGTAATCACTTATGATCTGGCGAGAGCTGAGTTGCTGTTCAAGGGCATATGGTGGCCTAGCAGCATACGGAAACCCAGATGTTGCATTCCCATATGGATGATACGCATCACTGGTAGTGGGAGGAGGTGGGGGTGGTGGATGATGACTCTGCACTGACCCAGGTCCACCTGATGATGGTCTAACATAATATGGGTCATATGGAACAGCAGGAGGTGCAACCAATGAAACTCCTCTTGAGTCGTAAGCTTGTGGCCTCGAGTCCTTCCCCCTCTGCTGCTTGGGATCATGGTGAACTGGAGTCCCTTGAGTGATTGAGCCTTCCTTTGGCTGTGCAGGCTGAGTAGATATCTGCTGAGGAGGAGTAGGCTGACGTGAGAGACCATCATAACGAGGCGATGCATGCTGGGGAGGAGGAGGTGCTGCCGGTGAAACAGGGGTGCCATGAGTAATGGATCCAGTCTTGGAGATCATTGGCTTGGGTGATATGGAGCCCATCTTCGATGTAGGAATAGGGTGAGGCCCCTGTGAACGGACAATAGGCACATCCTCAGCATTCCACGGAAACTTTAGTTGAGAGGATGAAAAGAGAGAGAAAAGGTTCATATAAAAATTCATTACACAGAGACTGTTATTTGACTAGGTAGTAATAAATTCCAAATAATTTTCACTGAAACAAATTCTTCAAAGCCGTTAAATTAAAAGCAAAGGTCATGAACTATTAGTGCATAAAACACCATAGTAAAGTTGTTTTCTAATAAGTGGAACATTGCTAAACTATCCATTATTCTTCAATAATAATGGAATAAACTAAAAACTTCAACAAAAAACTGAACTTAAGTTATTGCTAAGCTACATTTTTCAATCTTCACACAATACTGAGTAGTACAAAAAATGAAATGAATATAATTTTTAAACCCATTTAATGAATAAAAAGGTTAACTTGAATAGATAATTCTAAATTGGAACTTACTTTTGGTGCCTTTGGAGTGGGATTGACTGACGTTATCTGAGCAGATGGAGGCAAGGTGGTCCCTCGACTTGCTGGGCTCATCACAAGATGAGGAGAACGCCCATCAGGCACATACACCGAGGGAGATTTGTTGCGAGACTGCTCAGGTGGGGGAGGAGCGGAAATTGGCTGTTGTGACTGGTGATGATGGAGATGATAATATGGAGAAGGTGAGTCTCTATATACAACTGGAGGAGGAACTTCTCGAATCATCACCTCTGGTAGCCTCAATGGAGGTGCCTTTGAATGGGCTGGCGGTGGGTGCAGAAGATGAGCATGGGAATCGCGACCTCCTTGTACCGAAGGTGCACTGGACGGTGGACTGTCATCTCGTTTCTTTAAACTCAGGTCAAGAGTCACTGCCTCTGGCTCTCTCCCACTCTCCCTCAATGCTTGTTGAACCTGGTGATCACAAATTAATCATTTAGAAATTTCTCTTCAATGCAGCTTTCTAGTATTCCAACCTCCAACATAAAATGAAATATTTTGTTTGATAGACGGAATATCTCTTTCAGAGTATGTCTATTGGGGAAACTGGTTCACCATGAATTAATTCAAGATACCTAACACTTAAAATCAAGTAACTTAAATGTCTTCCAAAACATTATACCACCATTCTTAAGGTTATGAAAGGCCAAAGTAATTTAAAAGCAAAAATCACCCATGAGGGTAGTTTAAAAAGTAATGCCAAACCTCTATTACTTTGCAATGCTATTAATATGATTTTGGGCATCCAAAAGAATCACTTAAACCCAAACCAAGGATTTTCTGTCCACTGTAAAACAATCTCATTAACTTGGCAATCATGCACCTAAAAATTACTATATTTCCAATTAAAATATAGGTCATGAACATGTATTCTTAAAATACCTCCAATTGAATAGCCTTAAAAAAATTACTCTCATATATATGTTACCATACAAAATCTTATATAATCTAATGGCAAACAAGGTGAGCACATAGAGGTCAACTTTTGACCGGACAAAATTACCTGGACTACTACCAATCCCTCCTTGGGTAGATCAGCTCTTCCAGGAGCTGGTGCAGGTACCATCATTGTACTTCCCCCAGGAAGTGACATGGGAGCCAGATGGTGCTGCATGTGATGAGTAGGGATTGAAGAGGGCTGACTGTGATGCTGTGGTATGTGATGAGAGCTCACATTGTGGATGGCAGGGGGAGGAAGCACAGACAGCTGGGAATGAGGAGTAGTTCTATGGCTGTCAGCAGGCTGCACAGGGGGAGTTCGACCCCTCTGATGCATAGTAGCACCAACATCTTGGGAGCCTACCTGCCTCCTTGAGTTTGGAGGATGCTGCTGTGGTGCATCAGGCTGCCCCTGTGAAATCCTACTGATCGCTGAACTGTTCTTAGAGTCACGAAAATCCCTTACATATGAGATGTCTGGTCGCTCAGTTGACTTGAGGATGGACGAGATGGTAGGTGATGGCTGATGCTGAGAAGAGTGAACAGATGACTGGATGTGGCCAGGGTGTGATGACTGCCCCTGTTGTCCAAGGGGTGTTTTCTTCAGTTGCATTTCAATCACACCACACATCAAGTCCTTCACAGTGAGAACCTCCTGTGTAGTTGTGTCACCACCAGCCTCCCTTTCTCTATCCCGTTCACCCCCACCATTGGCTTCTGATGCTGCCCCATGGCTCCTGTGGAGCTGATCTGGAGGCCGTTGAGTTGGTGTCGTTGTCTGCTGCTGTTGCTGCTGAGGCAGCTGCTGGATGGCAGCATAATTTTTAGGCGATCCTCTTGCACCAGTCCCATCAGCCTCTGAACCACCCTGACCTTCGTCAGCCGTCTCCTGATGGACGCAAATGTCAAAATAAATAAATTTACTCACAATCTGCAAGATAAATAATTGACCAGTAGATCTGCTGTGATCAATATAATATACTAATCTAGTAAAACTGACAGACTTGCACAACAGCACGTTTAAGCTCAGAAGCTAATGAATTTAAAGGAAAGCTAACCTGTAAGATGAGGCAGAAGATTAAAATCTAAACACATTACTGTAGATCTTATGACACCATATATTAATCCACTAAAAACATAATGACTATTTGCATTGAAAATAAAATGCTGCAGAGAAGAAATTATGAACAGAATGTACCAATAAAGCATAGAGATAAGTAAAATACATTATGAATACAATGAAACCCCCCTTTTACAATATTGAAAGGGACAAAGGAAAAAAGTGTACATTGCACGAAAATGTTATTTGAAGGAAATCTTAATTTGAAGAATAATGAAGCAAAATCATCACCGAGTGTTTTATAATTTTTTGAATGGATTATTCCTAAATCTAATTGCTGCAGCTGGCAACTGCAAATAGCAGGGGAAAGGCCAATTTATTTTCATCAATTTCAAGATAAAAGGTTGTGAGGGGCACTGATCTATTAGCAAAAGGATTTTTCTGTTTTGACATCCATAGTCTTTGCATCAAGGGCATGCAAGTATCCTTCAAAAATACTAGATGTCATCCATGCCTATCTGTTGGCTGCACAGACTTTAGGCAAGGTCACAATTTTTTTAATGTGGTTACCATATTTTCCTAAAACAAAGGGCTTCAATCCCTTACTGCCATCTGAATTTGCCCCGAACACCAGAGTGAAGTGAGCTTTGCTGCATTTGTCCCAATGACAAGGATCTCCTTTGAAGTCTTAGATCTTGTAAGCAGTATATCATGAAAAGATCTGTCTCACAAGCAGTACCAGTGTCTTTACGAGCATGTAGCTATCAACATGATCATGCAAAATTGGGCAACTCTAGTGAGAAACTGTTACCACATCTACACTATAAGATTCACTACAGATGCTGTTTTAGATAATAGACATCTTAGAGAATGGTCAGTATGCTTTCAGTGTGCTGACCGCCATATTGCATCTTTTCAAGTGCTGTAATTGTAGGATATTTTAAAATTTAAAAGTGTAAACAGTGGGGTAAGATTGTATTACAAGGATACAACAATTCTTAGGACCTCAAGATAATGTCGTAAATCATGGAAAAACTAAATTCCAGGAGTATAAAAGCAAAGTTACACCAAAGTAACTTATTCAATAGAAGAGATAATGAGGGAAAAAAAGCGACCCAGAAATCCATTGCTCTACTGACAGTCCCCATCACTAAGTTGCCACATTTATTTTTCTGCTTCATTACAGTAAAAGAATATCACACTATAGCACACAAATACTTACCGTAGCAGAGCTGTCATAGTCTTCTTTGGCAGAAGATGGAGGGGCAGCAGAAACTCCTGGCATGGACATAGAAGAGTTCTGTCTCTGGTGGTCTAATGATTGAGGGCTTTGAGAGGCCATGTGTTCTTCCTCTACAACTGACATAAGTGATTTATCAGCTTCTGGGTCCAATGTGTCTGAACTTTTTACAGCTGAAAAATGAAAAATAATATTTATAAACATCACAGAATAAAGGAAAAAACAGCTCAAGGCTACTCACATCACTCAAAAATAATGAAAATGATTCTCATTAATTCAAAAAAATCAAAAAGAAACAAAAAAATGCAACAATCTAATCAACTTCCAGGAACAGATTTTGATGGAAATAAAATAAAGATTTTGTCTTCGATTACAAACATCAAACAAAATATTACTTGGAACATCACTTGCAATGTGCATTGCTTTTAGATGGTATACCCAATAACAATAACACATGAAATGTGTAAGCACTTCACAATAATTAATACAGCTGAATTTGATTTTGTCCTGAACAAGAGGAAAGAGTGATTAAAAAATTATAATGTGGCTCATTAATTGTGGGATGAGTCAAATTTTAGACAAACAAAGCCAATTAATCAACTTTGACCAATCCCAAAATCATCAATTATAATCATATTTAATATTTCAGGACAGCATTTATTAATTGAATGAAGGCAAAGCAGACATTATTTATTAATTAATTTATGGGAAATACATCACAAGCACTTAAATTAATGGTAACTAAGAGGGCAATTTTATGTCACACCATGAGAATTTAAAATTTCTGATCCAATCATTATTAATATAAATTGATACATGGGAATGTTTAATGTCAAAGTCAATGTATGACCCTCTCGTTTTGATCCACCTCCCCAAAACTGAGTGGGAATAAAAACAACCAAACTCAGTGAATGAATTTCGTAACTGAAGCGCAGGCCGCTTCTCCACCCTCCCCAATACTCAGCTTCATCCATCCAAAACATCTCTCTCTCTCTCTCTCTCTCTCTCACACACACACACAGTTTGGCGTATTTATTTGGATAAGCTTGCATCAATCTCCAAAATTGGAGGGAAAAAAGTAGTTTTAGTCTCCACTATATTCAATTACCAAAGATGGATCAATATGATGAGTTGGGGTGGGGAGGGAGAAGAGTGGGGAGGTGGGAGGACATTGAAAGGGGGAGGGGGAGAAGTGTGAGAGCAAGTGAGTGACCGAGCGAGTGTGAGAGATGAGTAGGCTCAACATATTTGTCAAATGAGATTATTACTACCACCCTACAGAAATCAATTGGCTAATCCTGTTGCAATGTTTGGTGCAGCTTCAAAAAGGGAAAAACAAGAGGGCTCCAACACACAGAATTTCAAATGAAGGCCCTTCATTACAAATTCAATTATGATGAGCAACTTAATACAGGACAAATATTTGAAGTTTGCATGAAATCAAAAAGAGATATATCCAATTTAATCTTTCAATGGAAAATTACATATAGACCAGTTATTAATGATCCAATTCTATGAATATAGATGTAAAAACGTGCCTCCCCAATAAACAATCAAATGATGCATGATAACACATTTCTTTTATGAAATGACCACACAAGGATGTGACAGGTAATACAATGAACCACCACGGGCTCTATCATGCCAGCAGCATGACCACCCCTTACACAGTGTCAGAGGAGTCCGCTTAATCAGTTACAGCTTAAACAAATGCCAAATTACAAGAGAGCAACTCACCTATATGGTCATTTAGACCCCTGCTCTCCGTCGCAGGGGTTCCTGAGGCATTAGGTGGTGGGTTTGGGGAGGCTGCACTTGCAGTATCACTGCTGTCTGGGGCCATTCCAGCCTCATCACAGCTTGATGTACTTGACCCTGATTCCTCTTCATCAGTCACCGTTGGAGGGGCACCATCGCCCCCACCCTTGCTTCGACCCTCTTCCCCCAAATGGGTCTGAAGAAAGTATTTCAATAATTCGATGAGTAAGTGAAAAAGGGGAATGGCAAGAAATGAACTCTTCAACATTAAATTTAGCAGGAAAAAGAATGAAAATAAAATTATGAGGATTTCTCTGACATTCAATTAAACCTACCTCTAATCAGAGGAATGCTTTAATGAATAAATACTATGTGTAAGACACGGAGAGGTCTGGTTGTGTCACCACGTGGTTAAATAACAGTTCATATAGTTGCAAAGGCATAAATAAAAAATTCATAAAATAAGATACATAAAATCATTTAATTTCTGACCAGGCAGATATTAGGTTCATTACTTGTAAATAGTATTTGAATGACCACAGCATGCACTTACATGGGGAGTCTATTCCACAAGATGAGAGTGCATAACATATTTTTATGTACAATGGTCATTCCTTTAGGAAACCTTGTAACGTTATCAATTTTTAAACATGTACAGATTATCAATCAAGAATTTTAATCTGAAGTCATATATGGGGCTTGAAGCCATTGGATTAAATGAGTGGAACCAAATATAACTCACAGAAAAGGCATTAAGAAAAAATGAGGCTCCATTCACTTACTAGAAAGCCTTTTTCGAGTAAACCCTTATGATTCCACAAGTAAACACACATTTAACAATTTTAATAGAGGACAAATAAAATTGATAATGAACATTCCTGGTAATTAACTTTAAATAACTCCTCATTGGTTTTTGAGAGTATGGCATCATTCTTTGACGTAAAATGTGGCACAGGATGGAAACAAGACAATTGCATCAAAAAGGATAAAAAATAGATAATTATAGAAACGTGCATCGTGGGTGGTATACCTCAGGAAATTTAGGGGATCCACATCGCACATTTTTATAAGAAAGTTGTAGTGTAAGGAAATAAATTACGTTTAATATCAATAAGAGATTCATTTTTATCAATTCGGTATTCGTTAACCACCTGGAAGAAATATCCACGAAAAATTCTGAATATTCACTGAGAATTTCGCATAAGGTGGGTTATGGTCATGGAGAGTTATATTAAGGAAATATGGACGTCAACTTATTCAAATATTTAGATGACGACAAAAATGCCATTTAGGAGATAATAAGAAGAATTTTTGAATGATCAACCAATGTCGAGGTTAGAAAGAAAAATGTTGTTATTCTTACTTACCATATTGAATTCTCTGATTATGGCATCCAAGCCAAGCTTTTTACGATAGTTGAAGTAAAAGTTCTTGCACTGGTGTTCAGACTTGGTACCAACACGCTCTGAAATTTTAGCCCAGTGGCCCAATCCGAACTCCCCGAGTGCTCTCCTAGCCAAGTCAATTTCTTCGTCCGTCCACCTCGACTGATCGGCTGCAGCCACAGCTGTGGCCGCCGCAACTGCAGCAGAAGTCCCTGAGCCATCATCTGCAGCACCATCATTAGGGGACAATCGACGAGAGATACGATTGAAGCATGCAGAGCAGCATTTGGTCACCTGCGCTGGGATTTCTGGATGACGCAGAGGAGAAGGTATTAAGTGACTTAAAAGAGGAAAGACTACCTATTAAATACTTAAAATATTTTCATAACGCACTACGACACTAAACTTGGTCATATTATGAAGAGAGAAAAGTGGCATTCGACAAAAGCACTCAACTGAACACACAGTCCACTCATTGGTAGCTTAAAATAATTCAAATCGTGGGTAATCCCTTATTATGTACCTTGATGGTATAAAAGAAAAATAAGGGAGACGATGAAGGATATCCATATGTTATACACCGCGTTAAATACTTACGAAATTCAGCTATAATGGGTTCTTTAATCTCCGGAGGTAAATCGGCCCATTTTCCTGGTAGTGGGCGCAAGCGTTTTGCTCTGCCCTTGGCAGTGGGACACGTGGGAATGGGACACCTGAAACAATTGAATAATCGATTACTTAGAGCGTTGGTTTAAATTAATTAGGGACAAGAGTACGCACGCATCAAATAAAGGTCTACTTACTGGGTGTATCGACTGCGGACGGACTTGCAGCGGCAGGAGTTGCAGACGCGCGCACCGGGGGGCACATCCTCATCTCGGAGGCCGTACTGCGCCGCGTGGTTCCGCGACAGAGCTCGGGAGAGAAGGTACTGCTCCACCGTTACTTTGCACACTACACAAGGATGAGGGCCTCCTTTTTCTACAAAAAGAGAAGAAAAGATACTCAGTATGACCGCCTTCGTCGGGAATAAGGTAGTGTACTTATTTTACACTCAGAAGAATTACATGAAGGACAAATGATCATACCTATTATAAATATACTTCACAAAAAATCGATAACATCACAGAGCAGAACATACTATCAAAACAACTGCAAAAATATTCAAATTGCTTTATAGATGCGATCTTCATTTACATCAAACAGAGAGCATGACCACATGTAGAAAATGTTTCGTTAAAATCGGTTCAAGATGCGACTGCGGAGAGAAGAGTTCACTGAATACCTCCCACAACAACGTTTTGAAGAGCGGGCCGCAATGAAAAAATGTCTTATCTTTCCTAAATCCGGAGAACCATAGCCATGTTAGGTATTCTGAAAGAAAGGATAGCATACAAATACACGAAGGCATGGTGGAAAAGTCTAGGCTGACTCTCCATAATCCGCGTCGAGAGTCAGCGGGAGTGGTCATGAAAAATGAGCATCGCAGGGCGAAGGGGAGGAGGAAGGAGCGGGGGTGGGGGAAAGTGGCCACACGGCCGACTGACGTGAGGGATAACAGACGAGGAGGCGATCTCCGCGAGACACACCGCCGCCACCGCGACAGAGAACGCCAAACCGGACGGCGACGACATCGCCGAGGATCGTTTTTTATCGCCGCTCTTCAATTATGCGCCGCGTCCTCGCTTCGGCCGAGCCGAATTGTATGCTTAAGCGAAATAAATGAAGGCGAAGAACGACGGGGCAGAGGCGAGGGCTAAAACCCCTTTGCCACCCGCCGAGCCGCACAGTCGAGGATGTCTCGGTGGCAATGTCACCGGCTTACATCACCGCAGATGAAACCCCTCGTGACTGCCCACGAGCTCGAGGTAACCCACATTACAATGCACTCAAGGATTTAAATGAAGGGATTCAAACCAGTGTTCTAGTCTTTTTAGAGTGTTCTAGTCTTGACTTCACTCGCAAACTGCCAGTTTCTCATTAGCTCAACTTAATCCGCAGTTCAACTCGTTTTTATTCATGACAGTTTCTTGTACCTTGGTCATGAAAATGTGCTTGAAGTCACTTAAACAGTGCTCACATGTGATTACGAGATTATTCTTTCTAGTTTGGATGTGTTCACGACATCCAAAAGCAAATTTTTACCATTAATAGAAGGAAAAACCTTGATTGTCAAAATACGTGCCGCATCGTGGTAGACGAGGTCAGATGATGGAGAATCACGCATGGAAGAATTCACTGCTTCAGCATGAAAACGGAGTATACTGGCATCGTCAATCGAAGACATTGGCCTCCGACGAGGCAAATGACTCGAAAATCCATTAGATGCCACAAAGAAAATTTGAGGCTAAGATACCATGCCATTACTCCGAGCGCGTGCCAGAATAAATACAAGGTGACAAATTAAGGCACAAAATTACACTACGATAATACTGGGAATGATAAGTAGAAAGTACTATCGAGGATTAATTTACTTTTTATTTGATTACTATTTGATTACTTTAGCCAACCTGCAAGTAATACAAATCAATACTTAATAATGGAATGGTTATTATAATTAGAAACGAAACATTTGGTACCTTACACCACGATGCGAGGGATATGCGAGGGTTTGCTCCCTCCATCTTGATATCGGAGTGCACGGCATCCTCAGCTAATTGCTTGCACCTGATGATTGTATGATATGCCGAAACATAGGTCGTGTTGCTTTAAATAAAGTGTGGAATAATCAACTTGTACTTGTTTTTCATTCATTGAGAATGGGCAAAGCAAAAAACATTGTCTTATATCCTCAGCTAGCCCAGATTTACAGTAAGTAATATGAATGGAAGGGTAAAGATCACGCCCAGAACAAAACAATGCTAACTCGACGAGAGAATGTACCTTGCGGCTGGATGCGGGGCAAGTAAAAGATAAGCCTCGAATTGAAGTTGTGTGCGGCACATACCCCATCGGGTAAGACGGAAGTGAGCGAGTGCGCAGTGGGAGGAGGAGAGGAGGGAGGATAAGGAAGAAGATGCCTCGGCCCAAGCAGCCAAATCAACAACTAGAACGACTCTCGTTCGGAAAGCACACAATAGGCTCGGGCAGCGCAGCAGTGTGTAACGGCCACCCCTGGGGATAAGAGGGAGGGACGGGGGGCGGTGGGTGGTGGGGGGGGCGGTTTGAAGGCAGAGGAGCCGGGAGGCTGGGGATGTTGGGATGGGGGGCGTGCGTGGAAGGGTGGGGGCAAGGAGGGACCCTCCCTCACTCCCACCGACACATACACACACAGAGGCCCGCCTGAATAATTGATACTTTCATCAGGTGCACAAACAATTAGACATGAAGGACGGGCGGCAGGTAGCCTCGGCACTGACGGATATATCCATGTCGGACCCGAGAGATGAGCCGCGATGAGGAGTGGGTGGGAGAGAGGGGGGAGGAGTGGGTAGTGAGTGGGTGGGGGGGGCCGATACACTAAAATATGCACCCGGAGAGGGAGGAGGGTGAAGAGGAGAGGATTCAAACGGAGGGAGGGAGGGGCGTTGGGTTTGCGCGGGGAAAAACTTTCCCGATCAGACCAGAAATGTGACCCCGTGGCGGTTTCCGATAACTCGTGGCGCCCGGGAAAGTTTAAATAATGGAAATAAATAGCATTGGAATGAACGGGAGAGGGGAAGAGACCGAGAACTCTGTACATCCCGGTTGCGAGTCCGTGGTAGAAGGTGGGAAAGGGTGTGGGCGGCGGCTGAGGGGGTTGGCTTCGTTGAAGGCACGGACACACACAAACAAATGGCGGAGGGGCGGGGTGTATTCATGTGCCAGCGCGGAGGCTTTGCGGGCACACTTGCTTGTTTACAGAAACGCGAGGGAAAGGGAAAAACTCGGGACGAGACGAGAGAGAGATGAGAGATAACTATTCCTACCATTCCTATCCCCCGCCTCCCCCGGGCGGCACTGCCCCACCTGCCGGCCGTCGGGAGGGTGGATACACCGTATCGTTCCCCGAATGTATAACGGTGCGAAAATGAACAAACAAATGAGCGAGCGGCCAGAAATGCGTTCTTTGCAGGGCAGCAGCCGTTTTGAGAAGAGCGATTGTTTAACTAAATGGCCCCACGATACACAGTTCCTGGATTCAATTCGGAGAGGAAAAGTGGGTTTTCGACCGGGGTTACGCCGAAGGGGAGGGGGCGCTCCACTCGGATACGAGAGAACCCACAGTTTGACTCGTGAATTATAAATATAAACTCGACCAATAAATTTTATTTGCCCTTATTTCATGTACATGCATCTTAAAACTCGTATCTCCTTATCGTCCACATTCCTACACGTCTCGCCACGCGGTTCAGGGGGGCGAGTCAAAATGCATTTATGCGTTTCTGCCCATTACTATTCCGAATAAATCGCTAATGAAGTACTTTCCACTCTATCTTGAGTAATTTAATATACAGATAATGTACACAAAATGGAAATTATTTATTTACTGATCATATGTCTAAACATATATGTACCTGGTAATTGAAGAGTTGAATGTAAAACATTAAATGCAAACATGGAATGTGTATCACATTCGTAACTATCACTGATATGAATTCAAGAAATGAGGGAAGTTTTAGCATACAGGGGAAAATGAAGTCATGATTTTAATTTAAAAAATTAAAGTCATCGGGGAACGCATTCTCCTCATTTATTTTCATTAAATACTAATTATCGAGTAATGCGAGGACTCCCTTACAAGTAATTTATTTAAAAAAAACTTAATTTTAATAATTAGTAAACATACTTTTAGGAGCTATTACGGAGAAAAATTTCTAAGCAAATGAGAGACATAGTTAGGCAGTACGTTCTATTGGTCTGTTTGTCCATTATGCTTTCCTCTGAATTCCGCGGAATAATATTATCTTTAGCTAGACATTTTCTATTTAAATGTCCATGACATGTTCCAATTTCCATGGAACCGTCATTGAACAACCCCAACAACCCGGAAACTTTAACATTTGGTTATATAGGGATTTCTTTCCAACAACAAAAGCCAATGCTATTCAGTTAAACGGAAAAATATAGGCATGGTCATAGAATTTAATGTGGTATTTCAGCCAAAACAGTGCGTCAAGAATCATGGGCTAACAGAGATACACCCTTCCTCCGGGCGGCTGCGAATTCCAACCATAATCGTTCGCTTGCCCCGATGTGTGCACACGGGAAGCGACAGTTCGGTGGATTTGATGCGATTAAATCGAGCGTGTAACTTCGACATCTGCGGCCGTCATAGACTTGCGGGGTAAGAGGAATCGTTCCTCCCTCGCAACCCAAAGCGTCAGGGTAATGGCGGTGAGCAATACCGGCAGTCGGGGTCGAAATACACGACGGCAGATTAGGGCATTCTCCGTTCGTGTTGGAGACAACACACATTATCATTCATTCAATGGTAAAAAGAATGCACCAAAATTACCGAATATTCTGAGCTTACTTCGAAAATCACATCTTAAAAAAGTCAAGACAAACTCTGAAGGACTGCTGGTAAAGAAAATGTTACCAACCTATTTTTTTATATTCGCCAATTATTCCGACTCTCTTAGATGATTTTTCTCCCTCGCATCCGACAACTTGTCTGCACATACCACCATAAAAATTCTGAAATATGTGAGGCTAATTGCGTATACGCTGACCTTTGATAAAATTCATATTAGGTGGTTAAGAAAAGGCTAATTTATGATCTTTCCCAAACAATTTCCTTCATCGGCGGAATAAAAAGCAAATCATAAAGAGCAAAATATGTCAGACCTTTCCAACGACAACTATTACACCAGCTTAACTCCCATAGTGAGAGTTTACAAAGCGAGAGAGTACCTACTCGTGCAAAACCGACGCTCTAGCGGGATTGGTCAAGCGACGATGGCTACTGGCAGAGGGCAGTCTATATGAAACCAGGCACGTTCATCACATACGTGCTCAGGCAACCGTGAAGAGTGACCCAACTGTAACGGCATCGAGTAGTGCGCATTCTTCCCGCAGGGATTAACTGAATCAGCGGCCTCGACATGTTGTTAAAAGTCACTCAATACTGGGTAAAGTATGATTAGGAATTCGCATCAAAACTCGTGGGTGAAAAACCAAGTAGGTGAGCGGAGAAAAATAAAACTAAAATTCTCTGTCAGCCGCGCGACAAACATACCTGCCAGCCAGCGTTTAGCAAAATAAGCATTTAAAAATTATAAAAAAAACATCTCCGATTACCCCACGCCGACTCGGATCAGAAAATGCCTGGCACTCAAAATGCTCCCCATCTTCCACCCTCGAGTGCCCTCATGGCCCAGAGCTTTGTTTCTCTATCCGTGCACATCCGATGGCTTTCTGCCTTTCCACTCGTGTGGAGACCTAATGAATCAAACCTATTAATCCCGCCCCCGCACCGCGACCCGCGCGGGTATCTGCTCTCGCAAAAAAAAAAGAAATCATCTTTTTCGATAGCTCTCCCATCACCCTCGCACGAATCTTCCCTTTCACCCTCCTCCTCCCCACACCGAGAACGACTCACGCGGGGTTACAGTCGCATTCCACCGGACCCGATGACCTCGACCGGCCGCGACCAGACACTATCGAGTGGTCCCATCCACCGTCAGAGATTGGCGTCCGATCCGATCGGGAAGGGTTGGGGAAGAGACAAGAGATTGAACGAAGGTAGGGTAGAGCCACGGCCAGTTGGGCACAGTGTGAGTGTAGGTCCGCGGATCGGCGTGTGATATTCGAACCGCGTGCATTTGAGCGATCAGCGGGTCGAGGAATAGGCAAAGGGTGGGGGGAGGGGGGGAATCAAGCGAGAGCGTGCACGCTTGTAGTCGGGAGTCCGGTCGGCCGTGCAAAGAGGCGACGTCGTCGTTTGTGTGCATTGGGGAGGCGGGGCGGGGTGGGGTGGGGGGGGGGCAAAGAGCGCATCGTCCATATCACAGCGATCAGAGCAGTGTCTGTGTGAGATATGGAAGGCTCGGGGAAGGCGGGGGAGGGAAATATTCGATGTTTCCCTCTCCACGGCAGTGCGACAATTGCAGGGAAAAAAATGCATCTGCTGCGAGGAAAACTAAGGCCTATGGAGGCGAGGAGAGGCGCTTGTCGTGTCACTACCTCCCCCTTTGCTCTCTCGCCACCCCGCCCCTTACCCGTGGCATGAGGAGAGAGAGATTGACATAGGTCAAGGGTCGCCTCCTCCAACCCCGAGTGCGTCCATAACCTCTCGCAACTCGGACTCTAATCCTGACCACCCACCCACCCACCCCCCTACTCTTCGCCGGGCGCCACTTAAGCGAAAACTGTCCCCGGCGATGAATGTCAACGAGAAACGACTAAAATCCAATGGTTGGCGATATTTTTTTTCATTCCCAATCGAGAGGCGATTGATGACGAGGACACGGAAGCCAGGAGACCGGAGTGGTGTGGGTTGCGGGTGCAGAGAGAGATGAAGGAGGAATTCCGAGGCATCACGCGCCCGCTCCGACGGCACGCCCCGGTCGGAAAAACGCAACGAGGAGGGAGACGGAAAGGAGTGCGGGAACGGAACACAGCGTGGGACGGAGGAATGCTATGCGCTGAAAGATTAAAACATCGAAGCAGCATTTAAGCATCGCAGCTATTAAGGGAGTTTAAGCGTCATTTGTCCCTAATCATAATGGTAAACGTAAGTAAATATTGCAATAGTAATAGTTCAACATCGCAATTTTTGCAATGACTGAAAATTTCGAGTAATTGAATAATTATATATCCACAGAAGTCTTCACCTTGACTAATTTTTTTCACGTAGTAAGGTCAAAATACCTTTATAAAAAAGTTTTTGTTTTGAGATTCTGTTCAAATTACTGCAGTGAGGAATTGATTTATTTTCAAAAATGGTTGGGAAAGCTTACTAACTGCACACGGCTACATTTCTGATGAGGCCTTGGCGTTAGAAATTCCTAATTTTTTAAATAAAAGTATCTCTGGGAAAGTGCATGGCTTTAAACTTACTAGACGTTATGCGACGATCTTGATATGATACCGAGGCAAAGGAGACGAGTAATGGCTTACCACTAAATGTCTTCGAACGTCACTTTCTCCAAGAAATATGGTCAACAAATCCAGACTTTACATTGCTTTATGCAAAATAAACAACAGAAGTTATCAAGGATCGAATATAGTTTACTTTAAGCATTATATTTCGATAATCAGTACTGAATGATTTCCTTCCAAGATGACCCATGATCCCATCCTTAAAAAAACCTGAAAAAGGCAAATATTCCACCCTGAGAAGAACACAAATTTTCATTCTATACTAAAAAGTTACTCGAGAGATTTTTATAACCAATGGCGTTGGTTAAAAATTCTCACGATTAGGAGTAATCAATGAAAAAAATTCATGACAAGGTGTGCCCACACATTATCCTCCTTGGTCATCGTGCCTAAGCACAGTATGTGCATAGATTCTTACGTGGCATTAAAAAAAAACAAAATGACACTCTGCGAATGTTTTCATCCGCCAATGAAGGCATGCATATGAATATTAGTGTAAGAACTAAGCATGCGTGTACGTCCACTAGCAATGATCCCGCCCCAAAAAGTGATGGAAATTCTTAGGTCATGCGAGTAATACTTTCGATTAGCCTATTTAGTGTCGATCAACAGATTCCACGAACGCGGGAGTTAATAATAATGGAGGTCTTGCCACAGTCGTCGAGGAGGAGGCTGCGCGAGGGATAAGAATGCGGAGGGTGACGATTCAACCTTAATTTGGCAGGACGGAGGTAGCTCCACCTCGCACTGCGTGATATTCCAGCTAGCCGATCGCATGGCGATGCAGACACCCACGGGAAACAAAATGGGGAATCAAACCAGCGCCCACGGAGGTGGAGGTTGGGGAGGGGGCCGATATTCGGATTGACACTCGTCAAATGGACTCCTCTCACTACGAGAACGGGGGCCTCACGTCCCGAGCTCCGAAAATTTAATCAATTACGCCGTCGCGACAAATAAACGGGAAAGGGTCTTGGGGAAACGGCTTCGGGTGGCTCAAATCCTAAAATCTCCTAACCCCCAATCTCCAACGCTCGATCGAGCCGCTTCAAAAAGAAAAAAAAAATATATCATGCCCTCCCCTCCTCCCCCCCCCTGTACCCCGCTCCACTGCCAATCGGTCAGACGAAAACGGAGCGGGAATTAAACTGAATCAGATTAGGAGGAGCGAGTGGAAACGACGGAGCGGAGGAGGGCGGAAAAAAAACGTGAAAAGAGATACGGAGATGACGGCGATCGGTAGGCCCTCTTTTTGGCTTTTGTCGAGGAGCACGAGAGGGGGTGGGGGTCCAGGGCCGGGGGGGAGGGCACCCTTAATTACTTACGCCACGCGCGAACTTTGAACTGAAAGGGTATCGGGAGAGCACAAGGGGAGGGGGGCGAGGGAGGGGGATTGATCAGGAAGGGGGCAGGAACGATGGGTGGGAGGGAGGAGGAGCACGGTGGGAGATGGGTTTATTCCTCTCGTCCACCCCAACCGACAGCCACTCGCAAACGTCAAAAAGGTGGGGATGGGACCCTCTCCTTGATAAACTTTGGGATTTGCCGTTTTGACTCGATAACGAGGGTGAAGCGGGGGGATTTGGGGGAGGGGGTGGTGGGAGGGGAGAGGCGATCAAGGGAGGGGGAGGCGGGCGCGGCGGAAGAAGGGTGCGGCGCAGCGCACAACAATCGCTCAAAGTGCCTTTTCCTTCTCCCCTTCATCCATCCCGCTCATCGTCCACTGGTCGCAATCATTCGAACGCCCCTACGAAGGACGCCCGCGCATCCCTCGGGCCACAAGAGGATTGGAAGGGGTGTGGGGGGCATCGTGAATGCAATATCGGGAGGAGCGTTCTAATTAGGACATGAAAATAACGCACCAACCAGTCAGTTTAGCGTAGAACATCACGTGGTAGCGGGAGAGACGACAAACAACGGACGCATAAATGCTATAGCACAGAGTATTCATACAGACATAACATACACAGGCTACCGCAGTGTTACTCCGGTAAGAAAAGTAGAAGTACATCCGGGAAATACCCAGGAGCTGAGACGGGACTACCTTGACGACATTTCTGATGCAATGCAGGATTCATCTCCAGGTCGATTTCGATACCGAAATTCATTCGGAATGGACCTAAAGATGAATGGTCGCGTTGATGGCAACAATTGATGAAACCTGAATTCTACAAAAGCCCCTAAACACTCATGACAGCTTCATTGTCACACACGGTCCACTGAAACCGTTTTCTTCAAGTAAGATTTATGATTTTGATGACGACGTTACAATAGCAGTGCCGTCTTCATCATCATGCCACATACAAAACATATGTGGCACAGCATTTAAAAAACTAGGTTTTGTTAAAGATATGATAGGAAAGTCCTCGGATAAAAAAGTCAAACAGAGATGCTACTTCGCTCTGGTTAGGCCACTCCTCGAATACGCCGCTAGCATTTGGGACCCTGGTCATAAATATTTAACCAAAAATATCAATAAAATACAAAGGAAAGCAGCGCGCTGCGTTAAAAACTGCTACGAGCGTACATCAGTGTCTCACAACTTTTAGAGGGATTAAGGTGGGAGCCCATTGGGACTCGGAGGCTACTCGCTAGGCTTAGGTTGCTAGAGAAACTCAGAACTGGTGTGTTTCAGAGCGACACCGAGAATATTATCATGACGCCTCACAACATCTCTAGGTCTGACAGAAGCGATAAAATGAGAGAGACACATTGCCGAAGAGATAGGTAAAAAGCCTTGTTCTTTCCGCGCACGATATGCGATCACAATAAAAATTGAGCTCCACTAAATACACTCCTATAATACGTGTCACCATTTCATCTCCTAAAAACTTACATCTTCACACGGCTGGTGTCCTAACACCCCCGACCACACGCCCAAGCGGCGGCTCGCAGGGTATTATGTAGATGTAGATCATCGGTCGTCCAATCCTAAGGCCGGTTGAATGCAGTCCTCAATCCTTTCCTACCTAATACTAGTTTGTCTTCTCCCTCATAATTTGTCTTGTTCACTTTCTTCTATAAATCATCCATATACTTATCCCTTGGCCTTCCTCTAGGGACTTTTCCCCCTATTTTTCCTTCAGCTATATTCTTCACGACCCTATCGTGCCTCACGTTTTGTCCAATTCATCTAGCTATCTTACGAAAATATAAAATAGCAATCCCCGCATTCTTCCTTGCATTAATATTTCTCCACCAAGCGAGAGAGCTACCCCGTCGACGGCACGGCTCGCTCAGGTCGGTGCAATTCCGCGCGATAGCGCTTTCACGGAATCTGGTCGGCTCTCCACGGAGGAAACACGGCAAATCAACAACCGCACAGTGCGTCGCGAGATGGAGAGATGAGCGATCCAATTATATTCGGTGACGTCGCGTGGGCCCGCCGGGAAGGGGAGCGGGGGGGGGGGAGAAAAGGGACTCATGCATTGCACATAAGAAGAAGAAGGAGGAAGAGGAGGAGACGAGCGGGGATGGGGCATTTCGGGAGTGGGGGGGGGGGCATGTCGAGGGGGAACAGGGAGCGGGGCAGGAATGCAAAGTAAGGCAGGGTGCCTAATTGGATTGGATTTGGCCGCGGTGGGCGCGGGTGGGAGAGAGGGAGAGCGTGCAGGAGAGCCGGCCAAAGGGTTTGGGGAAGAGGGGCGTCCTCCGGCGGGAGGGACTCTCTGCCCCCACCACTTCCTCTTTGACTGAGGCGTTCTGAGGCGCAGAGATCTCGAAAGAAAATAAATGACGCATCGGAAGGTGGGAGCAGGGTGAAAGGTTCACAAAGCCCGAGATGCATTATCTCAATCGTTCATCACCTAAAAGCAATTGAATGAACAGATAAATGTTGGTCGATTTTAATTTTTTTTAATATTTGAATTAAGGATGTCTAAACATGCTAAGTACAGTGGCTGAGATAGGTGACCCAAAATATATGCCTCCCTCGACTCGACCCGCACTGAGTGCTGAACGAACATGGAAATATATAAAAATAGCTCCAGACACGAATTTAAGGTAGTCCGAGTGAGATAGTTCCCTTGTCATAATAGAGACCATATTCGAATTATACGTTTTAATTTCACCAGCTGTGAGACACACGCATTAAATATTGCGTTATTTATGGCGCAATAATACAGTTTTATATGACAAACTGTGAATAATTAAATGAAAATATATAAATAAGTCTTTAACCTGACTCATTTTATTCGCGCGGTGCGTTTGAAACCCTTTCAAAACGGAAGGTTTTTTCTATACTGAAGAACCCACTGCGGTGACAATATGATTAATTTTCAAATATAGTTGATAAAACATACAAACTACACGCTGTTAGTTTTTTTGCAACATCTAAATGTTAGAAATACGTCATTTTGTAAATAATGTCTCTCTAGAGTGCATACACGTACCATTTCCTGTGTAAAAGGGCTGGTTTTTTTGGCACATATCTCCAAAAGTAATGTGGTAAGGGGTTGAAGTTTTGGTGTCATTAGAAGGGTGAGGTATTTTACTTTAAAATGAGATCAAATTAATTGATTTCTAAGTAAAATGATATTTCGCTCAAACTACCTTAACCAAGGTTCGAGGGGAATAAAGGAAGCAACGCATCGTCAGAAGGTGAACTGTAGAAGACGTTGAGCTCCGCAATGGCTACAGGCGAGCCAGGCGTAAAAGTCACTCGCATCTCCTCTCCTGGGAAGTTAGCGATTGGGAGTACTGATGGACAGGAGATAATATGTCAATATAATCTGTTTGAGAAGTAAAAGAGAATGTTTTCTTCAATAATCCGTCGAGCAACCTGAAACGTCGAACCATGACGCATTCCGATTGAAAACTAAAAGCTTCATGCACTTACAAAACAAATGTGACAACATAACAAGCGAGGATATTGTTTACAGTAAGAGGCACCACAGGCAAGGCGATAACTCGTTAATGGTTATTTTCCATATTTACATAAGGGTTATTTATATAAGTGCCGAGATTCTCTTCGAAATAATTTTCCCAGATTTTCCAAGTAGCCCAAGAAATATTCTGTAATCCATCGACGATACATGCGCACGTAGTAGCATTTTGTGTGTCTCAATGACTAAATACCGTGAATACAAAATATTTTCATGGGCCAACTAGGACTCAAACGCAATATTCCTTAAATACCTCCAAAGAACACGCCGCTCAAGCTGAATTTTGCCGAGGTCGCGACGGTGTCACGGGGAAATCCACCAGGGATAAAGCAACAGAGTGGGATAAAGAGGAACCAAAGAACCCACACTATCCGCATGCATATTCCACCAAAGCGGCACTCTCCTCCAAGCCGCAATCTTCATCCTAGAAAACCACACTTGTTCGGGGGAGTGGATGGGCCCCCCCTCCTCTAACCTCCGCCCCCCTCATCCACACACTGTTCCGTGTGTTGACTCTATCATTTGCGAAATTAATCCACGCATTTCCTGAGGGAGTCCCGCCCGGCGGGAGGTTAGAGAAGTCGGGAGGAATGGAACGAGGAGGTGAGGGCGAAGGGGGGGGATTCTGGTGCACAGGGTTCCTTCCTTGCACGAGGCACCTTGGGAAAGAGGGTAGGGTACTGAGGGGGAGGGACTGGGGCAGGGGTTGAAGGGAGGCGGGGTTGGGGTAGCCCGTTTACAAGGATGAGTCCCTAGACATGGCGAACAGAGCCGCACACCATCAAGAGTTATTCGGTTGATCTCCGGCCTGCCGGATTGGTAAGATTTACAAAGGAATGGATGGGACAAACAACAAATATTTATCAGCAAAACCTTGGCGAAACAATATCGTAACCACGGAGTTCGGACAATCTAGAAATGAGTTCGGGTGACGGAGCCATTAAATAAATTAGAAATTAAGGACGAATGTATTGTATATTGGATACGACTGATCGGCTGCTACTGGACGCCGTCATTTCTCCAAGGTAAGGCATTCAGCTTAGGATAATAACGGGAAAATTAGATATTAAAATCAACTAACGAAGGTAAAAAAACTAAAGATTATCAAATGAACTGGATTCGAAAAAACATTCGAACGAGCTATTCGAGTGATTCAATGCTTCCAATCCACCAATTAGAGTCGCGGTCAAGGGTGTAGAGTGCAAACGCATGAAGCACAGCTTCCGCGCAAGGAGTCGAAAAAAAGCTAGAGCAATTAATTTAACTGCATCTGTACATGCGTTGTAATGCAAAATAAGGGTATGAAAATTATACAAGAATTAAATTTTGAAATTTTATTGAAATATTTTTGGCTTTAACATTGGAATCGGCATAATAAGTTGATATTTGTTAGCGACCGTTAGAATAATAAGATTGGTATATTTCGCTTTTAGAAGCAAATCTGTGCATTAAAAAATCGAACTCATAAAATATGTCACGTACTACAAAGTTATGCGTAAAATTAGCATTGTATAGCAAAAAACGAAATTATTATGATGCATTTTTTCACTTTAATCGTTATATATAACTGATAAGTACACGAAAGCGAAGTTTCACGTAAATCTACACATTAGTCGCACAACAAAAATTGCTCCAGCCACCTTTAAGACTGGATAAAGAAGAAGACCACCAATTGGTCGCCGGCCACCCTCCTGGGGCATTAATCACGCGAGACGCTTGCGCGGAATCGGAAGTTATTCTGGTCAAAAAAGAATTGCAGATGTGTTCGGGGGGGAGAGAAGGAGTTTTTTTTAACCAAGGGATGGAGGGAGGGAAGAAAAGGGTCGGTGCGGCAGCGTCGTCAACCCCCCTCCCTTCCAAGGGCCCTTCGGCCCCGCTTCCACAACCCAGATCACGTGCAACGCAGGGGCAAACAACCCCACCGTCTCTGACCCACCGCCATCGCCACGGCCCATCTCTACAACGCCGCAAACACCCCTCTCAACAGACGGTACCCACCAACACCCTAATAATGAACCATTTTTCAACTCCACAGCAGGACGCGCGACAACGCTTCGGAAATTATGAAAAATCGTACTCGCCTAGCGGCCGAGAAATATCCTACCAGAACCTTACATCCCTTAAAAAAAAGCGGCTCCGTAGGCAAGATGGAAACGCGGTTTAATTCTGATAAATGAATTCACCGGAGAAACGAAATGAATACGAGAGATTTGCTCCTCTTGAAAAAATACCTCAGCATCTTTTCCGGTGATTTAAAAACTATGCCGGATCCTCAGCTCGGAAGTAATTTCATCAGCTGAATGATAAAATATTTAAAAAATTTCCTTATATCTAAAAGGGAGAGAGCAGGAATGTATCATCTGGATAGCTGAAGGAAGGAATGTGGACCACTTGACGCCACAGAATTACTTAAGATGCGGTGCTCCGGAAAATTATCTCGTTTAAGACGAGTATGAATGAAACGAACTGCAATATTAATTTATCAATTCCTGTGTACATCGGAGGAAATGTCTTGTTTTCAAACCTGATGAATCCCAACGTCAAAGATTGAATCAACCCTTACGTCCCGGTATTAAGATTGCATGAGAATTTTTACCATTCCAAGCAGGACCTGATCCGTGAGGGTCCATTAACATCGTCCAACACCTTACATCACTGTCCACCGTTTCCAGGATCGGACTTCCAGATTAATCAGGACGATGGACAAATGACGCGGGGGAAAACACTCAATCCAACCTTGGCAGCACATACCCAATAATGCAATGCAGGCATCCGCTTCGAGGAAAAGGGGCGCCTTAGGCAGGATGGCTTACCAGATGGAAGCACGAATTCCCATTACATCCCAAACCATCATCTGCGCATCCCTTCCTATCCTGGGCATCTCTGCGAGCCATGTCGGCGGGAAAGTAAAGTCTCTCACCCTCATTTACTTAAATATTCATAATGAGCGGCAGCGGAAGGAGGGGGGAGGGAAGGGGGGGAATTATAAGCAGCGCGGGTAGGGGCGAGAGGAGCGGATCTGAGCAAATGTGGACTGCTCCTGTTCGCCCTTCTCGCCGAGGATTCCAATCGCCTGTCGGAAGATTTGACCGTTCAATTCTCATCACGCGCCATGAGCTTAATGGAATCATATCTGTCCGCAAAAAGGTCAGATACCTATACGAATCATCACGAAAATATCATTGGGGAAAAATTTCTTAAACGACCCGAAGACATAAGCATCACGCTTTCAAAATTTTATCCGCCATTCCATTGGAATACTGATCACTATTCAGGATGGTGCTGCAGGACCAAAACGGCAGAGTTTCTGTTGCGCTAGGTTGAGATTTCAGAATGCTATTTCGCATTAGGGAGGCTTTTAAAACACGAGGAAGAGGATCGGCATGAGCGCTGAGCTCACTTTTAACTCAAACTATCAAAGCTGAGCTGGGATTACCGTTCTGTCGGATGCAGGACGAGCTTAAATTGGCTATCTCATCAAGTATATTCGTTTTACTCACATCACTGAGGTGGATAATGCCACTAAATAATTGAAAGCTTCCAGGAAACGACTTGAAGCCGTCGTATTGAGAATCCAGCTAAAACCATTAGGGAAAGCTCTCTTCATTTTTCAGGAACGAATACATTTCAGGGAGAACGCAATTCCCGTAAGCCGACTAATGTCAGGGGACGAGATTCTCTCAGACAAATCTTAACTGAATGAGCGGAGGAATACAGTAACATGTCACGGGTTGAATCCCTCTCAGCATACCACCAATTCAATGATAGTTCCAGCGGAAAAAGATTGACCGATATTGGAGTACCTCTGTGAGCTTTAGAGACTGCGCCTCCCTATTTGGCGTAGCTGTTAGCAGCACCCACGGATTTTCATCTGGGAAGCACAGAAACTCATTTTTTACCGCGAATAATTAATCTTAGCCCCATATTAATCAGCGGAGTGAGAGCAATTTTTTCCAAGGCTTCTCCTCGCGGACAAACGCACTCCAGGAATTTGTTTTCAAAACGCGGCATTCAGCAAAGTAAGGCGGGAGCAACCGGCCATTTTGAATTTTTTCCATAAATGCGAAGTTGCAATTAATTAATTTAATTAATTTTACGGCGACTCACTCTTATGAATTAATAAAATGTAACCACGACCATGGGCCGACTCCACGATTTTTTTGACGAGATGAGAAAGATGTATTTGTTCGAACAATATTATCTCGTCAAAATATTTGAATCTCGAACTTGTTTGCGTTACAAAATACATTACTTAATTTGTACCCGAGTGGCATCTGCATGAAAATAGAATCATTCTCGGATTTCGTTTACCCAGAGTGGGGATCGTAAAAGCATTCCAAAGGAAATCAGAATCAAGAGAATGAAAACGGGATTGGCCGAAAAAACACAACAAAGTCACCAAATGATGGCCTTCAGGACTCAATGAGTGACTTCCACAAGTATTGAACATCCTCTTCAGGAAAGTATCCACATGCGACATCAAACTTAATATTGTATCCTTTGCACTTGACAGTTTTGTTAACGATCCCTTATACGGAAAAATAACCAGGATTCCGATGATTGTTAAGATTCACAAATTCGTCAAACCGAAGATAATTTATCCCGTGGACTAATAATTAAAAAAGACCTTCTCACTAGGAAAACGAAAGCACATTGAAGGAATGCGGTGCAAGAGAAATACAAGCTACTCGAGGAAAGGCATTGAAAAAATAAAACAGATACGTGGTATCGTGGGTAAGGTAACAGACGAACCAGAAGCGAACCTTTCTGAATAAAGAAGTGACTAATAGTTTAAAATTTCTCATCCAGAATTATTTATATCTATATCATACACAAAGGATCAACAGGAAACAAGAGTGGAGAGAAATAATTGAAATCAGTAAAGCGTAATAAATAATAAAAAACAAGAACCAATCGCGAGTGATTAAAAATAAGAACAAAGAATTGGCTGATGAGCGACCTTTCCTTCGTCGCATTCGGCATTCATCCCTTTTATAATGGCCTTTCGTCCAGCATAAAACAGAATCCGTAAGAGGGCAACTGGAGGCCCTTTGAATTATTCACGCCCAGCCCACCTCAACAATGCGCAACGAGCACAAAAGAGACAAATGGAATGACATGACCCCGACTTTTGCAAATCCTTTAGTTAACTTCCTCCCCGCCCCACACCCTTCCTTCCCCCTTCCATCGCGACGATCTAATCCCAAAGTTTCCGAGCGCCTAAGAGTAAAATAACGCAAAAAAATAGATTGGTTGCAAGGTGGAACAACAACAACCATGAGCAAAAAAATAAAAATAAAGATACGGTGAAGCAGAAAGGACGGAGGATTGAAAAAAATGGCAGGAAACATAAAAAAAGATATCGCTCCTCATTTACTTTTCCGTTGGATTGAAAGAGAGAGCATCTCGCGCGCCGCCACCTGGTCCGCTAATGAATTACTTCGACAGAGGGGATCGGGGGGGGGGAGGGAGGAAGGAGGGGAGGGCAGTAGGTGAGTGGCCATGGAGGGTTGCGGGAGGGGCGGGGGGGGGCAGTGGTGGGTGGAGTCCGTGCTCCTCCGTCCCCGATTTACATGTGCTCGCTCGAAAAGTGTGTATCCATTCCCATCTCGCTACGCTCCGCGCCCGACAGATGGGGTTGAAAGAGACAAGAGAGTCACTTCGTTAATCGCCGTAATTGCCGCATTTCGAAATAAATCGAACGAGAGTGGGAGGAGGGTGACGTGGGCGCGTGCGAAGGATGATGGGAGATAAAACGGATTTGCAGCGAAACATTCCTTCCCTCTACCGATTCCCTAAAATCCTTTCAAAACGCCATTTCTGGACAATCTTCGTTACAAGGATGGACAGGCGGGGTAAAAGATCTTACCTACAGCGAATGACTGTTTTCGGAACATTTGCGCTGAGCTGCGTCAAGCACGAAGAGAAACGAATCAAATATTTTCGGTGGGAATAGAAATCAAGAACGATGTCCGTAATCACAGGAGCATCAATCGCTTTACAGGCCAACTTAAATCGCAAAACAAACATTCTGGCAAGTCACAAGGAATCCCGGATGATTTCGAGGTTTTTAAACTAATGAACGCTTCCATTTGAGAAGGAAAAAAACGCGACAGCCGGAGATAATCTTCTTTCCTCTATTCGCATCGGGTGAGTAATCCAATAGCTTCGCCCCGACGAGCACAATCCGCCGAATTCGTCCGCTGCGCTTCATTTTTTTTCCATCGCAAATTAAGCCCAAATCGATGGCGTAATTGAGACGCTCGATGGCGCCTAATCAAATGAATCCGAGCTAAAAGTAAGCAAACCTCGACGTTAACGAAGAAGATGCGAAAAAACAAGTCCGAAAATCCCTCCCACCCACACGGCCGCCTCCCCGGAGACGGAAGAAAAAAATCAAGGCCGTGAAACCCTTTGTTTATGCCAACACGCAGACTGGAAGAGAAGAAGGAAGCCCTTCAATTTAAAAATTCCGTCGACGAGGAAGGAGTAACAACGGGAACGAGCACATCTCTATCCCTTTTCCTTTCTTGTCTCTTCGGGGAATAATCGCGAGCACACAAAGACGGAGACTCGAGAAGAATGGCGAGAGGGATAAAATAAAGAGAGGGGGAAGAGGAAAAAACATAACGAGCGGACAGAAAATTTCCAGTGGACACGGAAGTTGGAAGGGGATTCCCCAGGGTGTGGGGGAGGGTAATGGGGGGGGGAAGATGTCGACAAGTCTCGCGGAGAGAAGAGGTGGCGGAAGGTTGAAGGAAAGAGGCCGGGGGTGGAGGGGGAGAAGGGGGCTAAGTGGTGGAGGAAAGGGGAGGGCAGGTAGAGTGGAAGCAACGATATATAGATAATATTTATCTTGTCCTAGGACGATTGTCCTTATTCAAACATGAACATACTCAAAATTGGATAAGGAACATATTACATAACATTATAAAATACAGATGGGTCGAATAGCATTTTTCTCGAATTCGAATATCAAATATTTTTTCGAATATCTCACTCGAATATCGAATACTACAATGGCGTTTTTTAAAAGAAGATTATAAGAATGTGGAAGATTTAAAGATTTGATTATTATTAGTATTTTACTACGTCAATCACAAACCTTCAATTAAATAAAGAAATCACAATTACTTTAAAAATTGAATTAGTAAAATGTAAGTGTAATCATGCAACGAGGAATTAAAAAAAAAGACCAACCGACCTCGCGAGCGTTTGAAAATTCATTCATTTGCTTTTTCATTTAATTCCCATGAAGTTATTATGGATTATATATATTTATACTTACTTAACTTGAAAGATGAAATTTTGTTTGAAATATTAATTAAAGAATTAGTGCCAGCCAAATCTGGTAGACCAAACGCTTTGTAGCATGTAAGACCCAACCGATGACCTCGAATTAAAAAAATATTACAGTCGATTAGTGTTTATACAATCGAGAGGGTGAATTCATTAATTTGTGTTCTCGAATATCGAATAGTGCTAATAGCTCATTATTCGGGGTATACGAGAATCCGACTATTCGAACGTCCCATCTCTATTATAAAATGAACAAAAACGGCGACGGATATAATTGAATATAAAAAGTACACAACAAATAAAATGCACACTTCAGACGTAAAATTAGTGGATACAACGCAACAATAATATCAAAAGAAAGAACCAAATACGTGTAAACAGAAAGATAAAGAAAGGTCAGGAAAGCAAAACGGGTTAAATACATCCCAGAGGATGTTGGCGGTGGAAGGGGGTTGAAGAGGAGGAGCAGGAGAGGTAGAGAATGACAAGAAAAGGGGAGGAAACGCGAGAAAACGCGTCTTGCAGCGCGCGGCGCCTGCAGGAGGGCGGAGAGATTGTTTGTCAATTTTTCCGCGTGCGCATTCAAGCTTTCGGTTGTCCGAGGGGTATGACAAGAGATGAAAAGATTTGACAGGTGGGGGGCGTGGTCGGGGAGAGGGCGGAAATTTTATGCGCGCGAGAGAAAAAGGGAAGAAGAAGAGGATCGTAATAAGCCGGAATTGGTAGGGGAAGTGGGAATGGGACTTAGGAGAGGGCAATAGGAGGGGGAGGGATCAAAGCACCATGGGGGGTGGGGGTGGGAGGGACCCTATCTCTCTTCATACGAAGGGTGAGGGAATTCTCGGACCTTCTCCCACATATTTCGAAAGACGGACGGCAAAAAAATGAAGCGCCCGCGAGAGGAAGAGGAGGAGGAGGGGGAGGCAACAAAAAAGGGAAGTGGCGAGAGGGGGAGGGGTGGGGGGGAGGGCGCAGGGGTGGTGAGGAGGAAGGAGGAGGGACGGGGGGAGGGGTCGCTGGGATAATTTAAGCCATTTATGATATTTGCCCTCCCAGAGCGGCGAGGAACCGATTCTCTGAAGGAGCACGACGGGAAGCGGAGGGGACGGAGGAGAGGGAGAGATTCCTTTCGGGAATGGGGCGGAGGAAGAGGCATATCAGTTTGAGTGTGTGGACAGAAGGCCAATTAGAACGTCAAAGCGGAAAAATAAATGTACCTTAGTCTGGCGCGGGAGAGAAAAGAAGCCCCGGAGGCAGGAGGGTGGAATATGGAAGGGGGGCAGAGTGAGGAAGGGGGTTGGGGAAAGGGTGGGTAGGGATGAAGATCGCGCCAATTTTCGAACGGATCCACCGAAACAGCATCCGAGCACCCCACGCCCACGAAATCGCATTCGCAAATGACCTCACGCCCACGAAATCCCCCGCGCGGACTCACGGAATAGAACCTCGACAAGGGCACTGATAGAGATCGCACGAAGGAAACCCAACAAGCTCGTGAGTTAACTTAAGGGTGGGAATCGTGGGTCATTGAGAGCACATTTTAATAATGTTACATGATCATCAAGTATTCTACCAGCTGATTGATAGGTTTTTGGACAGTACCTATCCTAATCCAGTGTAATCCAAACTTTTTTCCACAATCCATTACCCAGCTTCTCTCTTCCGCATACAAGGATTTTGGTCTTCGTCTTACTTATTTTCTTGTTATATTCTTGGAGAACTTTACGTCCATTACGTGTAGTGACCATGAGCTAAGCATAATCAAAGTCATGAACTATATGAATTAAGCAAGCTGTTTATAAAAATAAAGTTGAAACAATTGCGATTAAACTATTGTTTACTTCAAATCCAACAGAGACATAGATTACTCATCCCCGGACATGTATATTCGGTAAGGTCCCAGCCTCCAGCGCACCCTTGCAGCCCCCTCAGATGAAAGCACCGCCCTCCAGGGGGCGGTAGCGCCCACTTAGGGAACCACTGTCCTAATCTGTTTTCACTACTATAGATGCCCCGCCATTAGAAGATCCTTCATGAATTCCTCATATCGTCTCCCCCTTTTTATTTGGTCTAGCATTCCCATCTTCCTTCCTCTACCGCGCTTCCCCGGTGTTTCCCCTCTATTGCCCTCTTCAGAATTCCCTCTCCTTTCATAACGTCCATCTCTTCTGTCTCCTCCGAACCTCTGCCACTACCTTCCTCTCCTCTCCAACCATATCCAATACCTCCTTGTTTGTCCTTATCGCCACCCAGCTCAACATCTCCATCCATCTCCACACCCACATCTCAAACGCTCAAGTCTACATATATGCACAGTTGCACACTCCCTTCGCAATGACCCAAGTCTCCGATCTATACTCCAAGAATATAACATGAAAATAAGTAAGACGAAGACCTATACAGCGCCACGCTCCATTATTAGAGTTTTCATTAGCCTTTTCTTTATGTCTCTACTCAGACCCTTCACTTCCCTCCTCTTTGAAAATGCCTCTTTCACCATGGCAATTCTATATTTAATGTCCCTACCACAAAACCCATTCTCTTCCGGATTACCAACCAGATACATAAACTAGAAGTATGCTAAACAGGAAGCAAGTCGTCACAATTCGAATGAGAGACGCAGATCATATAGAAGCTAACATTAACCAAGGACTAAGACAAGGATGCAACCTATCACCAGCACTGTTCAACATGTCCTTGGAGGTGGCCATGAGAGAAGCACAAGAAATTGGACTGAGCGGAATAAAGATAAACGGAGAAGAAATAAACATGCTATGCTTCGCAGATGATATCGCAGTCATAGCTGGAAATGGCGATGATCTTCAAAGGTCACTACACGTAATGGACGTAAAGTTCTCCAAGAATATAACAAGAACATAAGTAAGACGAAGACCAAAATCCTTGTATGCGGAAGAGAGAAGCTGAATGTAGAAGTCACCCTGAGAAGAGGGAAACTAGAGCAAATGGATTCCTTCACCTATATCGGAAGCATCCCGTGAGACGGAAGAAGTACAACGAACATGAAGCGGAGGATAGCCCAAGCTAGGAAGGCATTCATGGGAAAAAGACTTTTGCTGTGATAAAAGAAGCTAGGACTTCAAACCAGGAAGCAGTATGTGAAAATATTCGTGCGTAGGGTAGCACTCTATGGATTGGGAGCATGGACTATTAGAAAAGCTGACCAGAACAGACGAGAAGCCTTCAAAACCTGGTGCTGGAGGAGGATGCTGAAGGTAAAATGGACGGACAAAATAAGAAATGATGAAGAGTACAGAAGAGGAGGGGACATATGGAACACCATACAGAAAAGAAGGACAAGATGGATTGGAGTCACCCTGAGAGACAATGGATTTGTGAAGAACATAATTGAAGGTAAAATAGAGGGAAAAGTCCCCAGAGGAAGACCCAGGAATAAGTTCATGGACCAAATAAAGAGGAAAGTACATAGGAAGAGATAGCAGGAGGTAAAGGAACTAACATTAGACAGAGTAGGTGGAGGGCTGCAGCCAACCAATCTTAGGATTGAACCACCAATGAATGAAATGAACGTAAACTACTCGCCTTGGTCGATTTTATATCCTCCCACCCTTATGTCAATCAACCTCTTCACACGACGCCATTTTAAATGCAGATCCGAACATATATCAGGGTGTGCAACAAAGAGTCTCGTATAAAAAGGCCTTCACAGGCGGTAATAGAAATTATGCAAAGGAGGGTCCGGCTAAAATGGATCCAGACATCAGGAGGGGAGACTAAGGATTCAGGAAAGGATACGTCATATAATCGCTACAGAGAAAGAGACAAGAGTGTTATTTGTATCAATTGTGAGAGACTACTTCGAGGAAAAAAATCTATGCTCCCTGACAATGAGTCTAGCATGTTGTCTACAATTTCTACTACATCGCTTACCAGTCAGTGACGGCGCATCAAGTGGCATCTAAATGCTGCATAATTTGCATCGTGAAGCATAAATGGCACAATTCTCCACCGTTTACGCTTCATTAACCTGTGTAATGTCGACCAGTGAATCATTTAACGTCGCTTGCTACATTGCTTAGGAAAGTCGGGCCACTCAAGTCTCGTAAATACACCATTCTACCGATGAATTCATACATCTCCACAAAGATTAACATTATATAATCAAACACAAGGTTTCCACGGGGCATTTTGGTTCAAATTTACTCATTATCTTAAAACGGCTAAAACTTAGACTGAACAACGCCATTACCAGGAGACGAGATTCTTTTTTAATTGGTGCCCCTCTTGGGGAAGGGCCTAAGGGTTCTACAGTCGAGAATATTTTCCCTTACGAAATACCAGGTCTACAAGAGGCATCACTAAGGGATATTGGGAAGACAGAAGGACGGAGAAATAAAGACGCTGGAATTAACAACGCGCGAGTCCGGAAAAGACACGAATCGCAACGGCGGAGTGATTCTCGGCAGCCGGCAGAAGCCCAGCCATATGCGTGGAGAGTGTTTGAGCAGTCGGGAAGAGAGTGGAAAATAAACGGCATTAAGATTAAAGCAAGAAAGTGTGGGAACAAACGCAATATTTCACAGTTGGCGCAATGGCTAACTCGAGACACCTAAAGGCAATTGCTTCCTCAAAGCTTCTGCGCTAATATTAAACCCCAAAAATCTCTCCTCTCGACAGACTCTTTGCTCAACGATTTCTCAAAGCGGAGAGAGGGAAACGTTTTCCCGAACCCCGACCGACATAGCGGGAAAGGGAAACGGAACGAGTCCGGGATTCACTCATTAATGGTGATGAAGCAATGGGTGAAGACGCAATCCTCCGAGTGTAATGGGGAGAAAGGAGCGGCGACGCGACGCTGGAGGTGTGAAAACCAACCCAACGGATAAATGCCCCGCGCGACGCGCTCGCGGTTAATCCCGAGCAGCGCGGAGACCACCCCCCTTCCTGCGAAGCCATCGCTGGGCAAAGCACGACGGCGCACGGCAAACACGCGAGCTGGGAGGGACGACGATTTGCCGATGAGTCGAGAGGCAACGCGCGGGGGGGAGACAAGCGGCGCGGGGGGGGGAGACAAGCGGCGCAGCGCGGCGAGAGACTCCTGCCACGGAGAGGGAAGTGGAGCAAATGACGGAGGTCGAAGGAGCGACAGAGACCCTGAGGGACACTTCTCCAACGTAATTAATGGCGGGTGACATTTGAAAGATCCTCGAGGAATAGCAATGACATTAGACAGAAAATTTTCCGAATAAGTAGTCGTATTAAGCAAGAATATTACTAAACCGAAACGCGTAATAAAAAATAGACAAAACTCGAATGGAATATCGCTATTAGCTTACAGCTCAAAAGGTTACTTAATAAATTATAAACAGATATAAGAAACTAATACAATTACATCCCTTAACTCGATTAATACCATCCCACAAGTTCGATTTCTAAGTTTAAAAAATTCATTACTGAAACTGACTACGCTATACACTTCAAATAACTCACTGAAGTGTTCAGTGCATATCAAAAGAATGAGGGCGGACTGTAAAAATGGTGAAAAATAAAAACGCATGAAAACATACGTCGGTGGATTCGGGGAAAGATGGCATGAAAATGGACGATACAGAAATCTATTTCATGAAGTTATGGTTGAAGTTTTCTTTTTATAGCCCTCCATAAAACAATCATTGTGTCTTACCATCATCGGAATATACCCCTAAGCCGCATACGCATTACCCTACAATGTGTCCAGGCAGCGATAAGGCCTTCGAGGCATTTGTTCCCCAGCGTTTAAAAAATGGGATTACTGAACACCAATAACAGCTTTTAGAATTAAACGTTTTAGAAGTTCATAAATAGGTCGATATTATCCCGCGCTGGAATAAAAGGGTAGCACACAAGGCAGGATTTGAACCTAGGTCTGACGTTAAAATTCATCCGAATTACGAGCAGCGGAGGTAACGTAAGTCAATGGATTAATGTGAAGGAGGAGACCTTAACTCAAATGTTAAGTTCACACAGCCGAAAGATAACTTTCCGGCAGCAGAGATATCATCTTTAAGCTATCATGTGATTCTCATTCAAGAGTACAGAACAAAAGAATTTCTATCACCAGAACACCTCTTTCATCACTTACGCCTATGCCAAGAGCTTTGATGAAAATTTAGAACTTGATAAAAAATGTAATTGACAGAGCTACTAATGAAGCAGTAGCATAGAACAAAAACATTTCTCAGCATCCCCATTTACTACGGCCAATTTCGACACGCGAAATAAGCCAGCAACATCAACGATAATTTAACATTGAAAGAGGGAAAGATTTATATTTCACAGCCAGTTTGCAAAGGGTTTCTCCATCCTATCGACAAACAAAGCCCACTACAGGCAGAGAGTAAAAGTACTACGATGTACCAAAAAAAGCCGAAATGCACAAATGTCATCAATATCAATACTAAATAGTGAATTTAAATGAGTAGGGCGGCAGGAAACAAACTTCTAAGTGCCTTGGCAAGAGTCGAAGAGGAATGCAGCGAAGATCAGAAGAGAAAAAGGAGGAATGAGTTAGCGGAACACCAATCTCAAAGTGACCCAACAAGGACGAGGCAAGGAATGGGGGAGGAAAAGAAGTGTTCGGCATGAGATGAAACAGCTCGACTGCCCTTCTGAACTGGCGTCAAGGAGAATGTCAACGGGAAGAGACGGGGCGGGATGAGGACCTCACCTCGGCCGCGTAATCGACATGAGAGGAGTTGGGTCGCGAGAGAGGGGGGAGGGGACCGGATTCGAGGGAGTGGGTGTGGGAAGTGGATTTGGTGGAGGACGCCGCCCGCCTGGAGAAGGAGCATAAGAGGGAATCTGATCGAACTCCTTCGAAATGGCTAGGGAGAGAAGACAGGATGGAAACGTGTGTCGAGAACAAGATGAAGGAGTTACGAGGGGAGCCATGGCTGCCGGTTATGGGAGGAGAAGAAGCGGTGGCCATGGGGTGAAAAAACTGAGGAAATAAATAGCGGAGGGGAAGGCAAAGAGCTTTTGGGCTCTCAAACTTTTCAGCGAAGTGAGTGCAAGCGGTTGGAGGGGAGGATAGATGTAAGGGGAAGGGGGGGATACGAAAGAACACCCCCTGCCCCAGCCCCGTCAGTCGCCCCTCCCCAAACCTTGCTTGTTATCCGAGAACAGGCCAAGGTAAACAATGGTATGGATGGAGCTCCCCAACCCCCAAGCTCCTTACCCCACTTCCTCCTTCCCGACATCCCACCCCTACCTTCGCCCCTCCTCCCCCATTCCATTCCTCCCGACTCCGCAGTGTTGACTCCCGACTAATTAGCGTGAGATGATTAAATCCCTCTCCAGCCTCGGTTTCCATCTCTCGGCACTGGCCTCTCCCTCCAACCCCCTCCCTCCCTTCATCCCTTCCTTTCTTCTCATCTCCTATTCCCCTCCCTCAAACCCACCAACACACACACACATCAAAATCCGTCCTCTCCGCAGATGATTCTCGGAGGGCCGGGGAGGGACGTGTTCGAGGGAGGGAGGGAGGGAGCGGGGGCGGATGTGGCGGTGCGGCCGCGACGCCGACCGCGAGATGCGATCCCCAGCCTCCGAATATCACTTGCCGCGTCTCGAGAGAGCAAGCCCAACACTTCCCGTCCCACTCCCTCTGAGACCCACCCAACGTCCACTCTGCCACGGCACACGCAGTGCCGACCCCCCTCTCCTTCCCTCCCCTCCTCCATCGCTCCCTCTCCCGCATTCCGTCTTTTTGCAAACAGCGGGAAGAAGCCGCGGGCGACAAGAGAGGCCCGGCGAAGACAAGCCTACTCAATCGCCCTTCCAGCACCAAGTTGCCGCCTTCGAGGAGTCCAGGCGCACCACACTCGAGGGCACCAAGATTGCAGAGAGAGAGAGCCCTAAATTATCTCGGGCAGTTACTTTACGAGAAAGTTGCTCGAATCACAGCTTCGCGGGAGAGGACGGAATACATATCAGGGAAGACTACTCCAATGGAGAGTTTAACGAAATTCGCATATATCTCGGGGATAACCACGATACTCACAAAAATGGTTATCGGTGAGTGCAGAAAAATAATTCTGCCGAATAATTCCGTCGCATATCCATGATACAAACAAAA
This sequence comes from Ceriagrion tenellum, assembly GCA_963169105.1. Taxonomy (NCBI): domain Eukaryota; kingdom Metazoa; phylum Arthropoda; class Insecta; order Odonata; family Coenagrionidae; genus Ceriagrion; species Ceriagrion tenellum. Next base: position 149,342,855 of record OY720635.1, read on the forward strand.
GCATTTATGTAGTGGCAAAAATCATTAATAAAAACAGTCTTATATTAATGCATACCTATTCTGTACCATATGTCTGTTAAATCTCGCCTCCTGACAACTTTTTGAGTAACTTTGCTCATGCACCATTAATCGCAGTTACCTCAACTCCACGTAGTACATGACACTTATAATTAGAAAAATTCACGACATGCTCCGTTGCAGATGTTCCCCTAGTTCCAGCATTGCAGCCACACCTAAGCGATCATTATTTTATCAATGTCAACCCCAATGAATAACGACATCAGCATAAGTAAATCAAAGAAAAAATGAAAATTTCATGAACTTGACTGTGATAGAAAAAATATGAAAGCGTGACGGAATATAAACACGAGACTTCGATTCGTAGAAACTACGAAATTACTGCTACAAAATTCCGACACTATTAAGAGTCAAATGCATTAAGAGTGGTATGATTCATCAAAAGCGGCGTTGAAGCGATAGCGATCATTTAATTAAACCATGAGTAGCGATGGAAAATGAGGAAATGCCGCTAATTAGATCTCGGCCGGAAATGGACCGAATCAGCAGAGTAATTGCACCGGCGTGCGCAGAGGCAAGCCGAGAAGACGGCGAAGCAAGGAGAGGGCGAATACACTTCCACATGACTCGGGAGAGGGCGCCCCGGGGCATTCCACGGCACCACAGAGAAGGCACGGAAACTCCCTGACTCCAGCCAGAAGTATTATAACTACCAGAGGAGAACTTAAACACGGCGAGGCACAAGCATTCATGCCTAAACGATGAGGGAATGCGACGATACTTTGTGCAACTTGTCTTGCACCAACTGTTTAATAATTACACCAACGAAAGCGGAGAATTTCTTCTATATTCTTTTTATATACAATGAGGAAGATCAATTTTCTGACTAAATTGAAACCGTGAATTGAAATGCAGAAAAAATAAAATGAAAATCACAGACTGTGGTTTAAATTTTAAGTAGAGATTAAGTTAAATTTTAACAAGTTAAATTCGCGTGAAAAGATTTCCAAACAGAGGAGAAGAAAAAAGTGTCAGCGGAGGGTTGACAGGATAGAATCCCTTAACTCGCCCTAGAGGAGGTCACAGGGCGGCTTAGATCGGAGTTTTCACGAAATAACAATTATTTTTTCAATCATACAATTTTGATGGCAAAACGTTTGCTTTCTTCTTCCTATGCGGAACAAATTCCCATCGCAGGCAAGAAACCCGGCCTAAAATACAAAACACAAGAGCTTCTAAGATCTAAACCGAGGTGTGCATTATGCCACGGAGTCAATCGCTGGCATATCCTCGACCGATTTTGACGCGGAGACACCCCGAGCGAAAATCCAAACGCAAGAGCTCCCACCCGCGTGCACGAAGTGGAATTAATGTTTATGTATATTACAGGATCCGAGAGTTGAAAACTTCATTTTCATCACGCTGATGAAGACCGCGGTCTCACAATTAATTCAATACTCACCGCGATTAATTACGTAAAAAACCCACAGAGCCAGCCGCCACCTAAAACCACCACCGACACACCCCATCCCACATCCACGGCTTCCAAAACCAAGAGCCCCTCTCCCACCCCCCTTCACCCCCTTCGCTCACTCCTATTTACTCATCCATCCACTCATATTTATACGCGTAAAGAGCGGGCGCAGGGCGAGAAGGGAGGGGAGAACGAGAGAGGGAGGGAGGGAGGGATGATCCAGCGAACATTTCCACTCCCCCCCCCTTTCCCCACCCCAAACGGAATCCGCCAATCCCGCGGCGACGGCAGCGGCGGTGCCCCGCGACGCACGATCACCGCCCCGCGCAAGCACCGCGCACACAACTGGCAGGCGCGGCGGGGAAGTAGGAAGGGGTGGATGGGCGGGAGAGAGAGAGAGAGCGAGAGGTCATGAAATCGACGAGTGAAGCGAGCGATTACTCTAATTGAGGTGCGCACGGGAGGGAGTGGTGGAGCGGAGACGAGGAGGAGAGAAAGAGAGATAGAGAGAGAGAATGGGAGAATGGGGGGGGGGGGCAAGAGAGGTGCTCTTTCGCCCAAGAGACGTGACGCGAAGATCCCCGACTCCATAGCCCTCCTCCCGTCACAGAATCCACACTAAACCCTCGCGAGCTGACACCCCGAAGGATATCATTTAGTTCCCTCTTGTTCTCTCGAGTGCACCAAGCGCTGTAATGCACACAAATACGACGAGGCAAGCTATCGAGTTATATAAATCGTAATGTAAGAAAATTGCTTCAATTATTATCCGTTACTTCAAGGGAGGATACTTATCATAGCCAGTGGAGCCAGTATGGAAAAACTGCCATGTTCTCACCGGCTGCTGGTCAGGTCCGGGTTACGAACCCATTATTGCTCCCCGATCTATTAAAATAAGCAAGCTGTACAAGTTCCGGGATCACACGTTGTTTATTACGCTATTCTTGCAAGTTAAGCTGCCTTCAGTCAAACTGAAAATGTTACTTTTGAATTTTAAGTAAAAAATATATGTTAAAACGAACAAGATATCCATCTACAATATTTATCATATCGTCTTCATTAGAAGGTTATACAGTAAATCGATTCCTGAATCGCATTATTACATCAATTGTAAAGCATTGGAAGAGCGTGAATTTATTCTATATTAATCCGTAAAAATTTTAAGACATCACGACTGAGTAAATGAAACAAATACCAACGTCCTTTCTCTCTTATAAAACCAACTGACCAGTCAATGGCCACCTAATTATATTGCAAAATGCATTAAAAACTACGATTGATTATGAAAGACAATTTAAGTGTCGTCGCGATAGGGAAAAATGCTAATATATATGAACATACATATCTATTTTAAGCCAATACTTAGGTTAAACTTGAAGAAAACTTAACTCTTTTAAACTGCTCACCTGCCAACTCAAAGTTTTGATTAGAAAGACTAATAATAAAGGTGAGGGATTTAGAAACAGAAAGGCACGTCCAGATATTCATCATTCACGGTACTTGGCTCTGCAACATGGTGGACCTAAGTGGCAGTAGATATTTCTGTACTATTTATTAAAAGCCAACAAGTCACTGCTTCTGACAGGGAATGTCGAGTTGTTTCGCGCATGTAAATGGGCCTAAACAATCTCCAGCCCAAGTAATTGCATTGCAAAATGCATTTAAGAGTATGCCTGATGTAAATTATTTGCCCGAAGACAGGAAACGCCGAATGATTGAAACAGAAAGAGGCTCTTAAAATGTACATGAAGATCTTAGTTTACGAAGGGGCTTCTCATTCAAAAGCTTCCACGGACACGTACACAACCGCACCATGATGGAAATATCCTGAAAAATGACTTCCTCTCCGCTTCACTCCCTGGCAATCAACGCTCATATCATGGACGCATAACTCCGGGAAGCTCTACTTGCACTCGTGAGAGGATTAATCGGGATAATATGGAGAAAAAAGACGCGACGCCGAAAGACAAACCTGCCGCCGACCCCTAATCGACGGACGGCCACGCATCGCTTAAAGAGCACATACACACCCACTAACATTCAAGTCCTTTGGCGCGAGAGGGCGGTGGGGAGGTGGAGGAAGGCAGTTTGAACGCAACAATCGAGTTGTGATGACTCCGTATTTGACGATGATTAGCGCGCGTTGCAAATTGAGTGGAGACGGGGAGGCGGGGAGGGGAGAAGATAGGAGGTGGGGGAGGGCGCTAATTAGGAGGGGAAGGGAGCGAGCGAGGCAAATGAGGGGAAGGGCAGGTCCCCCGTCCCCATCTCCCAACCTCCCCCCCCCCCCCCGTTGGATCCTCCCGCACACAAACACACCGTACCACACCGCGTTTCCACGGCGACTGCAGCTGCAATTATTCACTTTATTTGCGGGGTCGCTTTCCAATTGGGCAGCGAAGGGAACTCGCCCTCCCGACAGGAACCCTCGCGACCCCAGCCGACCCCCCCCCCCTCCCATCCATACGTGCATCCCCACCACTCTCCCATCCCCCCTACGCCTCCGATATAAACCGGCCGGCCGACCCAATCGATCATGATGATGATGATGATGACTCGGTCACTTTTAAGGAGAGGTCGGAGGGGAGAGGAAGATGGGATGAGGTAGACGGGGGTTTGCGAAGCGCTGAATCGGCCCCATTCGCGCGCACACACCCCCACCCGACTCCCCAGTAGTCGAGAACTGCAAAAGAGTCGTGGTCCGCAAACTGTGGCTTCGCAAGGAATGAGAAAGAGAGAGAGAGGTATGGTCGGTGGAGAATCAAAGAGATAGGGGAAAGGAAGAGACATGGACGGACGGCCTTTATTAACCCCTTCACTAAGGCCACCCACCTCCACCAACCTCCCAATGGGAAAGAGAAGAGGGTTCAGGAGACTGCCCCCTTTCCCCTTCTCAAACACACAGCCCACTTTGATCACGAGCCCCCCGTCCGCAAAACGACAGCCCGCGCGAATATCTCGTCCCGGTGGCTCCGGACGGACACGACAAATGACACCCAAAGCACACACACCACACGCGGCTGGCTCGAGCCCGATTGAGGTGGACGGTGACGTCCGCCCTCTCACACCCTGGCACGGCCGCCCGCAGCCGCCGAAAAGGCACTCGATGAATTAAACCGTCCGAAAAATGATGAATAATTTAAAATGGCGGCGGCCGAGAGGTCAATGAGTACGCACCCCTCAACCCCCGCGTGTGTCCGCTCGGAAAATCATGCAGAAGGCAGAAGCGATCTACACCGATCCCCTTTTGTTTGCCTCGCGACGGTAATTCATACACGGGGCCGCTGCTCTGCATCCGTGAACTGCGCGCACGGGGCTGTCACTCGCTATGCCGGGCTACCATGCTCTCAGCCGAAGACGGAAGCAAGCACGTGAGACACTGCCTCTCAGAAAGAAGCAGCAGCCAGGTCCATCGGTAAAAAAACTTCGAGTTAATCCGTCGACTATCATATTCATCTATGGTGCGTCCAAGATAATTACGCAGTTGAAATATGGCAAAACCTCGCTAAATTGAAACGAAGGGGCCAAAAAGTAATGGAGAATTTTCTCTAGAACCATCTCCACAACGGATGCGAGGAGCTTCACCTTCCCATCTCCCGCAGTGTTTGTACAAAGGTACGGTTAACCAAGATTTCAGAAGTCTGACAAGTGGGAGGAGAGTTTAGAGCAAGTGGATTCCTTCACCTATCTCGGAAGTATCGTTAAGTGGGACGGAAGAATTACACCGGACATGGAGCGAAGAATAGCCCAAGCTAAGAAAGCGTCCATTGTAATAAGACAACTGCTGAGTGAGAAGAAGACAAGACAACAAACGATGAGGTAGTATGAAGAAATATTCGCGTGGAGTGTGACATGATAACTTTTGTATTGATCGGAATCATGGGCCATTGCAAAAGACAAGAAACTTTCAATACCTGGCGCTGGAGAAGGATGCTGAAAATAAAAAGGGCGGATAAAATAACAAATGATGAAGGTTACGTAATAGTAGAAGAGGAAAGGACCATATGGACGCTGTACAGAAAAGAAGAACCAGATTGATTGGACACGCCCTGAGGCACAATGGGTTGGTGAATAATATAAATGAAGGCAAAATAGATGGAGAAATCCCCAGAGGAAGACCCATGAACAAACAAACATACAAAAGGCCAATTAAATACATAAGTACGTAGGATAAGCTGCCAGAAAGGGAACTAGCATTAGATAGGGACGGGTGGAGGACTGCAGTAAACCAATCTTAGGATTGAACAACCAATGAATCTAGGTTTTGATTAGCGGGGTTCCGTTAAACGGGGTTATATGGCATACTGATCTGGCTTAGAATAAAATGAAAAATAAGTTTTTTCACGATCGTATGTTTGAAAAAAGACCACCAACATCTATTCTTCGCTAAAGTGATTCCCTTCCCCAAACGACATTGGATGGGTTTACACATTGGCTGAAATTTTGTGAACTGAGTTATTACTTTGGACGCACTCAATCATAAATTGGCAAGTTTCAGGAATCGGGGATTCAGTTTATTCCAGAGTTTCAAGGTCAAAATATTTCGCCGGAAAGATACTAGCAGCACCCCTCGGTCCATGATACATCCTTAACACTTTAACGATAAACACTGGTCACTGATATCGAAATTCGTCTCTACAATTGTCCTGATCAAATAAATACGTCAAAAATTATTGGATTTCTTACACAAGCATAAGTAACGGAAAATTTATAAAGCTAGAAAAACCATGAAAGTTAAAATTTGAACCATTTCAAATAAACTCACTTTGTAGACACAAGTTTCAAAATTCATTAATAGCAAAACTTACAACTATAAAAATCAACTTAGTGCATCACAGGAATAACATTTCAGATTAAAATATCTCACATGGCCTATCGTTATTTCATAGCTCTGCATAGAATTATTACTTTCAACAACACAAGTGGCTCCTGAATAGAATTTTTCCAATCTCACATACAGTTTTAACCCCCAATCTTTCGCAAATTTCAGGAATAAGTAGCTATTTCTATGTAGCACGAATTCCAGAGTACAGGAAGATTAATAATGGAACTGTACCGTTCTTCCCCCATCAAATACCCACAAATGAGTTCGATAAAGAAGAATTAAAGGAAAAATAAGAGAGGTGGATAAGCTAACTGGAAGATGAAATAACAAAAGAAGAACGAAAAAAACATTCCGCAAGGAGTGAATCCCACACGCTAATTAGATGGAGAGAGAGCTTTTTCATCTCCGCCGACCCAACACCTTCCCAACTAGCTCGTCTCAAGACTGGAAAGAAAACACCAGAAAGGAGGCAAGCGTTAAGTATTCTAAGCAAGAGGAGAGGGAGTTTCGCGTCAGGACGGTGCTGCAGAGGGAAACATGGTGGCAGGGGAGGACAAAGTGTGGTGAGGTTGGAGATGGGGAGGGGGACTGGGCAACTCGCGACGTTGGAATGGAAAAAGAGTTTGTGAAAAGAAACCGTGAAAAAGTGAATGCCATTTGCGAATCGGGGAAGAGACTTCCCAACTCCACCCACCCGTCACGCCCCCTCTAATTCACGCACGCTTCTTCTTCCCATCGCTTCTCCGCCGCTTAAATGCCACGCCTTGCGTGCATTAGCGATTCACAAGAGTATCCTGAAAGCATTGAGGGAGAAAAAAATACGAAACAATATCGACGGAAATGCGCCACTCGTCAAAGAATGAAGATAAAGAGAGTACTGGAAGGGTGAGGAGAGAAAGGGGGACGAGGTAGGAGCGGGACTTTGCGGTGGGGTAAGGGGGGGGGGAAGAGAGGAACAACAGAAGGACGAAACGGGAGAGAGAGAGAAAGAGACAAAGGGCCAGCCAAATGGGAGAAACCACCCGAAGGGAGCGATGGCGAAAATTTTTACGGAACAGGAGAAGCAAACAGCATCAAGCTAATTACTGCCTAAGTTAGTAAATAAAAACACTTCCATAAGAAAAAAAGCTGTGCCCGAAACGCATAAGAAATGCATCAACGGTGAAAAGAAGAGATTTGTGGAAGATAAATACGTCGCAAGAGTGAAACAAATACTCCGGAAAGACTAAACAACGAGTGTGCAAAAAGAAATACCCAAAAGGAAATAAAAAAAGAGAATGAGCGGAATTTCCATTCTTGACATTTAATGGAATGGCAGCAAGAGAATCCGGTTTTCACATCTTTCTGCACTCGAGAAAAGATATAATGGGTGATTGTAGTTATGAAAAAACCTCGCGCAATCGCCGCTGAAACTACCCACGAGTTGATTAAAATACAAGTTGAAAAGACTCGGCTGACGCGCGAAATCCACGGAGGAGTCCGAAAAAAGAACTTTTTTAGTCCGCGGACAACGGAGAACAGTCTCGGTCTTTTGATGGACTTGGCGCGAATTGAGGGCGTGCGGGCAAATGGAGATGTATTTATGCCGAGCTTCGAGTTGGATGAATGCGTAAGAAGCACGAAGGTAATGGAAAAATACGGCACAAAGTTAAAGATTCTTCAGCAGCGAAATTAAAAGACATAACTATACAGAGGAAACAACGGCAGGGGTCGAAGTGAATAGTAACATAGAATAATCCGATATTTTATAGCAACGCAAAGAATAATGCTAGGGAAACCTAATAATGAAACAAAACTTATACAACACTGAAAATAAACAGCAAATTTGTAGTTAGGCAAAAGAATCCGATAAATCGGCAAATAAAAGTCTTACAGGCCAGAGATATTCGAAACTACTAATTGTGAACCTCATTAAAAGTCAAGGTGTCTCGCTCGACTTAAGAGGAAGTCCAGAAAAAATGCTACCATAAGTCACTTATGGCCTCGCGATAAAGTAAATTACTACTTAGTAACTTTTTTATTGAATGCCGTTAAAAAACCCAAGCTTAAAGCCAAAAATAACATTCAAAACCTTTAATTGAAAAAAAATATTTTCACGGATAATCATAAAATCTTCAGCATCGCAAAAAACTTAAGTCTTTCAGGGTTCTCCGACATAAGAAATTCATCATAGTGGCAGAAATCTCAGGCAAAATAAACAAAACTGTTTCAGGCGTTACTTTGTGGAAGTTTTGGATACTCATGATGAGAAGATATAAATTGGTTACTCCACATTAATTCTAAACTAATAAAATTAATGAGTGGTTAGTTGGTTAATTGATTGGTTAATTAGTTGGTTAACTCCACACTAGTGAAATAAGTGTGGAATTAACCAAGTTGAATCTTTTCATCGTGAATTCGTGAACTAGACTGATGTAATATTGGCCTCAGCAAAAGTCTCACATTTTTTTCTCGGTCTCGCGGCAACAAGCGATGCCAGAGAGAATTCCCATACTCCTGCGAGGAGATGGACATTCATCATCCAGGTGACCAGACCTTTTGATGATCCGCAAGCGACGTAGCACCCGCGGTGGCAACACGCGATCGCAAAACGGCGAGGGACGCCGCCGCCGCGGAGCAGTGACAGCACGGGGGGATTAGGCGGTCGTCTTGCCCAAAAGCGGTGGGCGAGGGAGGGATGCGCGGGCGGTTGAAATGTCGGCGGCGGAAAAAGAGGAGGGTTTACCTAAAAATGGCCCGTTATGGTCGTGAGGGTGATGCCGCCGGACAAGTTGGAGCGGCAGAGGGTTGGTTAACGAGCTATGACGGAAAGCCAACGGGAGAAAATTCGCCACGACGTGTCTCACCCTAGGCCCGCGGCACTAGGCATTCGCAAATGGCACGCGACAGTTGGACAATTCACCCGTGACGGAATCCACCTGGCGAAGCTTATTTTTCTCGGCTCCAAAACAGCAAGTTCAACGATGAAGTATGATCTGCAGAGTGGCGACTAACTGAAAGATCACCAAATAACTTATATACGCTTCTAAGTATCTTTTCCGGTCACAATATTTCTTTGGAGAATCACCCACTTTGTGACAACTGGGGTGAGAAAGAATTTATAAGGCTCGTGGATACAGTAAAAATACGTCAGCTTACCTCGAACTTTCAAAATAACGAATCTTTTCACATAGGTCAGTCAAACTGGGATGCTTAGATCACGCTCAGTTTGCATACTTTCTCGAGGTGAAATGGCATCGATGTGAATATTTTATTTGGAATTGATATTTTACAAAATTTGAGAGGCGATGATGCTGGAAAATTTACCGGAAAAATTATCACAAAAAACACGGAGGAGGCTGGAAAATTGCAGTAACATTCAACAACACCGGAAAACTTACATTTGCGTCAACACGTGAGGAGTACATTAATAAAGTCTGAATATTAACTAGTCCGAGGTATTTTTATTTCTTTAAGACCTCTTTTTACAGCTACAGAGATATGAATTGTTCGCTTGAAGGAGCAACTACATATTCGACAAAGAACTCCAGGGATAGAACTTCAGAGGCAAGTACCTTACTTGAAAAACTAATGCGAAACATAAGTTTCAAAGCTACTTGGTTGATGCGTATGGAGTGAATTTACTCGGAAAAATAAATACATAATTCAATGCAACTCATAGCGAAATTAAAGCTCGCGATTATAGAGGAAATGTTACGAGTTTAATTACTGATAGGACATTCCAATTAATCGATCCTATCTCTTGATGAGACTAACCAGAGAAGAAGAGAAGGCGTGCCAACATTTGGCACCGGCGAAATAACACCGGGAAAAAAAGACAGCAATTAATTACTCCAGACAGGACCGATTCTACGCCGAATAATAGCACGCCTAGTCATTCAAAGATGTAGATCTACCGTGGGGCATACCATTGCAACATGCGTAACGACACAAGGAAAGACAATCAAACACGGGTTAACTCATTTCATAGACAAGTACATAACGCGAAACATGAGGGTAGAGAAGCAGCTCCTGCTTAATTGCCACCATTCTCAGCTAGATGCTCTCCGAAGTACTCACGGCCTAAATGAGAAACAAAACCGCAAAGCATGATTTTCTACGACTATGACGATTCGCAAACTGCACTCCGTTGAATCACTCGTCGATTGCAGCGATGAGAGTTTTAAAGCTGGGTTATGAAAGAAAAACAGATATCAACAACGAAAAACTATTATGCCGAATACGCGCAACTCGGGATCACTTCATGTTAACCAGGAGAAAAAGAATTAGACAGGAATAAAGTCCATGTGAAACAAAAAGACCCCAGAGGACGTAAGGCAACGACGGATGAGAAGCGTTCGGACGAATGAAATGAGGTATCTCGGCAAGATGGTGTGATTTGCAGAGCCACGGAACACCATGGCGGATATCGAGAAAAAGTGGAGAAAATTAACGAACTCACAATGAAAAAATTAAGGCAATGAGTTGAAGCTGTGTGGAAGTGATATTCTCAGGGAAAAAAATGTTCGAAAGTCCCTCAAAAGCGATCTCTGGGCGAAAGAAAACTACAAGAGTGAGGTATGGAGGAAAGATTCGAAGAGAACGTTTTTGTAAAACACCCAATTTGGGAAAAGGAAAAACTTAAACCACCAACGGCTTCATTTGGTGAAGCATTCACTGGAGCTAATCAGTGTAAAACCTCTCCGCTCCAAAATTGCGAGACTCAAAACTCAGTGGCATCTCGTCATAAAATGGCAAAAACTTGAAACAAAGCACACCACCAACGCGAGCGAAATACGATGACAAGTCAAGAAACGTTGATTAATTGGAATAAACACGTTCACTAAAATATCACTTATCTGGTATCACTCCGATTACTGATTTTTTTACACTGCATCTAAAACCATATGTCAATCAAAGATATACTATAAATCGCTGATTCCGATATAAATTTATGCCGCGGCCCGTCAAAGAATTGCTTTATCAGCGTGTAAACCCATGAAATATCCATGAATAAATATGCAATCATCTCTGCCCCTTTCACAAAACAGTGGTTATTAATAACAATCACAGTATCACAAGTGTCGGATTAATTTCCAGCACGCAATTAAACGTGCGTGCAAACAATGGCTTTTTTCATTTGATTGAAGGGTTAATTTCATGGATAAATTAGTTAATTACGGATGAGTTCGCTAAAACACCTCCTTATTGCGGTTGCACAGGATATTAAGTGAAATAAAAATATTATGAAATTTACGGCACCATACCCAACGGCGACAAACTTCCAGTAGCTACAATAGGCAAACAATTGGATGCACATAATCTGTTTCAGCGAGAGATATCGGCCTCCAAAAAACAAAATAAATATTTAAAATTCCGAGCACATTAACACATATGTACCTAAACTATAACGTCGAGACTATTCCATCTCATTTCCTCACTCCATAAAAAGCTCCACTGAACAAAAAAGAAACAGGCCAAAATCGCCCCACCAACCTCCATGTTATTCGACCTCACGGACCCTTCACGAGGGCGCCTCTGTAGCCGAGGGAAAGAAGAGGCGAGGACGCTAAGTGCATTATGACGTGAGAGGTGAAAATGAGAGATGGGCCCTACCGAGGCACACAGCACCTCCCTCTCCCCCTTCCACCAACTCCCACCCACTCAGATGTAGTCCCCACACGGCTCCCGCCACCATCCACACGCCCTGACACGCACAAACATCCACAAACACACACACCGACGGATGGAAATTATTACCAATAAATGCAAGTCAATCGCGTAACGACATAAACCGGCAGCCGGCTACGCGACGTAACTCGATATGGCTCGCGCACCGATATGCACTGCCATGAATAATCGATGGCGGAGAAAAATGCCGCGTTTTTTTCCACGTTCGTTTTGTACATTTCGATAAATAAAATAAAATGACACGACGCGAGAGGCATGCACGGACGAGTCGACGTTCTCTCGTTTCTCCCTCTCTTTTTTTGCAACCCTCTCGCAACGTGAATAAACAACGGGCGGACCGCTGCACGCTTTCATGAATGCATGGCAGAAAGGCGCGCGAGAGAGAGAGAGAGCCGTGCTTGCAAAAGAGAGAGACAAGAGTGCTGCTCTAAGAACACCCCATCAGCCATTCTCGCGAATGAACACACCGGGATCATATTTAACCGCGACTTGGGAGGGTTTAATATTTAGCAAGCGCTCTCAACCATCAGTGCACGCAACGCTCAATACATAATACCGCCGAAAATTACCAGGAGGACAAAGTTATTCAACAACGCCCGGCGGATGATTCACCGGTACAAAAAGGGGCGATTGAAATATTCAGAACAATCGCGTATTCAACGCGCAAACAAGCTCGTGTAGTCGAACACGTATGCGATATTCTTCAACCGCATCTCTAGTTTTTCAACTGCGACCAGGAGTGGCGATAACGTAGGCAATTGCCGTGGCATTTAACAAGCGCCGAGTATTTATAGTCTTAACTGTCAGCATCATAAATTTATTCACTTAACTCCTTCCAATTTTAAAACACTTTGAAGCGAAATTAGCAACCATTGAATATTATACTGATGACTACACGAAAACAACCCCAAGCTAGGATATTATTATTTTCTTTCATTTTCCAATCCGCGTCTTATTTACCACGAACAGATGTACGTATCTCGTTGCCCCAGAATACGCAGCCTTTTTGTAATCCTAACTAGCTCTCCGATCACAAGAAAATCCAATACTAAAGGTAAGTACACTTCAACGTATTCCAACATGGTACTTCACGATTTTCCATGGGTCGTGAAGAATAAATTAAACCGGCGGACGCTTCTTCATCCCAGCTTCACGGCGAGGCCAACTTTAATCACTCAGAACAATTGTTTGCGCTCCAAAGGAATCCTAGAATCAGGTACCTGACCGTATTCCTCCGGGCACCGAACGAGTATGCCGCTCAAAATTATCGATGCCGAGAGCAAACAATTCGCAATGTGACTCGCAATTCTTCCCGGAAAGACCACAACATAATGCCGCGAGGCCAGGAGAAAGACAAAGAATGATTGAACTAGCGTCCTACTTGTTGGACTAGACTTGTTACATTACCTTCTCACCACGCAGCACGGAGAGGAGAGTGAATCATGGATGAAGCGAATATGAACGGGGAGATAATTAGCAGGCCCATTTGACCCCGAACCCCAGCAAACTGAAAGGGCATCATCTTTCCACGATAGCTCTCTTTATAAAGTCTCTCTCACTCGCCTTTACTGGACTGGAAAAGAAAAAAATTGAATTCCCAACCGCTATCCCCCTTTGGAAAACGACGTCGACTACATCTTCATTCAGTTTTCCCATGAAAGGTCCCCCTCGCCCCTATTTCGGCAATGTCCCAGGGCCCCTTGGACCCCACAACCGGATTATCGCAATTTTTCACACTCGTTCCCCATCTTAACGCATTATTTACATCGCAGAACCAACCCTCCCCGTTCCACAGAGGGAGGAGCCTCCCACCCCACCGCTCCCTCCGCCCTATATCCCTTCCCCCTCCCCGTCCACCACCTCCCCTCTCGCCCTAACCGAATGATTACCGTTAAAAATCACAATATCACTCCGGCCTCATATTTCAGTCCCTTTCATGCTCAGCCTCACACGCAAGCACACACACACACAGATTCCCTATCGCTTCACCCCTCCCCCCCCCTCCTCACTCTCACGCCCCCACTCCACAGAATCCTCTCGGGTTCCTCCTCTTCATTCCGACAATTGGCCGCCTAATCCAAAGGAACCCCATGCCAACGTGAGAGCAAGTAGTCTCCCGGCTCGTCTCCTCCAAATCCATCCCCTATTTGCCTCATCTCTCTCTACGCATCCCGCACGAGGGATCTAACACCACTAGGAGCACTTTGGACACGATAAAACACATCATCGCACTACTTCTATTAACATTCTCGCCTTCATGGAGAGAGGAAAAAAAGTCTAGCTCACGAGCCACAAATAATTACAGGGATACGTCAATTCCATAATTTGAGAGGTATTTACAGTAGGAACAACGTAATGCTCATCGTGAAACTAGAATATTGATGAGGAAATTCAATGATTGTACGGATTCAGTTTTTGCGTGAAAATGTCTTTCGTTTGCCAAATTTACAAAAAAAATACTTTTCCATCATTTCGCATCAATGATTTAAGACTTTCTGTATAAGAAAGATAACCAAAAAATACACTACCCAGACATTATTAGAGAATCAGCGAAGCCTCAAATCGTTTGTGTGCCACATTAGACTCAATATTGTTCGAAATCTCTCCAATATCAACAGATGACACCTGAGATACTGTAAATAAATAAAAAAATAATAGTCCTACAGCAAAACTGCCAGTATTAAGCGCTTAGAACAAAAAAATATTGAGGAATAAGGACCACAACATTGAAAAACGCCCACAAAATCAGTTAGTAGCAAAATTAGACTGACTATATAAATTTAAAATTAGACTGATTATAAAAATATTTTAAATTAACTTCAGAAAAAAATGAGACCAAGCAAAGTAAACCATATTGTGGGAGGAAATAGTAACACCATTAGGTTTTTAGGTGACTTAGGAACATTTTTCTTTCAGTTTCAAAGTGGAATAAGAGTCGATTAAAAATTACATGAAACTTGTTAACAAAGTAGGTAAATGAGTTACACATCCTTGTTGGCGGAATGGATGATTACACGAGATTGACATTTTCTTCAAAGGGCAACGCGAATATTGATTCCTTTTTTGAATTTTTTTATTCCGATACAAATAAAACGCATGCAGAAACATGCACCAGTAGGTTCACCGATCAACGAATTAGTTCTCACAAAAATAAAAGAAAATGGATGTGGGGAAAATAATGATTTTTTTCTTCATTTGACGCTTGTCTTTGCTGGATTGAATTACGCAGACGACCTTTCAGCGACGTGCAATGCCATACAATGGTCCCCATTCCACGTCCCCATGCCCATACCCGAAAAACGGACTTTGAGTGGCAACGTGACACTTTCTAGCAGACATGGAAAGAGGGTGGATTCCGTCACCCAGTTAACCCCAGCTTCCAAGAGAAACCACGGCCATCGCCGGCGCCGATGCTCACCTCGTCAATATTCTCCTCCCGAAGACACCCGCGGGGGTTTTGAGGAGCTTCGCCCGGGAAACCGTCTCTGCGGTCGAGTGACAGGCCGAACACATCAAAGGAAAAAAGGGTGTGCGCAAGTCTCCTTCGCAAAAAGCGTCCGTCTCCTCCCAAGTTCACGATCCTGAAGGGTCGCTGACATTCACTCCTCTTGCCACGAGTAGCGGAACGCGGACGGCGGGCACGGAGTCAAAATGGTCTGTATTAGGCATTCCAAGAGGCAAAGCCTACCAATGATAACCGCCACGTTGGAGGAATAGAGCGTAAACTACGATAACACCTGGTGAGCGAGTAACAGCCAGATGAAAAGCATATTATGGATTTTCGGTCACATTAGCGATCCACTACAGAACGAAGGCATGAAATTCAACATTCCGCCACATCAACATGAGAAAAAGTAAGCTAGTTTATCGTATTAAGAGAGCGTGGAAGTTAAGCATTGTGCATCTCGGATGAGAAAAAAGCTACGGCGACCGTCAGCAACAGCCTTTCGATTGCAAAATCAATGTATGCGTGTTAAAATACCAGTCGTGTAAGGTTCTGCAATTAAGTTTGTTCAAAATCATTAGTTTTTCATTGATAAAACACTGACATATTCTTGTACTAGAACGTAAATAAGTTTTGTGGCTGAAAAACCTTTAGGCGTGCCACAGCACTCGAAGACATGCATCCATCATATTGTCGGTTTATTTTCACTGTTTCGTGAATATTAAGACATTCCTAACTAAACAAACCGTTTACATGGGCATTCCGTTAGGTAAATGATCAACTGACATGAGAAAATATAGTTTGCCGGGAGAATGGTAGGGAAAAACCAATATCAAAAAACTCAAGTATTACTGCAACGTGAGATATGACCAGATCGCAATTTGAGTTGAATGGTAATGGCCAATAATAGACCTAGGGTAAGTGAATCACCATTGCAGGTCGAGCTCATTGATACAATAGTACACCATTATACCTAAAAAATCAAGTGCCACAAAGCAAATGTAGATACAACATCAGAAACTCCTGAGAACGAAATATCGAGAACAATTCAGAGCAAACCCGCTCCAAACTCAAGTGTGACAACCTAAATTATTGCTTTGAATGCAACAGAAAAAACGATTCGCAAAAATCATGAAACGCACATAGAGAAGAAGTAATTATAAGGAATTACTGCTAGCGAAGAATCGAATTTAACAGCTCATTCGATAATTGCCAGGCTCCATAACGCCGCGACTCGATCAAACAGAAAATATAAAATACACTTCCAATTGGGCATAAACCGAACAAAAAGTTAATATCCAACGCGCATGGGTGATTGAACGGGCCATTAATATATTCAGCAGCGCCAGAAAAAACTGCCTCTGTGACGCCGGCCTGAGTTTTAACGGAACGTAAAAAAAGCCCTCACGGCTGAAAACAATTAACGCTCGATTTGGGCGAGACAAAAAAGGATATTATGGAAATGAGTCGTGATCAATAAACAGAAAGTAACGGTCAATAACTGAAAAATGTCCGTGTCATCAAAATGGATGCACACAGCAGCTTTTAAATCGTCCGTTTGCAAGCAGTGAACGTTTCAAATACGCCATCAATCCCAATACCGTCAAAACTCCGGAGCGAACACCGCTCGATGCATCGCGGTCTAGGCATATTTTTTTTCGAATCTTTCGGATTCGTCGGACGAGCAGGACAGGGTTTTCACCGCGTGACACTCGCACACAAAGGCACGAATGAAACAACCAATCAATCAATCAATGAGGAAAAAGTCAACACAAAAGCCATGCATGCTCCCAAAGCGTTGATAGCTCCAACTGAAAAGACAATCCAATACAACGCGGAAAAGAGAAGAATAACCCATATTCGAGTTCAAAAGCAAAACGATGCTCGACTTCCGAATTCGGAGAGGTTGGAAAGGAGCCGTGGAGGGGGGGGGGAGTGGGGAGGGGATGAATGCGTAACGTAATGAAAAGGACTCGGCGGCGAGCGCAATGGCGAAGACCGGTAAAGGGAAGGACATCGACCGAGACTCGAACCGGAGAAAAGAAAACGGCCCGAGGACCCAAGGGTCGCCTAAGCTCGCGGAAGCCAGCCTTCCGAAGGGCCGGCATTAATCAAATGAGAAACGTCGCGCGCTAGGAGGGTGGGAAGGAAAAAGAGGGGAGGTAGGGGGGACGAGGTGAGAAGGGGTTGAGAGGAGGCGCGGGGAGGGAAGGGGAGTGAAGAGCGAGTGGTGGGAGAGGAAGGGGATGTGGAAGGGGGGGAGGTTTGAATGTGAAGGCGCATGCATTAAACATGGGCTCGGCACGCTAAACAGATAGAGAGAAGAGGGGCAGGCAATGTGCTCATATCGTATTCCGTTGCAGAGACCTCCCGACCGACAGCGCGGCGAAAACCTCACCCAATGAGCGTCTGTATCTGAGTGCATGTGAGTTCAATGGAGAGGAGAGAGAGGGAGGGAGGGTGTTACGAATGGTGAAGGAGGGGGAGGAGTGATAGGGGAAGTGGGAGGTAGACACGCGAGAGCGGATAAAGGCCGGAGAGGATGAAAATGCGACAAAGGACCCTTCATTACACTGATAGAAGCGATTAGGATCCATCAAACGCGTTCGAATTCCCCCGGTTATCGGCGGAGAGCGATGTGAATCCGCCGGAGACCCTCCAGGGGTTTGGCAGCCGGAGGAAAGAATTCCCCATCCGTCCCTCGACGACGAGATGCGATGCGCACGTCCCATCTCTGAGTATGAGATGCGGCAGGAATTATTCGCCGTCCACTCGTCATAAAGTTTTCGGAAATGTTAAGAGTTTTATATCAGAGATCGGAAATGTGAGGATGTAATTCATCTGAGAACCTAAGAAATGAGTAAAAGTCTTAGATTAAGATTTAACCTAAAAATGAGGAATACGAAAGAAGATTTTATATGCTGAGTGTATTTATAGGTTGCTACTTCTACATTTTAACGTTTTCCACCTATGACAAACGAAATTTCTTCGAAGTTTCTTGGTAATTACACGTTCTCCTGATTGCCTGTGACAAGCGATAAAAAATGGTAAAAATGAGATTAAAACAATGGAAAACTATAAATAAATCCAGAAGTAATAAAAATGTCTAATTTACTACAAAGTGCAGAAACGAGATACGGAGCTATACGTTGAATTTCACAAGCCCTCTTCCTGCAAATAAGATTTGCGTAAAATAACTTCACGCATTGATTCTTTCAAGCACAAGGTAATTCACTGAGTACAGTGCAGCTGTTAAATTAGAATTTTTAAAATGCGTTGTATTCAGGCACATAATTATAATTAGTAACTTCTTGCCGTTCATTTCAATGAAACTTCTCAGCAACGTTGGATTTATTGGCCTTATGTTCGAATAGTAATGAAAATTAATATTCGACGGTCAAAAACAAGAACAGAGGTAACTCATGACTAAGATCTAAAAACGTTTTCACTGATCACCACTATAATGACTAAAAATCTGACTTCTGGGCATACTCTTACCATCAAAAGGCAAATCCAAGGTAAATAATTTTACTACATTGAATTTCTTTTTTTCAAACGCGTGCTTTAAAGTGGTGACATAATAAAATTGGACTTATTGCATGGGTCACCCTATGGGGAAGATTTGATGAACATATAAACAACGGGGAATAACTACAGGACACTATCGGAGATTTCAACGGTCGGTGGGAATTTTCGTAGGAATAATTGAGGCATCCCCAAGTAGAGAGACATAAAATATTAGCTGGCAGAATTACAATGAATGAGAGTACCGTCGAGTCAAAGAGAATAAAATGAACGAAGGAGAAGCCCGTATAAGAATAATTCCATGAATAAGCCAGAAAGGGTACCAAAATGGAAGAGTATCGCTCTCTCCTCTCGAACCAGAAAAGCACCCGATAAGGGGGTCGGTAGGAGAACCGGCGTCCCGGGGGAGATGAATTCCCTGGAATGATTGGAGAGTTTGAGAGTCATTGGTTGGCAAAGGAGAGGAGCGAGGGGGAGGGAACCCACTAAGCGGCACGTCGTAAGGGACTTGCGCGCACACGAAGAAAAAATTGACTCTGAAACTTGAGACTTTCACCAGCAGTTTCATTCAAAAGTAAATTAATGCCTACAATGGTTCCATCAAATGACGCCTACCAGCGAACAAATCTTCTCCAAGTGCAATGAAAAGTTTCAAGAGAATTATAAATATAGATAACGAGGTAGGGAATGCGAATGAAAGAAATTCAGAATGAAGGGTTGCTGATTACTCACCAGAATCCGTGGCTCAATTTTCGATAGTTTGCTGACAAATGACTGAGGACATATTAACGCCAAAAGCAAACCCTGCAACTAGTTCATCATAAGGGCAGCCTACTGGATTTCACTACAACCAGTATATTAAGCCCTATCAATTATTCGGGTCCATGGGATAAAACAAAATCGAAACTTCCAAATCGGTGATATAAGAAATAGGATATTTCGCATTGTTGCCAACAAGACAATTTATATTGCCTATTGAACCTACCCGAGTCCAACAGAGATCACTGTTGTAGGAGCGGCAGTTTATATCCTTTAGATTAACTGAAAAACTAACCCACAACGCTCAACGAGGGCATAAAGAGCACTGTGTATACTTTGATTTATGTATGTATTAACTTTCCAAAATATGGCCATCCGCGCCGCGTGTTCAACAACGATCACAACTGTTAACAGTGAACATTCCCAAACCCTGACGAGGCAATTAGCCAAAAACATGGGCCGTATTAAATTTTATTGGACTGCAACTCGTATTATAGCGTATGACACTATACATGCTCAACATTGCAATGGTCTTATTTGAATTGAACAGGAGATTATCCAATGTCACTACATATCCATATCTAATTAAGATTATTCAGAAAACAACTTCTACTTGGATAATATAAGTAATATGGTTAGCTACAGACCAGTAAGCATAAATTGTAAAAAAAATAGCTAAAAGAGGAGATTTTCGTATTCTAAAAGAAAGAAATGCACCCATTACAACGACAGCAAAACATAATGCGGCCGCTGAAGGCTGCAGTTCAGACACACGATCGCCGTTAGCTGAAGCTTTCCTCCATCCATAGAATGCATTCAAGATATCCCTCCCCCCAATCTCACGGGTAAATTAGCCCCACGATGAAGCCCTCGGTGAGAGACTTCCATGCGCGGCGAACGCAGGACCCCCGTCCCCCTACAACCCTACCGTTCTCAAAACTATAAAAACCAATCCGTCCCCGAACAAGCAAGCGACGGGGGAGCGATGTAAAAAAGGGAAGTTCCCGCCACAAAGGATGGGCTAAAGCATGAGAAAAATAATAAAACGCGAATCGTCCCAGGGTCGTGGATAATGGAGTGGGTATAGGGGAGGGTTCCAGGGGACAATTCGTAGCGTTCAAGTTAATGGCTAATAAGGGCGGCCAATTAGAGGGGAGTGGTCCGCGGGGGGTCGGACGGATGAAGGGGGGGGGCCCCGTGCGGCGGGTGGGCTTGAATAGGGCCGGCACGCGTGAATGGCACGGGCAGGGGGGGCAGGCGAATATTTGGGAAGGGGGGGGGAATTCGTTCTAGGGCGGGACTGGATCCACGAGGGGTAGGCACATGATAGAGCTGGCGGTTTGACGAGCCACTCCTCCGATTATATAAATGGACCGATGATTTGATTCTCGAAGAATGCAATTCCTGCTATGAGGATTAAAAAGAAAACTGATAAAAAAATATATTTCCAACCAAACCCATTCCGTGCTTTCCAGATTTTTACTACGCCGTAAGAGAGTTAATTATTTACCTCAAAGATAACAAGGCAGTAGCCATTAAACAACTAGTAGGTGGCGATTCTTACCGAGGAGCAACCGCAATCAACAGAATTTTAATATGACGGGGTAGTAATGGTATTAAGTAAAACGTAATACACGAGGTGACAACTTCGATCGAGTGTAATACACTCGCCGCAATGTGCTATTGCATTCAATAGTCGATGCTTAAGTAGGGAATATCAAAATCAATTCTGTTTGCACGTTACGCACGTTATAATTATAACCTCCCAATTCATAATTCACCTACCCCTACAGTATATGCAGCAAACAAGGGTATGCGGTGGGACTACGTTACAGGATAAGCTGAAGAGGCTATTTCTCATGACTGCGTATAATGGACGACATACAGCACTTCATGCGTAGCACTATTTAAAATCTTCTCGGGCAATTCATCGATAGAAGGGGCTGTATTCTGTGCTACATTAGTGCGCAGGGGAGAAGCTTCGGACGTTTAAATTTAAATTTCCATCGATTAAAGAGCCAATATCAAGGAATGGTTCAGAATGAATCGAAAAATATCAATTCGGAGATGGATCTAAAAGTTTCACCAGAGAAAAAAAATGAATTTACACTGCCCCAAATTGAAATAGAAGAATTGAAAATGGCTCCACGATACCGACTCCTATTCAGAATCACGAACACATCTCCGCAGCGGCTCCATCACTCACAATTGGAGTCGTCACCATGGGGAGGGTGAGGTGGGTGGCGGAGACCACTCCTGTCCCCGCCCAGGGGGACTCCCCTACTCCCCCACCCCACCTCTACTGCCTCCTCCCACTCCGCCACCAATGGCTGCCTTCCGATCCAGCAAAGGCGTCCCATGAGAAATATCATTCCAGTCATTCTGAGCCATCTTTTCCGGATCCACTCTCATCACTCAGCTCCCCACATTGTTCTTTCAATAACAATAATGAAGAGCGGTTCAAAGAAAACAGTTCGCGAAGAAATACACAAATAAAAACTCAGTTGGCAAGGGTGGGAGGAACGCACGCTGAGAAAGAAGAGGTAGGAAAGAGGAACCTGTGAGGGAAGATACAGCGAAAAGATAAGTGCGAATGGAGAAGAGAGAAAAGAACAAGAGATGAGCGAAATGTGGGCGAGAGGACAGAAGAGGGCGGGAGGGGTGGAGGGGGAGGAGGGAGGGCGGAGTTATTACAGATGGGGAACGGGGTAATGAGAGCAAGCAAATTCTTCAGCTCTTTTCCCACTTCAAAAGAAGGATTCTTCCTAAAAGATCGCCATTATAAATTTAAGATTCTGACAAAAAAGAATGAAATTAACACAAGCGCGTTCTGAAAACCGTTCAAAGGGAGAAAGATTTAATGAGGCTGAGCTATTAAATATTTAGCTCCCAGTTAAGGGCAGAGAAATCAAACAGTGTGTTAGGTTTAAGGCCTGATGTACCATGGAAATGACTCCAAAAAGGGTATAATGAAAGGATAACATACACAGAAAATGGTATTTATGGTAACACCAAGGTTTCTCATAATGGGTAAACTTTATGACAGCTTACAGAGTGAATCGCGTTCTAAATTCGTAGTTCATATCTAATCGCCAAAATTACAAAAATTAAAATCCAGGTGTAGACTTTAAATTACCCTTAGAATGGTGTCAATATACTTCAGAATTATTGAGAAATGCAATTTTTTCATTTAAAATATGATTGTCAATTAGACCATATTATGAACACACAAAATTCGCTATTGTAAACGTTTCAAATAGCATGAATCAGCTGTAAACTTTATTCCGCCTATAGAAAAACGAATCACAAAAACTATCTCCATTGGATAATGTCATTTGGCTCGATATAAATTTCACAACTCGATTTTTTCCTTCAAAGCACGATAGCATATCGTCGAAAGCGTATTTCTCATAAGACGGCTGCGTGAATAATGCTAGCAGGCTGAGAAGCAAGTCCTCTGACTGGAATATTCACCAACAAATGGTGCATTCACATAATACGACTGCTTCCCGATGATAACAAAAATGACTGAACAAACCAGCGACGAGCGGAACGACTCGGTGGGGAGAGGGGGGGAAGAGGCAGTACGCCGAGCAATGACAGAAAAAAGTACAGCAGCGGCCCTCGAACGAGAGCAGCTTCTGAGCTCCCGCCGCCGAAGAAGGAAAGACGCCATGTAGCGCAGCACTCTCAACTCCTCCTTCAGCCGAAGAGGAGGAGACCAAAAGCCACTCTCACGCAGAGGAGAGAGCGAAGCGAAGGTCGTACGCAAAGAAAGCAAAAAAAGGACAATTTTATTTCGCTTTTTCGCTCTCTTTGCACTTTTGGGGATGCCTACCGCGAGGTAATTATGCGATTCATCTTTTTGGCTCGAGGGCTGTTCAAATAACATCTGGCGGCCGGGCAACGGGGGTAACTGGGTGGGGGCGGGGTTATGGGAGGAAAGGGGGGGGACGAGCGGGGGCTGGGGCGGGAGGACGTGGGGGCAAAAGGAGAAGGGACGTGGGTCTCCTCGGAAAAAGGACGGAGGCTCGATAAAGGGGTGAGAGACTGGGAGAAAGAGATAGAGGGAAGGAAGGGCGGGCTAATACCACGACTTCACTCGAGCGAAATTAGGATCGCGAACAAAATAAGACTTTTTCTCCATCATCAAATTTAAAAATCACAGCCTTCCTTGTTCAATCCTAGAGGAAAAATTACTTTGCCACGAAAGGTGAGCGAGCTTGAGGAGCAAGCTAATGAGGCCAAAAGTACACCTCATATCTACCGCTTTGAAATAACAAAACAGACTGAAAAATCAAAACAAAAACTACAATTAGAAAATCAGAGGTCCCAGGAGTAACTTGCCGGAAATTATTCTTTGTCTGTAACATCTTCAAGTTTGAAACATTGTTAAATAAGACATTTAATCTCAATTAACAATGTTGGAAGCTGAATTTTTCCTCAACGTTCCAGCAGAGACTATTGCTAAACATCATTAGCATTTAATAGAGACGAAATCAAGTGATACAAAAACACTCAAAGAGATTATTTTTTGCCCCAATGAGACAAAGGAATCGGCGAGAAAAGGTAGGAGAGAGAGAGAAACGCGGGAGACGGGGAAATGAAGAAATTTGGAATGCGTTAGAGAGATGTTGCTATGTAACCGGGCAGCAACACCTTCACGAAGCAAACGTTTCAATCGCCAGCAACCTCACAGGCACGGGATGAGAGAAAGAGGCGATGGCCAGAGGGCGGCCACTCCCACGCCCTTCGCCTTCAGCTCCCTTAAAGCCTCCGAAGAGGCCACCGCAAGGGAGGACGGTACGAAAAAGCACATGGAGCTCACGGCATACCGACAAGTGAGAGGGGGGCCTGCGCGAGCGGGTGTGGACAAAGTAGGCGAGGAAGGCGAATAGAGAGCATTCGTTCTGCCTCCAAAAAAAGACATGGGGTACGGCTGGAAACTACCGGTGAGAGGGTGAACGAGACCGCAAAGGGAGGCAAGAGAGCACATGGAGGAAGAGGGCGGTATGGGACGGACAGTCGACAGAGAAATAGAAGGAAAGGAGAGCAAGTTAGGGGAGAGAGAAACAGGAGTGAATCGACGAAACATGGAGAACAGAAGAAACACAAGGCGCTGAGGTCGAATCATTTATTTTTTTATTTCCTGCCGCAACGGAGAAGAATACACTAAGAATCCACGCGATCGTCACTGACAACTAACCGAGCGAGTCAAAAAGCACCCGTCAAACGCCACCACAGCATTCCAAGAAAGAAACATCTGAGGGAATAGACTCAAATGTCTGATATAAATAACCTCAATACCTACACCGTAACTTCTTTCCAAGGAAAATTGGGTATTAGAGAAAAAAGGCATTCCACTCGCATGAATACAATGATAATAAACAAAACAAAAAACTAAAAATCTCAGGTGTTGCGTTACGCTGCACCAAGACGCGAGGGTATAAATATAACGACTCAATATTTGCGAAAATTGTATAGGAGGAACTGCAACGTTATATCAAAATTTATTCGTGTTGGTCAACAGTAGTTAGGTCACCACCATCGTAAAAAAATCCTAATTACGTTAAAAATCTTAATGGCTCGCAAACGTCTCAGTGCGCTATGCCAATCATGAGTTATATGGTTTTGAAGACGAAAAT
Source organism: Ceriagrion tenellum (assembly GCA_963169105.1). Taxonomy (NCBI): domain Eukaryota; kingdom Metazoa; phylum Arthropoda; class Insecta; order Odonata; family Coenagrionidae; genus Ceriagrion; species Ceriagrion tenellum. The sequence continues at coordinate 149,368,216 of OY720635.1, forward strand.
CGACCTGAAGGCCCAGGAACCTAACAAAAAGAGAAGACTAGTCTTGGCCGCTCTCTCTCCCTCGTCTCAGAACCTCTCACTCGACAATTTCCCAATTTTGCTTTTTCCCGCAGCATTGCTCTCTCCTGTGGCACACAAGTACTTCAGAACCCTTTTTCGGAGGAATAAATCGAAGTGAAAAAAGACGAGGGTCACACCCGGCACTCACCCAACCCACCACCTAGCGCACACAACCCGCCCGCCCGCCCACCCACCCCCGCAACCAACTCCCGCGAGACGACGACTCCCTCTCAACCTCCATCTCTACCTCTCTCTCCACCTCTCATCTCCTCCCTCCTTCCCCGGGGCGCCCACAGACACACACACACGAGGCGAAGTAGGAGAACGCGCGCGCGCTTTGCCGGGAACCTTTTATTTAAATTGCATCTATTCTTAAGTAAACCTTAGGGGTCCCTCTCATTTCTGCACCCGACTCATATCTGCCTCCCACCTCTCGGCACATGTATACATTAAAAACCTACCCCCCCCCTCATCTCCGTTACTCGCCCACCCCTCTCACCTCCCCAGGGCCAGCCTTCGAGGCCCTTAACCAAAAGGAAAAAAAAAAAATATATATATATCACCGGCTTCTTCTGCCCCTTCCTCCCTGCCTCTTCAATCCCATCCCCACGGCGAACGTGGGGTAAAGTCCGCCGGTAATTGCGATTTATATTTCATGCGCTTTATTTTCAACGCGGCCGGCGGCTTAATTGGCCAGAAGACGAGGCGGGAGTCTCCCCACCGTTCTCCCGATACGTCCCCCCCGACCAAAGAGCGTGTCTCCCGCGCCATCATCCTGCGAGCCCCGCCTCACCTCCCACCACGTGAGCGCGCACACAACCCGCTCCCGAAACACTCTCCTTGCCAACCCACGGGAAGCGCCCGCTCAAAGGGAAACGGGAATGAGCAGGAAGAAGGGAGGGGAGGGGCCGGCGCCAAGGAGAGGGGGTGGGGGGGGGTGGAGCCAAGTGTGGCCGAATAGGACGAAGGAGTCAAGTGAAGTGGGGAATAATAGGATGAAGAGATGAGGAGACGAATTCTAGCCCTCTAGGGGTGCGCGCGGCACAAATCGTAGTTGAAAGGGGAGAAGTGGGGGGATGACGCGCGAAGCGATTACGTAAAACGGCGCCGTGAGTTGGGAAAAGAATTAGAGAATATCAATGGGGAGGCCTTTCGGAGGAGGGAGGGAGCAGGAAAAAGAGAGGAAGAGCCTGGAGCCGATTATTTCGGAAGGAAGACCCCCATCCCCCACCATGTTTGCATTAACAAATTGGGAGACTCTCTCCCGACGTCGCTTCTTCGTCTACTTACCGTTTGAGCTCAACAGCCGCCTCCCAACATTAATTCCATCCGACCCATTCTAGGAGATTAAATGCACCATTATTATATGCATATTTCAAAAACGAAAGAAAGTAGGTACGATACCTTCATCCTTTTCCACTAATTGTAACTTCAGAACGTGATATTTTTTCTCCAAGAGCATTCAGTACTACTTATCTGAATCGGCAGACATTTAAAATTAACGCCTCGCACACAGCACGTTTTCAGAAGGCATGAGCAATGCATCCATTAAGTATGTTACGCCGCGGCGTTTCGTTTGTTTTGGAAATTCAACGGAAAATGAAACAGAACGTATAATAAAATGCATATCCAAAAATTTAACGAAGAAAAACTTCCTCAGCAGGCCCAAGTCACGCCTTTCCCTCCACCAGAAAATAATATACGGTAACTCAGAACAACAGACGACGATTGGTTGAAACTAAATACCACAAGCAATAATGGAAGCGTGGGAGTGTGAATTTGGTCTATGAATATAAGGAATTATTTCCCAAGGTTTTGCACATTGATATGGGAATAATAGGACTCCATTTCAGTTCAGTACGTAATGTTGGCTTTGACTTTAGACGTAACAAGATGAGATTGTCTATTGTTCTTGAGTAAAGTTGAAGTCAGATGCTATTACATCTTACTCATTCCAGGTCGCCGGACACGTGGCTGATGAGAAAGAACCGGCTTCGAACACTCAGAGATGAGTGTCAAAAAAGTTGAAAGGTCAAAGTTCCGATTTCCAGGAAGAAAATTAACAATTTTTTTAATTTAAATAAAATTCACCAAGCATGATATAAAAATAGGTCGAGACATGCTCTTGCCGGACATAAACTTCACTGTAGAGGTCAGCGTGCCTTCGGGCACACCAGGTGATGCATCTACTCGCATTCAGAGTGAGAAGTTACTAGTTACTACGTCCGATATAACCTACCAGACCTGAGCGGTTGAATGAACTCACCAACGCACTGCTTTCTATGGCAATTATTTTCAGAGACACATTTCAAGCACGTAAAGAGCAACCACCAAGAATATAATCAGACTTCGGGAAATGGCTTCCACTGTGAGAATCCAGTACCAAAGATGAGACTCGAAAGAATATTCAGCTTCAGAAGACATTGATAAAAAGTAACTTTTCAAGTGAAAGCAAATGAAATCAGGAACGAGAAAAAACTAAAGGTACGATTCGGGAAACTTGAAGCTTTCAAATTATACCAAAATCATGACCCAGGAGGCGTAGGACGATTAATAAACACGGGCAGATGGAAAGGAAGAGGCTCTCGTCCCCAGAGAGAGAAGAAACGGCTTTCCAAGCCCCGGAATGAATAGAGGCGGGGTTGGGGAACTGTGCAAACTGGGCATGTGGTCCCTCCTCACGCCCGTCCACCCACCCACCCCTCCCCGCACTCACTCCCACCCTTAGGACGCCAATCATCCGACGAACGGAAAAATTGAAGATCGAGGAATTTCGGAAGGGCAGAGGTAAGGCGGGAGGGGCGAGGGAGAGGCGAGCGATCGGAAGGGAGAAGTGTATCTGTGGTCGGAAGCGTTCGCTACCTGCCGTCGTTCGATCAAGAAGAAGAGGGGACCGCGAGAGGAAGGAGGGAGAGGTCGACGAGGGATCGGCGACGAGTCTGTCAATGGCGGAATCAGGCAACATAGGGACGGATGAGAGCCTCATCGGGAAGAACTAAAGATGCGCCACTCCCTCTCTGCATTACACGGACAAAAGAACAAGATATAGCATTAAAAGTCGTAAATTTCCTTATAGAAGTTAATATACTTATTGGTCGATACACATTTAATTGACAATTTTATGGGATCCGATGGAAATTCATTTAAAAAGTAAATCTCCGATGGACCAGCGGAGCGATATTGCCAATATCAGCCAGAACATTAACATAGTGCAAAGCTGTGTACTATCGGCACATCAAGGAGTTGTTCGATAAGCACATATTATTACCCAAGTACTACCTTTACACATTAATGGGATGTAATTTGGCACCCGTGCGCGTGAACGCCTACCACATCATTTGTGCAATGCAACGATTGGAAAATGTACCGATTATAATTGTGGTGCGGTTTAGGAAATGGTTGTCTGCGTGGCTAGCGGGCGAGCACAGGGAGTTTAAGTTCGGCAACAGCGTTCTCCATAAGGTATAACGATAAAACATCGATTTAAAGCGCTGGAGGCGATATGAAAAGAAATTGAAGAGAAAAAAGAAAGCGCTAGTGATTTGCCCGAGTTGAGAAGGGTCAATATTTTCTACGCACATGACTCCCTAGAATCTTAACGAGAGAGCGTAAAAGATGGCCTTTCTCCCTTCAACTAAATCATGATTTTCCGAAAATATAGAAGCATTTGTGATTTTCTCCATCACTAATAAGAATATAAAATATCCAAGGCATCGAAACAGAATTCAAGACCAACCATTAAGTTCCAATAGTGGCTTGTCAACAAACTTAGAGAGAAGAAAAATGTTAACTGGGGCATTCTGAGGAAAAGGAATGATTTAAAGAAATGATTTCATTAGAGAAAAGAGTCGAAAAAGCCAGAAGAAAAAATATTGATTATGAATCTCCATAAATGGATCGTGCACTCGCTCGCATCTTGCCCGACGACAGAATAAGGATTTTCCGCCTCTATTGGAGTGGATGAGGTCCCTAAGGTAGTTTAATAATTCATATGTTTACCGAGAATAATGAAATGTCAACTATGGAATACTACTATGAAATTCAATTTTCTCCGATTTATTTGAAAGTGGGCTTAAATATTTCTTTCCTTCGCAGGGTCTTCTGAAGCAAACTAAAAATGCTCGAATCTTCTTCTCTCTTGGGAGCATAGAGTTAAGTTCCTCTCCGACAATATATCACTTTTTGTTCCCGGCCAAGTTTCGCCGCTCTCTTATTTTCTGTTCACTCAAATCGTCCAATTACCGAAGAGACCTCGGAGTAAAAAAACAAGAGTTCCAAGAAGGAACTTTATTGAGCTCATTACGAGGCCATTTCGCAAAGCACAAGAAAATGATAAAAAATGCCTTCTGGAGTTTACATTTTCATATCGCCAAGAGACCTTGGAAATGAAAGAAATGTGGTCGTTTGGTAGCCCATGGGGACGAGAACTCGAAACGACGAAATTCCTACTATTAAAATACTATTAAAAAGGTTTAATAAGCCCGCCCAAGACCATAACATCCATTTGCTTGGCAAATAAGCCTGCAGTATGAAATCCGTCAAGATGCCACTCCGATAATGATTCCGGTGGTATTCTCGATCAAACTGTCCCCTCATCCAATGATTAATGCAACAATAGATAATAATGCACATCATGTATATTTATATGTTCAGCCTAATGAGTTCTCCGTCGCGAATCCCGTAACAAAATGATCAACCGCAAGCGTTTCCGGACCAGGTCCATCCTCAAGCTCATCAATCTTCCTTGCCGCCGTAAATAACAGCCCGTCACTGCGATAGAACTACCTCCTGCTCAAAAATTAATCCATATTTGAACTAAAATCAAGAAAAACATGTCTTTCCGAGCACATTCATTAATTATATCAACTATGAGTGCAGACGATAAACCACAATATTCCGAATATTTTACCTGCCTTACTGCAAAGCGCTTCGACATCACTCATTCTTTCAGATATTCACACTACTACATAATACACGAAACGAGATAGAATAGCGAAAGCAGCAGTAAGCTCAGCCTCATGGACATTTTCACCGATTTAGCGGGGCCTTGCGTTAATAATTGTTATAATTTCTAAGTTACGTAAACAGGATGGCGGCGAGGCGGTTGTCATTCTCGTTATCCCTGGAGTCATTGGGTAATCCGCGATAGCGTATCGCGATTTCAGCAGTCAAACACATCCCGATGGATGAAATGACCAGCGAGGGCAAATAACCGCGATTTGGATGTTGCGCGAGGCGGCAAAAAATGCAAACGTTAGATAATGACGACGGCCGCACAGGAAATAGAAACTGGAGCAAATGCCGGCGATTGAATGTTTGTGGAATCGAATAAGAGAGGTGCGATGGAGAGGCCCTTATTACTGCCCCCCCCCCCCACTTCGCAGAAAACGTCCACTGTAAAGCTCTGGATTGGGAAGTGACGGGCAAATAACGGAACCAAAAAGACCTACCCAGTACATGGGGATTATAGCGAAGAAACAAGATTCTGCGAGAAAAAAATTTTTTCCAAGCATCCAAGCGAGCTTAAGCCATGTGATTCCATAAATTGTGATGTAAGAAAGAGGATAAGAATTACGGACGAAATAAGAACACGTAGACGATAAAAGAAATTTTAAAGTAATTATGAGGTGGAACATCTATAGGAGGGAAGTAGGGCTGATATACCAGAGATTGGGATGTTAGGATAAGGACTGTCTAATAACCTACCATTCAGTGGGTAGAATACCACAATATTTTAATGCCGCATATGTTCCCCAATAGTCTCCGTGATAGGCATCCGTGGAGGACAAACTTTGTCCGTACTTTTCCAATCTAGAGCATAAGCCTACCTCGGCTCGGGGCGACCTCGTTCGATCGTCCCGACACAGCAGATCGCTTCTAAGAGGAGCAAAGAGGAGCAGAGAAGAGCAGAGAGGCGGTTGGGAGCCTTCGGAACGCACGCACGCAGGATGTCCAGTCCCAAGCCGAGCCGGCGTGTGCGGCAACGGACGAACACACGAACGCAGAAGGGATATTGGAGACTCAAGGCTCCCGAAGGGACCGGGGGGAGGGGGGGTAAATGCTGTGGGTGTGCTCGATTGACCGCGAAAGGGTAAACAAATGAGGAGCGGGCTGTAACGTGGCCCGACAGACGCCGCTTTGGGGACAGCGCATTGGGGAGGAGGGGAATGAGGACGAAGTCGAAGGAGAGGAGATATCGCAGGAAGCAGAGGAAGGAGGAGGCGAAGAGACGAAGACACACGAAGAAGAGGGGGCGCTGCTTCCGCACCCCGTGAGCCGACAGCGACGGCGAGCCGGAGGGAACTTGCTTCCCACATCATTGGGCAACGATACGAGGGAATGCAAACAAAACGGCTCCATAGGCTTTCCGCTTCTATCGGGAGATATTCCGGCAACCATGAAAATTTATTTATCCATGTCGCAAGCAAAAACATAAGAAAGTACCGAACCAAGTAACGAGGAAAAAATATATACATTTAATAAAAAAGACTCAATCAGTCAAGGACAAATAAGGGAGGTTAACTGGCGTGTACCCTTACACGCCAAGATAAGATAAATTAAAAGCCAGCAACACAAATGTATTTAAAACTCTACTAGTAGCATTCAAAATAAAGTGCGGTTGAAACGAAACAAAAAATTATAATCAGCAAAAATAGCTATATTTAATTTAAATTGTAGGCTATAATCTAACGATGTGTTTATGCAATAGTAGATCCTTTACCTTCCGCCACTCTCATCCACAATTATCATGGTTTATATTAAGTTTACTTAACATAAATCATAATAATTATTAAATATTCGTTCAAAATAATTATTTAAAAAGGTATCAAACAGTGATATAGAAACTTCGTAATATTTGTTTGACGCCTTTACTGAAAATCAACAAGATTGTCGACAATCACGGATGCCGTTATCAACATTCCTCCGTTGTTTACCGCACATCGACTTTGCTTCCGGTCAACTTCCCTGTGCGTTGGGTCTGTCACGAATGGAAGGCAAGTGCACTGCTGCCTTGCGAAACTCCCATTGTTTTAGTAACTTAAATAAAAATTTGTATTTCAGTTACTATGAATTACTTCCACAAAGTCAAGCCTAGAACCATTTCCTTTCCCATAGTTTTATTAGGTATATACATGACAGCATCATACGGAATGCGGTCCAGAACAAATTAAATACTCGACACCACGGCACCCAGGGATGTCAGCTGATGACAACAAATATAGCGATATCTCCCGAACTCGGTGGACCCACCGTCTCGGTAGTAAGGCCAAGGAGAGGCGGTGGACCAACGAGAGCGACCAGTTCACGAGACGGCGACAAGAGATGAAGCATCCTTTCCTCTCGAGCGCTGCCCGCACCGCGATGAGAGAGCGAGCGGCGCGGCCACGAGGGAGGAATGCGACAGTGGGTGTGAGCGCCGGCAGGGCGAAGAGGAGTGGACCCCGCGGGTGGGCGAGGCGAGGACCGGGGGAGGGTGGTCGCGGGGGCGTGGAACCGAGCGTCGGCCGCGCCTGCGCCGAGCAGCCGCCGCGCTCGGGAGAGGGAGCGGCCCCACCTCTCTCGGAGCCGCGTAAGAGAGAGAATGAATGGGAGGGGACGAGGGGGTTAACGGAATGGGGTGGGGAGTACATGGGGGAGGAGGGGGGGGCGAGAGATGAAGTCGCCGCCACGCGGTCGCACGCGGAAACCGCGAAAGACGAGGAGAGATGGTGCACGCGTGAAGCAACGCCCGCGAAAAGGGGCGTCGTCGGTGCTACTCGGGAAAAGGGGGCGCCAGCAAAGACGCACACGTCGGGTGAGGCATATATACGTATCAATTCACGGTTGCATTGACTTACTATGGTATTCTTAGGAAGCAACCCGATAAAACAAAAATGTTCACAAAAGATTAAGCACTGGAACAAGTGTCTCGCAGGTATCGCAAACAAAATTAACGTTTTCCAAAGGATAAGTGGGAAGATACGTAGGATTTTAAAAGGTAAATTAGGAAAGAAACTCAGATCAAATTTTATTAAGCAATGGTAGTTCCTACTGTGTTGCATGGTTTAGAATGTAGGGCAGCAAAACAAAAAGAATAAGACCAAATCAATCATATGAAATTTCTTCGAGCTGTGAAAGGGTAGATAAGGCTAGACAATTTAAGGAGTACATATGTAAGTGAAGAATTAGGTATTCAGCCCATATCAGATAAGTTAGTGGTACACGAAAAAGGTGGAAAGAGCATGTACCACGAATTTTTTTTGTCGAAGATTTTCGCGGCGATTAAGTATTCCATTGGGCAGGTTTCCGGGATTCGACCGCGTTGACATCTTGAAAGATGGCCATCTTCCTTCCTGGTTTAGACTTAGATTATATTCCGTCATTTCTTTACCTTCTCATCCTTGTTCGCAAAACCTAGAGAAAATTGAAGTACCTGCCGAATGTAACCTGCGAGTAGGTCTTCAATGTCGATTCCGTCCACGCAACACCGTCACCCGGCACACATCGAGTGATGCTGCATTTCAAATGCATGTCATTGTTCAACGTCACTTGATAATTACAGTATATCCAGCTCTTTCGGGATACTCATTTATCTCAATCACAGTCACACGCTGTCAGGGTATACAAATCTAAAAAGCTAGTTCTATAGGATAAACTGTGGAAAGTCAATGAATTCACGAAATGCTACGAAGAAAAATCATCCATAGAATAATAAGGCACAACATAAGCAGTACAACAGAAATTTACCCACACATTAGACAATTATGACAACATACGAAGTCACTCAGACAGGGGCATATACCGTAAGAAATGAAAGTTAGTGAAAATATGCCACCGTTTTCCATGGGACGTAGTTTTAATTACGATTACGATTAAAATACGTGGATTGCAGAGGAAATACTGCGATAAAAAACCCATGAACAAATTATATCAATACGTTACTTCTTAACAGCTAAATTTCGTCAAAGGATGTAACAAAAATAAACTTAAAAGCCTCAAAATTAACGCTTTTACGACGTGAGGCTGAAACCTAATTGCCAGCCAGCGATAGCGACGAGTAGTTTTCATTTCAACTTCCCTTAAAAAAAACTACGTCCCATGGAAAACGGTGGCATATTTTCACTAACTTTGGTCATCTCAAATAAAATCATTTCTCATAAAATGTGAGCATTAGACGATATACCTGGGAGTAGACACATGACTACATGTACGCTTGGAGAAAGGATAAATACAACGATAAACGAACAACATGGGGCCGAAAAGCTTCCATAAGTTCCCGAAAGAGACATAAAATCGTTTGTTCACCACGGTAGAAGCATGGAGCCCGAAAGGCTGATTTTCCAATCAGTCCCCAAAAACTTTCCTCTACACACAATTCTAGTCGTGTTTAGTCTGTCGAATACAGAATCACTTTTTAGTTACATCAATCAACACTAATAATTTGTTATAACAATTCCGAAAAAAATGAGGCATTTATATTTGTTTTACTCCTTTCTTTAATTAATACTCAATTTCGTATCGCGCTAAAAAGGAATAGGAGATACTCCCTGGTCCAAGGTAACTTAACTACGCTCGTAGCTTAAATGAGACAAAATCTATCCATTTTAGCCATCCACCTGGGTATTTTCTCGTAGCCAACCAAGTATGTACGATAAATGATTTTAAAATGGTCTACTTAACGATGCATACTATAATGGTAAAGCGTACATAAATTCATGGATCGTAAATACTCAACATATCTGTGGTTACAACACTGACATAAGGCCCGTACGTAAAAAAAACCCAAATTTAGTAGACGTCCACACTGCTCTACCAAATAGACATTCAATTCGACACACAAAATTAGCAACTTTAACCACGAACAGGGGATAATAATAACCAAATGACTTCATAGGACAGCAGTAAAACTCAAGTATTTTGAAACCTATAACTACAAACAAACAGGGTTATTGTAACACAGGCCAGCAACGACGAATTTTATCAAATTAGTTCTCCCGACGTATTTCGTTGAAACCCGGGAGTCAGAGATGACTAAAAAAATATTCGTAACAAAATCACCATCACTATCCTTCGAATGCGTTGAACCTCGCATGAACAATCCGAAGTAATACGAAAGAATTAATCATTAAAAAATTTACCACAGCGGCTCAGAGTAGGTACTTCGCATGGGGCAATGTGAATAAGGAAAATAATGTGATCGGATCCTCAGATTTGAGATTTTCGATGGATCAACTCACTGCAATCGCAGGGGAGAGAGAAGAAGTTGAAGGCAGAGAACTGGAAAAACCATTGGAGACTGAATGAGTATTTAGATTTCCATGAAACGTTAAAGCACGCGAACCAAGCAAAGTTGACAGGGATACGAACTAAGGACTTCCGAGGGAAGAGGAGGCGGAGCTAGAGAGGGACAATCTGGGAATGCACACGTGAGGCTTCCAGGTGGAAACAATGAGGAAAGGGAAGGATGAGGGAAGCAGGAAGACGATGATGATGGCTCGTGAGTTTGGGAGTCGCAGAGTACAAAGGAAAGCCACTAGGGTCAACAGCAGGCACGGAAGCTAATTCCCCATTCGACGGCAATGTACCTCCACACCCCACCCACCCATAAACACACCCATACGTCCTCACATGCGCGTACAGACACACACACAAGCAGAGCCCCGCTGGCATTCCTCTATCAGCGAATATTTCCCCGCGGACCGACCACAGCATGTGGAGGAGAATGGGGCGGGAGGGAGAGGTGGGCGGGGAGAGAAGGGGTAGCATCGCCGAACCCTTACCCCGCCTTTCCTCCCCCTTCCCGCTGCCTTATCCACTGACTCATCCCTTCCCATCTCCCCCGACCCCATGAACTACCCTTTTTCTTCTCGCGAGCCCCCAGCATCCAGCGGAGGATGAACCCTGGAGAGGGGGAGCCAGATAGGGTGGGAGGGGGAGGGAAGAGAGGCCCAATGAGATGCGCCGGGGATCGTGACGCTCCGTCCGTCGGACCAATGAGCGCGGCGAATCCATCGCCGGGGTGGAAGTGGCGGGAATGGCTCCAACGCGGCAGAGGGGAGGCAGGAAATGGGGCGGGGAGGGGGATATGAGGGAGGAGGAGGGGGTCCCCGTGCGAGGCAGGAGAGACAAAAGGGAGCACGCGACACTCGGCGGCGGGAAGTGCAGCGCGAAGGGTGTCGTCGCGCATTCCGAAAGGGGGATCTTCCACTGCCCACGGCGTGAGACCTGCCCCCGTGTATACACTCACGGTACCTCGCCCCCACTACAATCCACCGCCCCTCGAGTCCTCCTGCCGCCCGATCTTCCGAGGAAGGAGACGAAGGTTTCCAAGTTTTTGACCACGACTGACCGGCGCCCATCGAGGCCACACGGCGCCCGCCACCTGCCGTTGTCCCTTCGTTCACCGACTGTTCTGCGCGAGTGTTAGTGTCGCGAAGCAGGAATACCCGCTTGGTGTGACGAGTCACGGAGTGTAATATTACGACAGGCCCTTCACCAGAAAAAGCGAAACTTTGGTCTCGCGACAAAGACGTCCTGAGTGGCAACTCCAAATAGAGCAAGGAACATTAAACACAGGTATCTCAATAATTTTGTGCATATGATACGCAGTACGCAACTGAACTGCTGGTAGTTTTTGGCCCAGATGATACTCCATGAGAATGTAAATAAATCAATAGCAATACAGGTACATTATGCCAAAATTTTCTCAATCTAATTAGCATTTAGAAAATTATAAAACGAACGGTTAAAAATGAGAGTTTGATGCACTTAAATCGAGGAGTATTTTATTCCAAAAGTGAATTTTGGATATATTATCATGCTTAACTCTTGATTCTGGATTCCCATAAAAATACAGGGCAACTTAGGACTCCGGTTGATTGGTGAACGCACAAGAATACAAATGAACGATGATATGCCGAAGTGCTAAGCAAACTAATACAATCAACGCCGACTTCCAGAATAAAAAACTATGAGCAATAGTTTAATAGGTCAGTTACTGTTTTCCAGCGCCGATGCTTCCGTCTTCTTAAGAGGAGGCAGTTAAAAGTTGGGCTTATGCAATAACTTAGAAACACATTTCTCCTTTATTTCACGAGCATATTTATCCAGTGAATATAGAGACTGATTTACCTCGATTACTCATACCAACTCATAAAGATTGTGATTGCCAACGATGGAAAGAGACAGATCCACATAGCTATCAACGGCTTCCATCATTCTCCTAGTAGACACGGAGGAAGAAGGATCGTTATACCACTGACAGCCCACTGCCTAAAGGATGCAGCACGCATTGCCCCACCTGGGGAACCCGGGGGGTCCAGGCGTGGGCACCAGCGGTGCGGCAGCCACAGCCGCGGCCGCTGCAGCCGCTGCGGCGGCAGCCTGCTGGCTGCCGCCAGCAGATGTCATCCTCACCGTCGGGGGCCGGCCATTCGCCGCCCACCGTGCCGTCCTTTCCGCTCACAGCGGATACCTCAAGGCCCTCCTCGTGGCATCAGACGCCTCCGTCCCACCGCCCACCCCCACCATCTCCGTGCCCAACGTGAGCCCCGAGTCCTTCGCGCCCCTCCTCGCCTTCATGTACTCAGGATTCCTCGACCTGGGCCCCGACAATATCTACGGCGTCCTGCTCGCGGCGCACCTCCTCCACATGCCCCGCGCCCTCGCCTTTTGCCGCGCCTTCCTCCTGCATCAGCAGCAAAGGAGGACAGCCTTGGCGGCGGCGCTCGCCTCCACAGGCCACCATCTGCCTCCGCCACCCCCACCGCCTCCGACCCCACCAAAACCCATCCTGAAGCCCATCCCCAGCCGAAAGATGCTGCCGGTGCTGGTACCGCCGCGGTGGCCTCCCTCGCACCGGCCAGCACCACACTCCCCGCCACACTTGATGCACACGCCGGAGGCGAGCCCCTTCCGGGCGGTTATCTCCACGTCTTCCTCCTCAGTATCGCAGGGCTTGTCGCCCCTGCCGCCCCCGCTGCCGCCACCGGTCCCACCACCCATTCTCCACGTCCCCTTCCACCCGGAGAGACCGTACTCTCCGCCCAGCCACCACGCCGAACCCGGGCCGTCAAACCCCAGCAACCGCACCCCGTCCTCGCTCTCCCCGTGCCCCTCGTCCGTGCCGTCTTCCAACTCTCCGTCGCCCATCACCTCCTCGCCCTCGCTCTCCATGGCATCCAGCTCGAGGACGCCGCCGCCAACCTCTCAGCCGAACCAGGCGCCACCTCCGTGCTCCACGTCTTCCAAGACACCCTCCACCTCCGGCAGGGTCGGTACCAGCGGAAAAGGAGGCGAAGCCGGCGTCTCCGTGCCCTCCTCCTCCTCCTCCACCGTCTCCTCCACCAACTCGACGGCGGGCCCCAAAGTGGTGCTCGACGTGGCGTGCTGCGACGGACCCGTCCGATTCCACCGGGTGCTTAACGACAACTATGGCCTGGAGTTGGGCCAGCTGCTGGGGGAGAGCGCGGCCGACGGCGAGGGTGGGACGGAGACTTTAACGGTGGTAGGGGAGAGGCCCGTTTTAATGGCCTCGACGGCTGATAAAGAGCCCGTCGAGAGGCCATCCATGGGCCAGGACGTGGGCGAGGCGGCGGGAGGAGTGGAAGGCGCCAGCAGGGACGACTCGTCCTCGGTGGATGTCGACTCCATCAGCTCCGACGCCTCCAAATCCCGGACCTCCACGACAAATACTACATCGGAGCCACTCTACCGATGCCTGTATTGTAACCACACCTTTAAGAGCCACTACTGCTACCAGAAGCACACCAGAAGGCACATCAACCCCGTGGCCCTCGAGCTCGGCACCGCCGGGGCACCGGGCTGTGGCGTGGCGGGGAAGCTGAAGGCTCAAGTGGTCGTCAAAGAGGTTAAGCTCCTCGACATGAACGTGCAGTATTACCCGTGTAAAACGTGTGGTTCCAAGTTCCCCTCCTACTACTTCGTGCACAAGCATAGGAAGATGTGTCACGCCGGAGAGAGCGGGGAGGGGGGAATGCAGAGCCAGGCACAACAGCAGCAGCAACAACAACCGCCGCTAGAGGGCTCTTCGCAACCATCGCAAGAAGGGACGGTGGCCTCGGAGGGCGGGAAGTCCGAGGTCGGCGAAGGAGAGCCCTCGGCGGCCGAGAATAAGTTCGCCCCCGCGTCTGAGGCGTCCTCTTCGGGCGCCGATTGTCAGCCGAAGGTGGACTTCAGCCCGGTGTTCAAGTCGGAGACGGGCGGAGGGAAGTGGTGACAGGACTGGCCACCCGCAACACACCGACGTGACAGCAACAACGACCAACGACATTTCCAATGAAATAAATTAGAAATAACCCCACCTTCGTCTCTTCCCTGTGCCCTATGACTAACCCTCCTGCCAATGGTATATCCTCAAGTGATATAAAAGATGATCAAATAAAGACTGTCTAATGTCTAACCTCAAGTTTTAATTCAGTTGTTTAACCGTGAAACCTACGAAATTGGTGGCAGAAAATTACAACATATCGATGTCCCTAAAGGGACATTCATTAAGGGCCAATGTGACCTAAGACTATCACGATATTGATTTGCCTGTGAAAATAAATAATACCATGCTCTAAGAGAAGTGAAAAATGCTCAGTGAACAAGTGAAGTGGTGACCGATTTTGATGGATTTTTGGTGGCTCCTGGGGAAAAGAAATATAACCGAAAAACGAATATTTGTCCGCAGTCGTATATTACAAGCTTAAAGTTTGAAAAACCTGGAAAAAAGAGCGAAGCAGGAAGTGAAAGGTTGTACTTACCCTGGTTGTCGACACACTCTTCGTCGCTGCTGTCGACTTCCTCCTTTTTCTTCTTCTTCTCCTCTTTCCTCCTCTCTTTCTTGCTCTCCAGCTTCCCTTCACTGCGGAGACGAAATACAGAGCTCAAATACAAAGAAATAACAAAGATGAACATGATTTTTGCTTAATCTCATTATATTCTGAAGGATTCTACATCAGACGTTAGCTGATTAAAACAAATGTTATCGCTGAAGATTTCATCGTGGAGTTCCCCGATTGTGATGGACTTTCGAGGACTTCGACGAAATTCATCAAATTAGTGAGTGAATTAAGAATTGTTATGAATTATTATGCCTGAGCAACATGGAATTCAACATGTGTTGTAAATATACTCCGATGTGAAAACATCATTATGCCTTTTATTCCCGAAATTTCGATTAACCCCATCCCAATTGCCGGATTTTTCCAACTACAGATCGAAATAAAGGAATGACGAATAAATATTATTTACATACAAGCAATGGATTGACAATGTTCAGAATTAATGCCGCACTACCGGCAATAAATTACAATGGAATATTCTGGGAGAGGAAAAACTAAAATTACGTCTTATTTAGAAATGAAAGAATTTGTCTCATTTCAATTACGGATAAATATGACTCCTCGCGAAATTTGCAAGTCATTCTCCATTTTAAGCAAAGAAAAGTTCATGTTCGTTACATTTTTACCCTTTTGGCACGTCAAACGGTTGTTTGAGAGTCTAATCTTGCCCTATTGGGTATAAGAGTGCAAAATCCATTACCAACGACTACCTGAAGGTAAAGTCATGTAATCAAGGAGATTGTAACCTCCTCCTACATGTTCTGCCAAGGATCAGGAGATGAAGATTAAAACGATCGGAGCGGGTCAGAGATTTGCATAGCAATCTCGTAAGTGACGAAAATTTGAATTTCATCATTTTGCGGAAAGTAAAACATTTTCAGAAGAGTTTCCGGGAAAGCTTCTAGGCAATCTCGTACCATCATTCACCGAAAAATGCGTAATTTTCTAATTCGGCAACTTTCAAAAAGGAGGAACTTCATTAATATTGCTAGTTCCCGCTAGTTCAAAATAATAATCAAAGAATTTTTCATCTTAAAAGAATCCAACTCATATTATGGCGCCGAAGGCAAACTACCCGAGGGAAATGATAATAAATGCATTGAAATTGCTCCTTTTCACGAGAGTAATCACTCGGGAGGAATCACTCCTGAAAAGGCAGAGGCCGTGTCCATACGAAACTCGTTCACTGAAGACTGCCACGTTTACCTTCATCTCATCGTTATTCATTAACAGACGGTTAACATTTAAGCCATCCTAAGCACATTAGAAAAGGTGTCATGTTGGATAAAGGTAACACCGCTCTTTCATTTTGGTCTGACATGGAACAGAATGTCCCTAAGACTGATGCACTGTGGCCGCTGTAATCACAGAAGTGAGAATTTATACTCGCCAATATTTCAGCAGGCATTACATCCTCTCCCAAATTTAATTGGAGTCATTATAACTTAATTTTGAATGGGTGATTATAATAGTTTAAATCGTTCTAAGGGAAATTTAATTTCCGAATACATATACTAGAACTTTGAAAAAATACCCAAACTATCACTCCAGGGTAGATATAAATTATATCTTAATTAAATACATGGGATTTCGTTCATAAGTCAATTATGGTCAACTAAGCGGGCTATGGCTGACGTAAAACCTGGGGCCGCTGGGAAAAAATTTAATCTTAAACCAACAGGAATAAATAGAAATACGGTTCGAGTTGAATGCTAACTCTATGGAAATTATTTAAATTAAGAATAGCAAAAATAGGAATATGGAATATTGCATGTACCGACCCACTTTTGAACCACGACCACATCGGTAGAAAAATAGAATCAACACAAAAATCACGCATACTATGCCAACAAAACACGATGCTTCATTCCCTCGAAAAAGTCATCTTCAGAGTGTTAAAAAAAAAAACCTCAGGGCCAGGTAGCCTAACACCCACGCCAGACTGAAAGGTTCGAAGGTAGTAAGTTAATATTATTTAAGCGGCAAAATTTTATAAACGTGCACTAGAAAAAGAGAGTTACAAGACGGAGCATCATTATACACCAACTAAGGGATACCTTGACATGAAAATAAGTGAAAAAGAAAACTATCGACTGGTACGGTTAGATAAGGAAGTACACCCGAGTCATCCATTTCCTTCAGTGAATTATAGCATGTTTAAGTAATTTTTTTAGGTAGCTTCCTTTAAACGCCGCAACGTTGAATGAGCTAGAAACGGGGAATTCTGATCGACAGCAGGGAGGAACAAACCAACACGGGTGCTGAGGATCATGAAACACCAAATAGCCGGCCAGTCATTTTCTAAAAGAGAATTTTAGACTCTCTTGAGCACAATGTAGACTCATAAGGCCTCAAATAGAGCAAAAAAAGAAGAAATCATTCGCCAAAAATCCACTAATGCTGTACAATTTTGTTCACACTCCATCTCTCTTTTTCCATTTTTCCACTAATTTAGACATGCAAGGAAAGTAGAATTGGAATATGACGCGCACATGAGTGAAATTTCGCCTCTTGACAAGTTTTAGCAGGCTTTTGCTGATGCAATAGTAGCCATAGTTACATTAACTTCGATAAGGCGAAATGAAATGCATTTTTGGCGATAACTAACCCCCGCCACTCACCCTCGAGGTAGCTCGCAGGGTATTATGACGATTTACTGCCGTACTAGTACTGCCGTATGACTAGAACTGCCGTATACACAGAAAAGGTAACAAAAATGTGGTAACTGATAACAAGAACAATGCATTGAGAAAATTAGAAACTATTGGGCAAGATGATTAAAACTACGTCTTGAAAGAATGAAAAAAAAGGGATTTGAGAAGTACAGGTGAACAAATGCGAGAGACTTAGGAGAAAAATAGATGGAATGAATGAGAGCTTGTGTGAGTAATTCAACGCTCATGAGTAACACAGGAAAATACAATGCATACGGGGATGGTTGGCTGGAAAAAGAAATCGCATTTCTCACAGCATGAAGTCACAATGAGTAAAAGGAAATGACAGCGCGAATTCATTAATGCTTACCAATGCAATGGAACTGAAGACGTTAAAACAAATAAAGCTCAAAGGAAAGATCTCAAGGACATTCAAAACTTCCCTCTTATCCATAAAATGATAGAATTATCTACATTTATTACACAAAGCACTCTTAGTATTGAATTTCTAGACTAACCTGAATCTCTGAACAATTTATCCATAAAAGGTAAAGGACAACCTAATAAAAAATAATCTGGTACGGACAAGCCCATCAAGGAACCACGATTTCCTCTTATGAATGAATAGTAATACAGCAGAACTGATTTAACGACACTCTTAAGGGAGAATCATCCATATAAACCTCACCAGTAAATACCGAAGGATAGGATGATTGATGCGAGGGAACTTATACAAATCACCGATGAATGATTACGAAACGCCAGATTGTGCATCCTTTCGCCTATGCATTACGTACGAAACAAATCAGTCAGGCAAGAAAGTTAACGACTAAATACAGTACCGACAATAAACGAACGAAGAAGTAGAGTGTACGCCAAAATAAAATATAAGATGATAGCGAAAATGGCCTATCTAGGGCGAAGCACTTAGATTAGGGATTGCCGAGCAGTTTTATCTTCCAATTACTCCAGACAACAGAATTGATAAACAGGGAAACTTATATAAAGAAAACGTCCATTTGATTGCTATCGCCCCAGTCTACCGATATTCAGAGATATTTATCATTAAGAATCACACCATTTAAAAAAAAAACTTGTAAACCAAACCTGCTGACACACAAACAGATAACTGTAGAAGAGATTTAACTACTGTCGAACATAGTTGGAACTTACCATACAGTGAAGCCATTGAGCTACATCCGAGACATTTCACCGATGATGAATAATCTAAGACACTTTCGTGAACGTGAAAAAGTTTTTCTGCAATGCTTGCATTACTCGGTCAACGAGAAATATTGTACACTCTTTGTGTCGTCTGTCTCTGCAAGCAAATGCCTATCTCAGGAGTGGTTCCATATTTATCGTTCCTCCGGCTCTACACCAAAATTCTCCTCGCGGCTTCGGACCTTGCGACCAACTTAATAGTCCTGAAGCACTTTTAATACTGCATAAATAAAGGGTGACTGATCCTACCTCGTATTCGACCAGTTATTCGTCAATAACTACACACATTTAAAGTCACACCTGTTCAGTGCGGCGAGTTTTGGAATATAACAAAGCAAAGAAAACATTATTGCGACCCAAAATGGCAGATAGAAATTATATTCACAACAAATGAATCAATCCAAACGAAAGTAAGAGGCTAACAGAGGATAAGTATAAGCAGTTTCCTTCGTCAAAACTTTAACGCTCTGATTTGGTAAACAATAGAGCAGAACTATGAAAGCGAAAAATCGATTGCCCATAGGTTCAGCCAACTTCATTTTGCATCTGGGAGGAGGTCAGGGGTGGAGGGGGACAGGAAATAGGAGCAAAGAAATGGAAATGGTCCTTATAAGCTCCGTTGACACATCTCCCCAGGAAACGCGAACAACTATTACGCGAAATAAAATTACACTTTCAAAGCCTAATTAAGACTAACGGCACTTCCTGCATATTTAATGTGACATTATATCATTTATTTCACGCAAAAAGAATCATATGATTCTTAGACAGAAGATTAACAAATATGAGGGCAAAAGGTAGCAAAGCTATAGATTAAGACACGCGGTCGCGTCAACTACTCAACAAGGCACAATGAAAGAGGCCTTGGAGATTTATCACAAAACGAATTCTTTGCTCTCAAACAGGAATCTTCCGTGAAAAATGTGGAACATGAGCCTCACTATCGAAAAGAAATGAAATATAGAGACAATATATTAAACTGAGAAAAAATTAGTCCATGAGATGAAATAGGTTAAAATTGGCTTACGATACTAACAGTAAGCACCTATATACTTCGGTCAATACCTACGACAATAATGAATCCCTCAATGAGTAATGATAATTTAATTGAGCTATGATCTACTGACACAACAGGCGAAAATCGAGAATTGAGCGATGAATAATAAGCACTTGGTGTCAATAGTGCAGACTTCTCCTCACTGCATTTCGCTTCTTTATCTTACATTTTACGATAATTTCTGATCTAAAATGCATCAACTACTCGAGTCACACAGAAGGCACAGAATGATAAGTATACACCAAAAACAAGTCCAAGCCCGCAGACCACACCACATTTCCATAACCAGTTTGACATTTCATTTAACTTTTTAGAAGAAAGCGCATTGTTTCGATAATCGCAGTGTCCACCAAAATGACAGAGATAAATGTCATATATTAAATTAAATCGGACAACATATAGTAAATGCGTCGAGCGCTAAAGAGTTGCTAAACATTAAAGTTTTTGGAATGTCTTTACGTTTCTCAAACAATCGCATTTTTATCAATGGTTTAATAAGCACAAGTTCACCCACACCCAGCCAACATTACGTGTCCATTTCGAACGAGAAAACAAGTTTCATTAGAGTATATTGCAACATTACTTAAGGTAAGGAGTGCTATCGTTAACATTATGACCCCATACTCACTCGCTCCTCCCCTCTTACGCTTTGGAATCCATGCAAATGGCTATCATCAGTATTAAGTGTATATCATTGATCTTAAAACAGAATTTTTTGACCAAAATTGCAGTATACGTCTGTAATGGACAGGATATTTTTTCCAACAAATTGTAATGTTAGCACAGTGACTTCACATTCATTACGTAATTCAATCTCTTTCATATTCATACAGCTGTTCCGCCAAATTTAAGACATACGAAAATCTTTCCAATCAAGGCCGAGGAAACATGACGTACAAGTAGTCATGATCCTTATCGCGATTACATTTGTCTGCACATTGCGCAGATTTTATAGACTTGCAGTTCTCGTGAAATCTACAGCGCAAAAAAACGCACAAAATCGAAATTAGAGACCTAATTTAAATTTCGGAAGATATGAAAATAGCTCGGAGATAAGTTTAAAACCCTTCTAAAGCGACCATACATCGTGGACACTACTTATGGTCAACCACATTATTGCTTTATCATATACCGTACCAGAATCCGTCAACAGACATAACGTAACGAACTTTCGGGTGGAAAAGAAATCACGCAATGAAACACACAATACCACACCAAAATCCAGCGACACACGGAAGAATGCATTTCCTGAGAGCGAAACAGCAAATAAACGCCCAGCCAGTTCAAAGGGTTCATAAAAAATATAGACTCGCCATAAAAATCCACGATTTTATCAACGGAAGCGTAATTATACATTTATACTCATTGACATATGTAAACAGGTATTTCATATCTTTCCTTTTCAAGGTAGGAATTCTTAAAATTGATCACAAGGCATTTTTTGGACCAATACTGAAAGCAGCAACCTATAATGCCCTTCATTTATGTCATGAAAAACTGAGCGACCGGTAGAAATATGAAAGTTTACATACAACTCTGTCAGGTGCTCTGAAGTATAAACAACACAATAATTCATTGCGGCACTAAAAATCCTATTTGAAATATTCCTATCTGGCACATAGCTCCTTTAGCAGGATTTTAGTCTCAGAGGCGGCTTTAACGGCGGGCGCATTAGCATAACCCTAACATGACACTTCTTCCATAACACCACTTTTGATTCCATGTGTCCTAAGTAAATAACGTAAAAGTTTACAACCGGCTGTAAAACCTCATGGTACGTTAATTTGCTTGTTTCCATTACTTCATTACTACGCTGCATACCTATAACTTCATAACTACGTGGATATCCTTATTTCATTACTACGCAGCTGCACTAATGATCATTTGAGCAATTGAATAGTTTTCGCTACTTACAAATGTTCTACTATAAAAATATGGTTCCTATCTCTCTATTTTATGAGAGGCCTAATATTTTCTACTGCGCCCGCGGCCTCAACCGAACTTAATCCACCTCAGGTTAGTTTATCAGCTAATTTAAATCGGTTAGCAGGAAGGGTATTTTAGAAGTGGAAAGAAACAAGTGAAAAGAAGAGAAGAAGAAAGAAACAAGTAGAAGGAGAAAGAAACAAGTGAAAAAATAAGTATGCGCTAGTGACTTCACATTCTTAACCCATTCACTACCAGCACGTTCCAACTTTGGCACACGATGACTGTCAAAACCATCATTGAAAACTTTCTAACGCTTTAGTTTTTCAATTTATAATAATTATCACATTCATTTATAACATTTGAAAGAGTTCTGACAACTTGAGATACACTTGGAAGTGAGCCAATTAAAGTAAATATGTACATTTGCACATGGACTATACTAAAAAGACGATAAAAATTAGTATGCACGAAGTATATCTGAATGCATTTGAATTTAAAAAATGCCACAAAATATATTAGTCAACGGCAGTTTCTATTTAACCACCAATACGCTGACTGGTAGCTTTTAAGTGACACATGTAGTAATAACATTTTTCCTAGCTCATTTACCTCAGCTCCTTCAGCACTGACTCTTCATAGAGAGTATTTTCTATCAATCGCATATAATAAGAGGGAACAAAATGGTAGTTACAAGCATACCTATCACGCCATTTCATTTCCAAGTAAGAACAGTCACAAGGGTTTAATTATTGGTCCTAGGAAACTGGCTTTGCTTTATCGATATCTTCCACAATGCCCTATTATTGCACACTTCTCTTGCTCCTAATACATTTTTTCATCTATTCATGAACACACTTTTTCTAAGGCACTGAATTATTCCTCACCTTCAGGGTCTCCTCCACTACATTCTCAGTCCCACCATCCTCTCACACCATTTACTCTACTGTCACATGTTTCATTAGTTGACTCACATCCACTCTCTCACCACCACTAAAAAGATCCATTTTTACTGCAAGCTCATAAGAGATATTCAGTACCCACTTCATAGAGTCCACACTTGCACTAACCCTGGCATACTACAGTAAACTGTGGAGAAGTATTATACTAAATTTTTAATTCCCTATTCAAACATGTACCCCATAAATGTGCAACAAATACAACCCGATCCTTCCCTTCCAGCTTTCTCATACCTATAAATCACCTCATCTATCCTTCCATCTTTCACAAATACTCTGCCCAGAAACACAAAATTATCCACCATTTCAATAATTACACCATCATTATACAATCATTCTTCCCAGTATCTGAAGCTCCAAAGGGATTATCCAGGATCCCCTCTATTACCAATTGGCTCTCTGCTACACAGCACTTGTACTTATAGCAGAACTTGTGCATTTACATCAACAACCATGAAACTGATATTATATCTACATGAATCTCTCACACACCATCATTAAGCAACCAAGCCAACATGACACATCCTAGAATTACATCCTGTTTTATATCAACCCAGTCAATCAGCTCTCAAAAAAACTCTTAAAAGAGCTCTCATGCACTCTCAAAAAACTTTTAAGTGATGGATCAAGTTTATGGATGTAAACCATTTTGGCAGGGAACATGGTTTTGAGGACCAAGAAACAAATTCAGCCAAGTGAATATTAGGTAATCTCATTTAAAGAAAAATAATAGCTACTCTTACATTGAGATTATTACACATTACAGAATATTTTTGGTCTTTTGGCCCTGAAAATATTTTTAAAAAGAGTTGGACATACAAAAAATAAACAAATTCCTCCGTATTACAAAATTTTTTCCATAGAAAGTTGTGACATCTGTTCATCTTTTACTTAAGCCTCAACACCAAGAAAGAGTAAATTTTCTGCATTCAATTGGACATCACTCTCAGTTCAGTCTGTCCACATTTTCAGCATTAAACAGCATAGATCATGACAGTCTCATAAAGTAGAAGAGGCAAGACAAAATATTGTATACAAGTACAAAACTGAATTCACTCCAATGGAAATAGCAGGTGTAAATCTTTCAAAACTTATGTCATAAATTGTGTATCAACCACCAAAGATCGGTCATATATCAGATGTTGAAAATATATTTATAAAATTTAGCCCAACCTTTCAAAATACAGTAATTGTTGGAGACAGTAACACTGATATGTTCCAAGATAGTCATTACAGCTCATTACTATAAAATAAAATAAAAAATTATATGCTCAAATAATCTTCACCTTTACATGCTATGCATCACACTGATAGTAGCGACACACTCCTCGATTTTTGCATCATAGAATCCCAAGAAAAAGTTTTCTCCATTGATCAGTCACCAGTTCCTTTCCTTTCCGCTCATGATAAGATCACCCAGACATAGCAATTCACCATACCCATGACAATTTCATCTACAATTGTTTTTAGGGCTACAAACTATTAAGAAATAGATAGTTTCCAGAGAGAATTACACGAAACCAACTGGATAAACGACCATGGTTCCACTAATGTAGACTCGAAAGTGAAATTTCAACCCATTCTTTACAACTTGCCTCAATCTCCACGCACCGAAACAATCAATTCTGCCTAGAAGACTGATAGCTCCATGGATTACATCAGAGTTGAAGAAACATAACAAATTAGAGACAGACTAAGGTTTAACTTCATTTGAACTAATTATAGAGACATATCAATTATTTGTGATGCAATCAAATCTTGTAAAACACTTCGTGATTGAGGTAAAACAACAATGCTACACTGCAACTCTCTCTAACATCGCAAATTCTAGTGAACTCTGGAGAGGGCTAAGAAAACTCAGATTAGTCAGACAGGCTGATCAAGGCTCTGTCCATGGACTTTCATTAGATGCAATGAATAAGTACTTCATAGCGAGTGGCCTTTCCTTGACAAATGACTACACCTTCAACACACAATCCATAGGTGTTTGTTCAATTTGATATTTCATACAATCTTAATTGGAAATTAAGGCACGTACAACTCATTTATAGAATATTTTAACTTGTGGAATATTTGTGTGCCTATTGTTTTAATGGTCTGAAGGAAATTTCTCTAACCAAACAAAAGAATGCCAAATTGCATGCAGTGGCGTAGCCAGGTTTCGGGTCTAGGGGGCGCCGGGGGGCGGGGTGAGATAGGAGGGGGGAGGGGGGGCAAAATTTTTAGAGGGAGCCGACTCATAAATTCACCAGTTTACTAAACATACTGTTGCATACTTTTACTGTTTTTATTTTCTCGTAATATACTATCCAAACTTTTAGACCTTGTAGAATTTATTGTTGATAAGTAATTAAGTTATGAAATTGATTCACGCACGTATTCGGGACTTAAGAGTGGAAACATTCTCAGACTTAGGGGAGCCAGAACACAGGGGGCGGTGGGGGCATTTGCCCCCCCCTCCAGCCCTCTGGCTACGCTACTGATTGCATGTGGGCTGCCATACCTGTTATTAAATTTCCTTTATTTATAGCACAAATTTGTCATTAGTAATGGTTTGAATTCTGTTTGCCCCTTGCTCTAGCCCTTTGATTTCCTATTAAATCCTCTATTAACTATTTATTGCAGAAAATTCCATTTTAGAAAATTATTGTAATTTTCTAAAATTACCATAATTAACTACAGTAATTTACCTAAAATGAAAATTACGGTCATTTACCCATCTCTAGTAAGAACTACTCCACACTGAAGGCCTAAATTATAGTCACAGATAATGTAAGGTTTATCTTTGACATAAGGATGTAGACCATACTAGTCATGTTCGACTCTAGTGAAGCTTTTGACTGAGCAAATCATGCCTTTTTCCTGCAAAAAAATTCAAAATCTCAATATCTTATGTTCTTCCTTAAACTAGTTCTCTTACTACTTGTATGAATGTCGTCAATCGGTGAAAGACTCGAGGAAATCTGTTGAACTGGGTAATCAACTTACGCAGAGTACCATAAGGGCCTGTTCTTGAACCACTTTTGTTCTCATTGTATATTTGTTATCTTCCAAATCATACTGGTCATTATAGGATCTATGCTGACGATCTGCAGATCTATGACCATTCTCATCCTAGAGACCTCAGTGATACCATCAAAAAGGTAAATGAAGGTGTATCTGCTATAGCATCTTGGGCCAAAAATGATTTCCTCCGACTTAACTCATCAAAAACTAAATCTATGAACATTGGCAACACAAAGGTAGTATCCAAACTAAATTTTACAGGACTGCCTGCAATAATGGTCCAGGATGTGAGCACACCATTTAGTAGTGGTGTGAAAAATTTAGGGATCACATTAACCACGAATCTTTCCTGCAAAGAACATATGATGAGCATATCCAACAAAGTGAATGGAACCTTGCATCAATTTAAAATCCATAGAAATCTTTTTCTTCTTCAACATAAAAATAAACTGGTCACTTCACTTACTTTTCCTCACTTCTACTGACACAATATCATTTTACACAAGTCAATTTAACTGAGAAGTTGAACATGAAGCAACAGCACCTGATAAACTCCTGCGTGAGATTCATTTTTAATCTACAGGGAGATGAACACATCACCCCTTACTTTAAAAAGCTCTCTGGGCTGGACATTAAATCTAGAAGGAAATAAAGAATGGCTTGCCTTATGTGTACAATCTCCTCAAATATGCAAGTCAACAGTATGTAATTCACCTTTTTCCCCTTAACTGCAAATTTATAAATGAGGTAACAAGGTAAGACAAAGGTTTCTTGCTTGTCCATCAGTTCCAAATAGTCAGATTTGAAAAATTGCACACAGTAGTTACCGTGAAACAATTTGCCCAAATATGTGTAAGATAGTACATTACAGGCATTAATAAGGGGGAGACTTCTAAGCCATTTACATGCTTGTGACATTTGATTAAAAGAACAAATTTTTACGAGAAATTTCATTTGTTGTTTGTTGCTCCTACAGCAAAATTGTACAAGTGCTATTGCTTCCAAATTTCAATTATAGATACATAGTGTACTCTGATATTTCAGTGGGTTCAAAATGCCTGCATATCTATTTACCATAAACTGTCATGTAAAAACTATGTATATCGTGATAAACATTTTGCTACTTGTAAACTACAAATTTATGCTCCACAGGACTTATCATCCCAGAGCAAATAAAGATTAATTATTATTATTATCTACAACCATTCCTGTCAATCTGAATAATATCTGGAAACTGTACCAACCCAACGTATTACCAAAGCTGAATAAACTTAAACACAATTTACAATTTCTAGTTGAGCATCATTTCAATAACATGGGAGTGCCTAAAATGCTCTATAGAGCCATTGAAAGACTTAAAAGCATCATTGGGGTCCCCCAAAACTTAAGATGATTTTTCTGTGTCTCAGAACAATCTTGGTACATTTTTTATTAAGTTGATTGCAAATCAACGTTTCTCGTACAGTTAATAGCTCAGCAGGTTTAGCAATTATTTATTTGACATCATTCTCATAATATTTCAACACAATTTTTTGCTAACATGACAACAGTGAATGTCACCACCACATGGCAGAAAAAAAAATGCAACACGACACCACATCTATACATGCTATTTGTAGACTCCGTCATTCCATGTACAGTGGTCTAGGGTTCACTGTTTGACCATCTCAGATTTTTATGGATTTTCTTAATATTGAGTCTCACTCATCACAAACAAGATAATGTAAATTTTCATCAGCTAATGATGGAATACTTTTGGAGATATTACAGTTTGTGATCCAAAGCCTCAACCTCAAGCTCTAGATGACTGAAATTTTGGCACCTTGTGGCATTATATTCATGTGGCATTCAAAAATGTTATTTCAAAACAAATGATTCACAGCTATCTAGTACAAAACATGTAGCTATATTTATATAAAACTAGTAAAGAAATTATTTTCGCCCTTGCAGAAGTTTAAATACCCTACACCACTTTCAATTTTGTTTTAAAAAAAAGTGGTTTTGGTCCAATCCAAACCATTTGAGAACTGTGCCGTCTGTAGACTACTAGAGGCTTATGACCCAAATTTCAGCTCCATATCTCAATTTTTACGGCAGTTACCATGCGAAGAGACATACAGACAGAAGGACATAGCTAGATGGACTCGTAAGGTGATGCTGATCATTTCTAAATACACTTTTCAATACCTGCCACGCCTCCTTCAATGCATTGTATTTCTGCTGTGACAAAATCAATATACCCTACCCACGTAGTGGTGTAGGGTATAATTATGATAATAATACACCATAGCAATCAGGATGGATAAGTTTCAGCATAATCCGCTGAAAAAATTAGTTCTTAAGAAATCCAATGTTGGTAGGCTAAAACTCCATAAATTATGATCCTAGTCCCATCTACAATATTTCCATTTACAGGACTTTTTATTGCACAATTTCAAATACCTGTCCATTGGTTGGCAAATAACATCTGAACGTGACAACTTTTGTGAAAAAAATCGTGAAAATAGGGTGTTTTCAACCAGTTTGTGTGAAAAATTAACAATTACTAGTGGAGCCACCTGGCTTTGTGCAAGTACGATTTAAATTTTTGATAAAGTTTGTAGAGTTGATGATTGCTTAAAAATCCAACAAGATTTGGAAAACCTGATTAAATAGTCTTATGAAAACAAAATTTATTTTAATGTAAAGGAATGCTACAGAATGACATACTCTACGA
The DNA here is from genome assembly GCA_963169105.1 of Ceriagrion tenellum. Classification (NCBI taxonomy): domain Eukaryota; kingdom Metazoa; phylum Arthropoda; class Insecta; order Odonata; family Coenagrionidae; genus Ceriagrion; species Ceriagrion tenellum. The sequence continues at coordinate 149,396,646 of OY720635.1, forward strand.
AGAAGAATAATGTCAATTATGAGTGCACAATGGAAGGTCTGCAATTAGAGCAGGTGCATCAAATAAAAGACATAGGAGTCATATTTGATTCTTCAGTCTTTTGCTCCACACATCTTTGACATAACTCTTTCATCTCAGAGATTATTGGGTTTTGTAAATAGAATGTCAAGGTGCTTTAACTCAGAGAAATCACTCAAATTTTGTACTACTCCTTTGTAAGATGTAAAATGGAGTATGCTTTTGTAGTATGGAATCCTTATTGTAAGAAATATGTTCAAATATTGGAGATGATACAAAAAGGTTTTTATGTTATCTCTACTATACTCAAAATAATGCTTATTCGATGTATGATAATTATGTTAGCTATGAAAATTTGATAAAAATGTTTGATTTTCAATGTTTACAAAAAAGAAGAGCTATATGTGATCTATCTTACCTATATAATTTACTTAATACTGGAGAAAATAGTGCATTAATTAGCAAAATTAATTTCGTAGTGCCTAATAATAGTGTAAGGTTAAAAAGAAAATTCAAGTTGAGCATGGTAAAATCAAACTACTGTGAAAACTCACCTCTGAACAGAATGTACCAAACTTTTAACAACTACTGTGATAAAATTGATTTATGAAGAAAAGAAAGATTTTTCAAAAGAAGTCTCTTTCGAAAATTAATACACATTATAGTTCCTTGAAGTGTTTCCAGATTCCTGTATAATTTAATTGATTTCACTGTGTTTTTTATGTTTTTGTTTGTCCTGTAATTATTTTGTTGGAGGAACATAAAACTCAATGAATTAATAAATGCACCAATTAATGATAAAAAGAACCAAGCCAAAGTTGAAAGCAGAATGCTTTGGCGAATTTTCCCGTTCTTAGCCAATCTTTAGTTTGCTAAAGCAAAATGCTATTCTTAAAATGGTAGACAGAAAAATAGTAATTGAATAAAAAACATAATATTCAAGTGATAATGAATCTTGTAACCAAATCATTTGCATAATTAAATAGTTTCCGAAATATAACAGATTCCAATTCTCTTCTCATCTACAAGTTAGACAGCTTTGCTAGGGAAGTGGTGAGTCAGTAGTAAAAATCCATGCATATGGTATGTGTACGGTACGATACAACCATGTAAGAGCAGAGTTGACCATTCCATTGGGTATGTAAGTGTTCCGACATTACATAATTTTGAGTAAAAATTACCAGAATGCATTCACAAATTCCATAGATGTTCCACCTCCGAGAAAATAACAAATGTATTATACAGTGAGGTGATCACATACAAGGGTTAAAAATATCCAACAATGCAAATACGGGCAAAATGAAGGTGCCTGTTGAATTTCAGAGCATGAGAGAAAACATGAAAATCGAGAAGCAATGGTAGTGTAACTTCCAAACTTCAAGTATTGTCAAATGCCATTGTGGCAGAGATTACAAGATACTTCTCATGTAACTTATAATCTCTGGTATGAGCTCTTATGTTTCAATTTCCTTAGCTGAATACATTTTCTTACCTAACATTATCATAGGCTCTAATTCCATGAAAAATTTTAAAGGCAAATTCTATAGATACTAAGAAAGCAAATATGTACCAATTGTTTTACTTGATTATATAATAGAAACAACCAATATAAATTATAGCAACAAGAGCAATATGAAGAAGCTCTTGGCATTTCAGAGGGTGGAAGAAAAACATTTAAATCATTGCTTACAATGATAAGAAACATTAGGAAGTGCATAATGCAGATACTATGAAAAGTTCAATCTACACATGGAAAGGTTAGGGCAAAGCTAAAAATTTCACTGGAATTCACTGATATCCACCATTAAATACAATGTAATACAAAACATTTCCCGGGCAAAGGTACTTGTTTTCAATTATAGCCACAGCAGTTATTTGGGGCTTTAGAGCCCAATGGAACCACAACTATTCCTCTGAACTTCAGGAATCATTAGAGTTTAACAGTTACAGCACCAAGGTCTCATGTAGGGCACTAAATATTACTGAACCAATACAAAACGCATACATATACAGCTTACACGACAGTAAAAAAGTGAAGCTCTAAATGTAGAGTACGTAATAGCTGTCAAACACACATCGTGGGGTAAAGATAAAGCTAAAATATTACTAAAATTCACCTATGCTAACAATTTAATTGCAGATACTACGAAAAATCAGTATAAAACACACATTAAATATAGGCTAAAAATACCACAGTGGAATATTCAATAAAACTAATTTATAATGATAATTTTATTGAATATAACCTATATAAGTCGTGGGCAAAATACATTGTTTAAAACCATTCATTCAGTCACATCGAGTAATTAAAGTAAAACGGTCAAGTAAATAATCTATGGTTGAAATCAGAAACAAATTGACAATTTTCAAGCTAAAAATGGGATTTTTAAGCAAAAACAAAGCATAGAAAAAAATTGATTGCAAGAAGTAAAGTCACCATTGATTTAGCCATCGGGCAATCATAAATTGAACCTTAAATCTCTACAGCTACATCTACATACAACCCCACCAGCCACCATTTGGGTATATGGCAGGTGGTATTAGGACACCAGCCATGGAAAGATGTAAAAGATTGGTGAGATGTATTATAAGAATGATTTGAGTAGAGTTGAGTAGTTATTCTGGTCACTTATTGCACAAGGAAAGAACGAGTTTTTGTACCTATCTGTTGGGCAATGTATCTCTCTTATTTTATCACTTCTGTCAGATCTAGAGATGCAGTGAGGCATCAAGAAAATATTCTCTGTGTCACACTAAAACACACCAGTTCTGAATTTCTCAAGCAATCTAAGCCTAGCATGTAGCTACCGAGTCTCTAGAGGCTCCCACCTTAATCCCTCTACAAGTTGTGAAACACAATATGTTCCCTCATAGCAGTTTTTAATGAAGCGTGCAGCTTTTCTTTGTATTTCATTAATTTTTTTGGTTAAATCTTTATGAGCAGGGTCCCAAGTGCTCACGGTATATTCAAAGTGTGGCTTAACCAGAGCAAAGTTGCATCTCTCTTTTACTTTTTCATCCGAGAACCTTCCTATGATGCACTTCACAAAACCTAGCCACTTTAATGCTGTGCCACATATTTTTTGTATGTGTGTTCCCCACAATGTATCTAAAGCAAAGGTAACTCCAAGATACTAACTTTATCTGAAGATGTTACGTTGACTCCATCCACAGTGCGGATATGGCATTTGTGTGATGACTTTCGCAAGAAGTGTACTGTGGTACATTAACTAAGATTTAATTCTAGCCCCTACTCCTATTACCACGAACATTGTTAAGGTCGAATTACAGAACTTTTAACTCCACATCTCCCCTTATTTTACGGTAGATGACTGTATCACCTACAAATAATCTTAATTTACTGCAACTTGAGAACTTGGTTCATAAATATAAATTATGAATAAAAGAGGGACGATCATGCTTCCTTGAGGAAGACCGGATGTGACTTGGACCATATCAGAGCTAAAACAATCAATTACTAATTTTTGTTTTTGATCACTGAGAAAGTCCCTATTCCAATTCACTATTTTTCTATTAACTCCGCAAGATTGTAATTTATATGAGTTTTTTGTATGGAGCCTAGTCAAATGCTATCTTGATATCAAGGAATATTGTGTCAACTTGCTTTTTTGATTCACCAGATTTTAGGATGTCATGAAGGAAGACCACAAGCTGTGTTTCACAGGACCCACCCATATGGAAGCCGTGCTGACTGCTATGTAAGAAGTTACAATCATTCAGGAATGTCATAATATTGCTAACAACAATATGTTTGAGGATCTCGCATAAAAGAGATGTTAATGATATAGGCTGGAAATTTCATGGGTCATTTCTGTTTCCTTTCTTAAATATTGGTGTGACATTGGTTATTTTCAGTCTTGAGGCACCTACCCTTTGGTTAATGATTGGCCAAATATAATTTCTAAGAATGGTATAATCTGTGGAGCTAACTCCTTGAGCAAGCAATCAGGTATTCCTTCTTTACCTGGGGATTTGTTACTTATAATCAAATACCTATGTTTTGTCATTCCAATGTCAGCCATTGGATTGTTAAAGTCAGGAATTTCTACCTTGTATATTGTGCTGTTCTTAGTAATATACTTTCAAAGTAGTGGTTTGATAAGTTGGCTTTGTTAATGCTGTTTGTGACTACATCACCGTTTGTGTCCAATAAAGACTCTACTATCGAAGATTTGCTCTGGAGCTCAATTGCATTAGACCAGAATGACTAGTGGTTTTCATCAAGTAACTCACCTAGGATTTTCATTTGAAGTTCCGTAGAGTAGTGCACATTACTTGCTTAGTTTTTGAAGGTTGAGAAACATGAATTTCTCTTGTTTCAAGTTCCATTGTTTTGACACCTGACTTAACACAATTTGTACATTGGTTGTACTATTGCCTATCTCCTTACTTCGTCGCTATACCAACGAGGCTCTACAGTCCCCAATTTGAATGTGCAGAATATACTCATTGATTCCATAACGTGGCATTGCCAAAAAATATCTCCGTGATACTTCAAAGCTCTAGTCTTTTATTGTGGCAACAAATTTCATGAATGAAGCTCCTAACATCACTCCAAGTTTTATGAAATCTAATTTTTTTAATAAGTAGACTTTGAATTTAGGTTTTACTTTAGACTCTACTGTTATTTTCAAGGTCGAAAAAATTACTTGATTCCATGGAAGCCATCACATCAAGGCTAATGGAAGGACACATGGTTCTGATAATGAAAAAGGAAGACTTGTCCAATCTGAAAAACTACTACCCTACAATCTGCCTCAACACTTCTATAGGCTCATCCTGAACCTCCATCCTGAATAACATGACACTACTCAAAAGGTCTTAAAGCATGGTATCGCAGGATGTGAGGATAACCTGCTCATTGATGGGTATATTTTCTAGGATGCTATTCAATAGAGGTGGGAATTTCGGTTCATTTCGAAGATTCAATTCATGCAATTTGATTCATGTCAATGACTCATTCTTTTAAATCATTCATAATGAACGAAATGAACCATTTGAGAACCAAATTACTGAGATGAGTGAGTTAACGACGATGAATTATTTCTCTGCGAAAAATCAAAAATCAAAGGAACCAAACTAAGGTGAAGAACCAAATCCAATCAATTCCTACTGTTGGGAAGCTACCTACACGGAGATAATGCATGATATAAAATCAGATTTTCATATTAATTTAGTTTATTTGTTGAAATATTGGGAGACTTGAGGAACCTGAATTGAGACCAATTGGAGACCATATATTAAGAGACTCAAGTACTTGCAATGTTCGGGTGAAAATGGTTGTGTTCTGTGTAATAATCAATCCACCTCATATGAACGCCTCTATAAAATTACTCCTCAGTTTTTATCAGTAAACTCTATATGCGACCAAAAGACTATGCAATATTTGGTATGTGGCTTGTCCCAATCACGTTGCTCTCCACTCATGAACAGCGTGTTTTGGTTCGATTTGAATCAAATCAAGTTGTTCTCGATCACTCATGAATCATGTGATTCTTCAAAACTCACTCCACCTGACCTATGAACGAGAACAGCTAGATTAGATTCATTATGAATGATTTGAACGGAATTGCTATTAAAACTGTCAGCTAAGGCATGAATTGTATCCAAAAACTCCTGTAAACATCATTTTTAAACAAACTCCATAAAAATAGGTAAGCACCAAACTTGAGAAATAGAAACCATAACATATTAAATTCTGAGAAGTAAATTCAGTCATTCTGCATACTGACAAATAGAAGATAGGGGAGAAAAAGGAAATTTCTGCCAGTAACAACATAAGACTTCCAAGAGAGGAGACGTACACCAAAACTAGTGTTTCAGAATCTTCAATATTTCCTATGATGGTTCAATTTGATCATGATCATATATTCCTTCTGAACAAAGGACCATATAGAATAAGAAATTATTTTACCCAATTTTTACAGAACTTTGATTAAGCTGATGAAGTAAATAACAGGATACCACTATAAAGGTGAGCCACTGATTAAAATATAACTATTCATGGTAAAAATTTTAGAGTGAAAGAAAATTACAGATACAAAATCACTGAAAATTATAAATAGGAAGGAAAGATATCACTGAAGTACACAAATTGTGACAATAACCTTGAATCAAAATAACATTTCTCACTTTGACTAAGTACCTGACCTTTAGCTCAAACAAAATTACTTCTGCTACAATAGAACTTAATTGGTTCTGGTACAAAAGAATTTTAATTCTGAATGAGAATAAGCGTTTGGTATCTAGGGGGATAAGGATGAAGAGGATGACTACTACCGCTAATAAACCTTGCTCAGTCACTGATCTTTATCAATAAGCCTGATATTGGATTTCAACAAGGTCGATTTAATATAGACTAACTTCTGGAAGTGGTTGTGCATTGAAACTGGTGTTCCCCAACAATAAGCAATCCAAATTAATATGGCTAATGACATAGTTAATGAAGAACAACCAGAATGTGTGCAACTGGATACATAAAAAGACAACAGCAGCACTCACCTGCCACTTTTGTTTTCCTTATCCATTTCCTTGTCAGCAACCCCCTCTTTCATAATGGAACACAGACTGGTTGTAGGCTGCACCCCTGATGAATTAGATGGCGAAAGTATTCCAGAGCCACCAGTCGAACAAGGCGCCATTGAACCACTAATGGACACCATCGTCGAACTACCTGCTGATGGGGCCACTGTGGTTGTGCTATTGCCTTCCGTGCTTGTTTGTGACACAGACACACCAGTAGAGGGGATTGGAGAGGGCTCACGGGGGACAATGGAATTTGAAATGCTATCCGAGATGCTATGTTCACGCTCCCTCTCCTGCTGTTGTCTCTGTTCTCGCAACTCACGTTGCTGCTGCTCCCGTTGCAACGCAGCCACTGACTGTCTGGTAGTGACACCAGTCGTACCAGGGTCACCGGCACCAGCAGCCGCCCCAGCTAGACCTGCACCAGTCCCCCCACCACCAGCAGCAGTTGGCTTTTGAGGGTTTCTAGAAGCTCTAGTCCTTTGTCTAGACTTCCTCAGCAGCTGCCTGTAACCCTCTGTTTTCTTTGAGAGGTAGTAATGCTGGACACAATCGCACACACTTTTACGCTCGAGGTAAGAAGCAACAAGACCAAAGTTTTTCGGATGCTGGAGATATTTTTCACGAAATATCTCCCGCTCCTGATCGGTCCAAACATTGAGCAGCTGTCGGTCCTTATATTCTGCCACAAAGTCCTCTATGAGTCCATTATTATTCTGGTAAGTCAACTTCCGCTGTTTGGCATCCAGGAGTATAGGAGGTATGACTGCATACGATCGCATTTTCTTATCCTCCATCTAAAAATAAAGTAACAGGATAGAATGACATATACAATTAATAATAGCACATAATTTCTGTGTACATATCATATTAACTCAAAAATCATCAAAGGCAATATGATGAAAAGTTAACAACAGATACATAAGTCGCATGCAAAACCTATCTTATAGTTTTATAAATCAATAGCAGTAGACTCACAGTGGAACAGAACATTCCTTTGACTGAAAATAGGTCTACTAGAAGACAAAATTTCTTCAGAATAGTCTAAATGAATGTCAATGATGAAATTTGGATCTGAAATGTCAATTCTTGGCATTGTTTCCCAACATCAATGAAAGACTGAACTTGCAAGTTAACCAAAACTACAGAGATTATCCAAACAAAATAGATGAAAACATTTGGAAATAACTCTATGTATTCACAATTAAGGGATAGAGTAACTATAAATAGTTTTAAATATGACGCCCGGGTAGTTAGGCATTTGAATGATTAGAAAATAGGGAAGCTACAGTAATCATAGAAAAATTTTAATAGCAACATATAGGAAAAAACCAAGAAATACTGTCTCAAGGATAAAAAAAGGGTTCTCAAATGAGCTTTATATGAATTTTAAAAAATAACATTTCAAATGTCATCGCTCTTAATAACTGGGCCTTTCTTGGATTTAGCATGGAAGATCATGTAAAGCACACCAAAAAAAAGCAAATTTATGGCTTCTCACAGCTGCCAAATTAAAATGATAAATAGCAATGGATATCACTGCATGTTTATTTTTATCTTTAAGCATATATTCAATAAGGATTATTTAATTTCACAAGTTCATCAAGTAAAAGCTGTAACTTAATTGATAATTACATGGGTGAAATAGGAAGCAAACTGCAACTCGAATATCACACTAAGTTCTGTGAATTTTCATGCCTAGGAATTAAATGGACCAAAAATAAGAGAGAACCAAAACACTAGCTAAACATACTATCAGCATAAGGACTGTACCAGTAGTTTACATATATTTAAAGTTCGCAGAAGAATGTCAATAGTTTTCCTTGGTTTAGAATATCCTTCAGATGAGATCACCTCAAAAAACATTTGTAATGAAAAACTAAATAAGAGGTTACTTTCCCCACAAACATCACCTGATTTTCACCATAGGATGAGAGTAAAACTATACTGAACAGATAATCTTTTCAATATTGCATGGATTATTATGGATTCTAAATAATCCACAGTAAAATATAGATGTTTTGATCACATAATGACATCTTCACATGAATATGTAGTTTTTTAAAACAATTTCTACAGCAATTTACATGTAGAAAAAGAATTGATTTCATTAGAGCATTTTACTGTTGAAAATTTCACATTTTATAGTAAATATACATGAGAAATACTAGTGTTTACTTGAATATCAAACATTTCAATACAAGGTCCTAATTTTAGGATTAGAATTGAATTAAGAAAGTAAAACAAACAAAAAGCAATGACTGCAAATACATGGCAAGAGATGAACAAAAGATTCATTAAAAGGTGCTAAGTTTTTTCCGAGCCTCACCTCTTGTTCCTGTAAACCATCCATAATCTCCTCAAGGTCCGCCTCACTCTTGATCCTGGCGCCTACCCTGTTGAACCTCTCCTTGTCCTCCCGCTGCTTCCTCAACTCTGGGAACACCTTCTCAAAAAATTCCCTGCTCTTTGCCTCCTTTGCTTTCCGCTTTGCGGATGACTCAATTTTCTCCACTTTCCTGAGCCACTCCTGCATGAGCCGTGAGTATGTTGCTGTCATATACTTCTCTCTGCTTTCTCTCTCACTATGCTTGCGTTTGAAATGTTCCATGAGCCGCTTCTTGAAAGTAATGTGCCTAAAACATTGATAAAAATGGAATTGTATTACAGGAGTTCTCTATAACCGACGTCCATTAGCTAAAACAAAATGAATATCCTGAGGAAGCTTCCAAAAAGCTCGACCATATTAAGCAGGTACCTACTTCCAGCATTAACTGCCAATCATGGATAATAAAATAACATCCTGATGTAATAAAAATAAGAAAAGCACTGATTACCACCATTAGGTATAACTCTATACTTATCAAATGCATGATGTAATGGCTTTGAATCCTTCATTATACCCTGCAAAAGAAGGGTTCCAATTCTACATCTCATGCCACAAAGCAAATCACAATAGAATGATAAAATAAAATTCACATAAGTACATTAATCAAATTTAGCTAGTTAGTAAAAAAAACTATGGCAATGTGACAAGTATCATGCCATTCCATTGAAGAACTTACTATAATGACTACAGCAGAGTCAACTTTGTATTACATGTAACAGCCATTGACCATTGAATTTTAAGATGACATTTTAAAATAAGAACACAGTAGATGGCATGGATTATATGAACCAATTGTGCAATTAAGCAGTGCACTCATGCCACAACCCACTGAGTGAACTTCTGCATTGCCAGTGAGAAGAACATTTAGGCTTTTTTAAGTCTTAGTTATCACTATCTTTGCATGGAGGAAACTGAAACGTTAAATTTATCTACACATAAATCTGCTTCTAAATTAGTCACCATGTGGTTTGCTTAAATCTGCAACAGATCCTCCTCCACAGTCCCCTAAATCCCAGAAAGCAGTAGTCTTCCCAAATTTCCCCAAAGCAGCAACCATAATCCACCCCTGTCCACAGTACTCCCATCACCAGCCATGTTTGGTCATCCTTCCCAGAATGCCTCTATTCAATGAATCCGCTTCAGTGTGAGCCCATGTTTCTGCGACTGAAATACTTTTTAACAAACTAATTTTTTCAGCTTGATTACTTCCTCTTCATTCTCTTTGGCTGGCACAACCTTGATGACACCCAGCTGACATTTCTTTGCATGCAACCCTTCATGAACTAAGCTCCATTTCCGACAACTTCTACATACAAACTACTGATGAGATCTGTATTTAAAGGATCCTAATTACCAGCTAACATTCAACATTCAATTTCTCTTGGAAACCAATTCACATAACACCACTAATTTGCTCAGGTTATGAGCTAGATTCTGCCTAGTAGGCGAGTGCATTCACCTTGAAACTTACTTCGCTGATCAAAGTGTTTTGTAACACCCCATGCTATAAAATATAAACACCAAGTTAAAACATCTCATATATTTAATTAAACTATAGTTACCTTCTTTTGTTTTCATGGTACACAGGTGTATCTGACGGCTGATTGTAGAGTGGCTGAAATTGAAAAATAAAAAACTTCTTTCAATCAGACAGCACAGAAAAAAACCCACCGAAGAATGCAAATTTTCCTCTAGTACAGATAAAATCAAATATTTAATGATATCATCACCAAGTTTGGAACCTACAGTAAACTTATAAAAATGGTAACTTCAAATGCATCAAACTTGCTAAATTGGCTGAAAAACATGTCCTCATGATACAGCTTAGATAACATCATCGCTAAGTCATATACATTTTTATATGCACAATAATATTACATTATAAGTGGCTTAAAAGAGTGAAAATGGCTTTGATGACAGCAATTTGACATTTCATGAAACATATCCTTCATGGCCAGTCCCAAATTTCCCATTAGATCAATTTATGAGAAATGCCTAAGTGGAATGATTAATCAATAGATGGCATCACCAAATGAAATGCTTACACAACTAAAACATCCATTCTGCTCATGCTGTAGCACCCTTTTCATATGAGAAGCAGTAAAAAATTTGTATCCATAGTCACTATTTACACGTTCCAGTTTCCTTTCCATTCCTGACGCCAGTCAATGACGTCACATTCAAGGAAACGCGGTGTCCACGTTTACACGGTGGGTACATGCATTTGGAAATCATTCAATAGACGGCACGAAAAGCGCAACTTTCAGCCAATCAGCGCTTTCCAGTCCGCAGCAGAATAGAAAGCCCGGCTATTCCTTTCCTGTCAGCTTTCAAGTTTGATTGAGTAGTCTCGCCACCCGGAATAGATTAGAGCGCATGCGCAGGACGCGTCATAGGACAGGAATGGAAATGAAACTGGAATGTGTAAATAGTGACATAGGGGTCTGGGGTCTGGGTCATAAACAGGTTCTGATTATCTGAGTCCAAAATAACCAAGGTTCTGCACTATCCACAGTAAATATTTAGTCAGTTGCATACCATGAAGCCAGCTATATGTGCACTGTAATTTGATTTTCGGTTGTTTTTATTAGATAATTGCAGCCCACTTAATGAATTTTGTTTAACAATAAGTAGGCAGAAACCATCCAGGAAGATATTTTCTAACTTACATTCTTAGTGAGAAAAAGAGGAAGATGTATTTTGTTCATAGAAGTCCTTTCCTCGGAGTGATTAAATGTCAAACACCATCCTACAGCAAGGCTTGAAAACAGTATACTTATTGCTAATCTATGTATATCAGACAATCCTTCCGAGTAATTCATAATTTTATTCCTTAGCATTTAAGGCTGAACTGCAGGACTCGGCTTGTTTATGCAGACAAGCAAATGACAGTGTCTCAATGATGCCAACTCTGGCCTGTGACCTATTGTTGCATTCTGACAGCCTTGCTAGTTTGCACCTACTGCCAGCACCTTTCACATCACTGTCCCCTCACCACTTACTGCCTCATTTATTTAGAGGTAGGTGGAGGAGTTCACCCCATGCAACAGCCTCCCATTGGCTATGAGGCTCATGATATTGCCATAATTAGGGCCATTCCCAAGGATGAGCTGATTTAATTGAAGGACTCAATCTCTCCTTCTTCCAGTTCCACAAAGTTGCTGAAATCTCCCCTACTAAATGTTGGCAGGTGACCCAGTTGATGAGATAAATGGGATAATGTTTCACTCACTTTTTGGCATGCAAGGGACAGTCATTTCTTAATTTGAAGTGGGTTTAGGAGGGTGTTTAGAGAGACAGATGGTTTAGTGTGACCAGGTATTTGGAATAATCTTAAAGTTCACGGGCAAAAAAGAGAATTTCTCTTGTAGCGTTTCCACTGATATTTCTGAAACACCCTTTTCCAAAAGTCATTTTTTTTGTTTTAGTTTACATATATTGAGTGGCTTTTTATTGTTACACCAATTTTCTTCTTTCACCCTTCAGTCATGCACACTGTTCACCCATAAGTTTCAAAACTCAGTGCGAAAAGGTCTTCAGCAAAAGAAATGCTTGATAGTAATCCTCTCCTTCAATGTCAATTTATATTATGGATTTCCATTCAGGTCCGTTAAGAGTTGAACTATTGCAGGTCCATACACTGTCATAATATGTTCCGCCAATGACCTTAAACTTATCATGCATGCAGGATTTGGAGAGAAGAGTGACCATGTGTGTACAAATGCAACTGATGATTTACCCCGGACTTCATCAGTGGTTATACCAAAGAGAGAATCAATTAGGTACCTACCTAATAATTTTTGAACAGTTACATTACACTGAATTCAGGTGTGGTAGACATTTATCTTTCATTACTTTTCGCGAAAAAGGCCAAGAAGATGGTATGTTACACAGGAGATATGTCTTTCTGGGCATCATCCAGGGCAGTGTTGACCGACCCAAAAGGCCGTTTTACACGGGGCACGTAATTGCAAAAGCTAATGTATGTGCAATCGTGAATTTCAAAATGCACCGTGTAAAGCGGCGAAATTCAAGAACGCATGCACGAATGCATGAATGTGAGACGCCAGAATAGCCCCTGCTCTAATTTGGTGGTCGCATTCTTGCAATTTGTACGAATAGCACTCCATCTAGCGGTCGCAGTATTAACGACATCTAAGTTCACGGGAAGTTGACTGACAAAAAGGTTTGATAACCTGAGTGATGGGTGTTTACAGTTATTCTTCGTGTGGGAGGATATTTACAGTTACTTATATTGTTATTTATTTAGATAGATATTTAATAGCTCGTTAAATTGTTCCTCTGTCATCCGCATAAAATTGCGGTAAGTATTCCTGTCTTCTACAGCCAGCTCCTGTTGGACCATATTAAGAATGCCCGTTCCCTCCTTTCGCCTACGGATCCACTCCCGCATCCCAAGTGCTCTTCTCCTGCGGTTACGCCTTTCTATGAGCTCTGCGGCCCCGATCATAATTCCCACTACTGCTAGCTCTGCAGCAATCAATGCAGCCTCCTCCTAATCCATTATTTTTCTCACAGAAAGAGAGTGACTCAATGTCAACATCACAGAACCCCACTATCACCACAACCTTATTTTGCACTGAATGTCATCAACGTCGTGTACAGAATATCGTCTCTCTCCTGTTTGAACAAAGCACTCGCTCTTAGCGTACTTATCAGACGACTGGAATTCACGAATGAATGCATGCTTACGACCACCGTGTAAAGCAGTCACGCATTCGTTTTCGCAATAATTATTGCACGGCAGATAGCGGAATTAATGCAGTGTTGAGTTGTGCAATTTCGTGCCCCGTGTAAAACGGCCTTAATAAATAAGAAAGAGCTAGTTTTTCCCTTAATCATGCTGTTAAACTATGAAATTCATAAAGTCGATTTTGTGATGGAAAACTATGAATAAAAGCATACTCTTATCAGAGGAACATCAATAATCTAACCTGTTTCATAATAAATATATATAACCTAGATTTTCTTCTTTTTCTAATTAAAAATTTTGCAACAGAAATGTGCTGTATCTTTGAAACATATACCCCATTTCATAACATCACCCTCAAAGGTTTTCTATTCTCCTGAAGTGTAGCTGCCCAATCCCATCATGCATAGACATGCATTGCTCATTTATAGCTGCCTTTAGAAACTTTCTGGTTCCTCTTTATCCTCCATATCAGTTCAACAATACAATGTTTTGGCTACTTCATGCAGTGATATATGTAGTAATAACTTGAGCGCCTCAATATATTCCTGCATGCACCTATACAGATGTTAAAATTAATGCTAGAAAATGATCAGTAGAGAACGATGATTATCACAATCTGTACGAAGCGTGATACACCAAAATTTGTTTCTACTAGTTTTCCATAAGTTTTTTTGTACAGTGATTTGAGTCAACTCTTAGTTTTCATAATCGCACTTAGAGTCGCAAATCAGCGGGTCAGAATAAACACTCTTTATCAAACATGTTGAAATTTGAACTCAACTTCAGTTCTCATATGTTCTAAGCCTTCACAGTCAGTCTTTCATCACAATAGGTATAGTGGCAGATGGTTGTTAAGGAGTTGGTGACATTCATTACTGCTTCGATTTTTCAAAGACTGAGGTAGAACAGGGATTGAAAGAAACATTTTACAACTTCCAGTGCCGCAACAACTCGAATATGACCATATTCTCTTCGGGTTTTTGCCGCGTCGATCCATTTTTGGGGGACAACAGTTTCGCCTGCCTTCCAGCTGGCTTCGCCAGGTCCTAAAAAGCCAGCTGGAAATCAGGCGAAACTGCTGTCCTCCAAAAATGGATCGACGCGGCAAAAACCCGAAGAGAATACGGTCATTAAATAACCGCGGAAGCCTCCGTACCAACAACTCGAATATGTAGTTCACCTGGGTAGTAGACCTTGTAAGTAGGCTTTTCGTTTCAATTAGCATCGAAACAGACGATATTTTGGGGATTTGTTATTTTCGCTATTGCATCGAATTGCGATGAATAAAGGGACCGAAACGTATTTCATTGTGACGCTTAAAGATTCATCGTAATTCCCAAGTCCAGTCCATGTGATATTAGGGCTCCATGGCCCCGAATACGATTAAAACAACAGCCCTGAAATGCACTGAGTTCAAAGGAATACGGCAACGTATTCGCACTCGGAACATTGAAAATGCGCAAGGCCGGTGGTTTCACTTTATTCACGAAAGATTACCCCAGTAGCTCAAGTAAGTTGGCTGTGCCGCCTCCGAAGCTCAAGTATCTGGATCCGAACTTGCGCAGGTGGCGACCTCGTCCAAAAAATGCCGATATTGTGGTAATACTTGAACGTGAGCGCTAGTGTGCTTTTTTTGCCAGCTACAGTGCAGCAAATCTATATATTTACGCTTGTGTAGTAAAAATACGTAACGGTACGAGTTTCTTTGGCGTTCGGTAAATGTCGGTCGGGTTATATTATAATCGACACGGATATTCTTGGATACACGTCATTTTAAAGTGTGAAATTTGCTTGAAAAACTCTCTTAGATCACTAATGATGCCGTATTTCTATTTACGAAAGTGATATCCGGATATAAGCCTTTGGGCTAACTTCACGACGATGTGAAGTCAGGCTCGGGATTTTAAGGGAGGGGCTGGCAGAACCGATCGTAGCGTCGTTTCCTTTCTCGCGTCTGAGATGGAATAGATGAACGAATGGTTTAAGAGCAATTTGAAGGATTGAGTGAATTAAAAGGCCACATTTTCGGGTGAGAAGTGTTGAAAAATTCTTCCCTAACGAAGCAACACTTCTGTTTCGAAAGTGAATCAGCTGATCTTCAAGTTTGGGTGTGACCTTCGGCTGCCATCACTCTTTTGCTCGACGTCTTCGAGAACATCTTCGTACGACGACTATTGTTCTATTCCACTTTGCACTAATACGTCAAACTCAGAGCCACTCTTATTAATGGTACAATTTAAGGAGGTGTCCGACATCCCTTAACTGGAACATGACCGAAAAGTGGGTGCACAGAGAACGTGGAAATGAAAATGAGCGCGGGAGAGATCGGAAGCAAATGTCATCATCACCTACGTACACCCGACAATTGTTCGCTTGAAGCCACTTATCAACCACCCCAACCAAAAAGGAAGATATTAATTAAAGGTGAGTATTATACACGTTAAAGGGGTACTCGTAAAAGGGCATTGTACACTACGTTTACCAATCGAACTCAGATCGACTTAGCCGGTTCAGCTCGGCATGGTAAACGCAACAGAATAGTGGGATCGATATGAGAAGCGGGCTAAACTCGGCCCGGTTTCTCAACCACTCTGAGATTTCAAATAGATATGAACCGATTCAAATAAATATTTCAATCTATTTCGCATTGATAAACCAGGCGATCCGAGTAGGCTGGCTTAGAAAATTTAGATCGGTTCGAGTTCATATCGTTCTGAGTTCGATTGGTAAACGTACTGATAGAGATAACAGTATTTTCTGTAAGGCTATTAATTTCATTATTTTAAATCACCCAGTGAATCGCATCGACGACAACGCATTTTGATTAATTAATTCGGTAATTGATGCATTGTGCATCCCAGAATATACCGCCCCCGAATTTTGTCAATAATGGAAAGGCGCAAATTACCGACCTTGAATTCAACAATTACCTACTGGTTTGACTTTTCGCGGTGCATCACCCGCATTCCTCCACATCTACCATACTTCCACTTTTTTTCGACTGATATAGGTTAATCTCCTTCATTTTTCGGGGTCTACCGCGTATTTCGTTATATAGTGACAACAGTTACGCTGACACTATGCAACAAAATACGCAGTAGATCCCGAAAAATGAAGGAGATCAACGTAGAGCACCGCGAAAGCCTTCGCTCTCACATGATATAGGTTAAACTTCAGGTTCGAGTGTCAGAAATCGTGATTTACCACACATATTTCAGAATTATTTAGCTGCTTGAAATAAGCGACTAGGTACATTATTTTTTCAAGGCTGAAAATTCTTTTGCGTTTTAATGGGTCAATGCCAGAGTACGAAGATGTCGTTTGCTCCTTTAAGTTAATAAAAAAACAGCCAACTGATTAAATTCTGAAGCAAATATCATTCACTTCTGCATCTCTGTTGGAATAAAATGTAAAGGATACCAAAGAAAACAAACACACTGTTTAGATGCCAAATAACAATAATTGTTTCAGTTTGGTTGAAGGTCCAAATCTGGGTGAGAAAAAAACAATAAATAACCTCTGAGGCATGAAACCTTGATAGATACTTACTATGAGTAGTAAAATATTCTTCAATCCTGAGCATTTATACTGTTATTTTGTCACTTAATGAGATTGATGACCATGATTTTAAATATTCTCTCTTGAATTCCGTAGAGTTATTTTGAATAGATTATTTCACCTACACAAGAAGTATGAGATACGCTGTAAACGATGCACATGTATACATAAGTGCTGAACTTAGTGCAGAACATAGACTTCTAATCATGAAGCTGCGGCTGTGTCCTCTGAAGCCTAGTAAGGATTTTCCCTATGAGAGGTTGAAAGTTGGACAGCTTGGAGATGAACAAAAGAAAAAGGAATACCGAGACCTAATAACAGAGTTACAGCAGAGTAATAACAGCGGGGTTACAAATGAGGATAGACGAAGTAAGAATTGTGGAATGCGATGGGGACCATTTGGAATTAGGCTTGAGGGTACTGAAAGAAACCCTCTTAAATAAAGCAATAGAAGTCTGTGGAGTGCAAATGGTGATGACGGAGGTGAAAAGGACAAAGTGGTGGAATGATCATGTCAAAGGAAAAATCAAGGATAAAAAGGTTGCTTGGAAATCGTAGATCAGAGATAAAACAGATGAGGCTTGGTGAGATTATGTACAGAAGAGGAATGAATCGAAGCAAGCAGTGAGACAAGCAAAGGAAGAATGCTGGGAAGAGTTTGGAAATGAAGTGGAAGAAAACTACCATCATAATCAGCGAAAGTTTTGGCAAACGGTGAAAAGCCTTAAAGGGAAGTTTGGAAAGAGAGTAAGAAGTTTAACAGATGAAACGGAAGATAGTGACTGAGGAAAAAGATGTGCTAAGAGTATGGCGTAACCACTATGCTGTGACTTTTGGACACCAAGAACAAGTAGAAAGAATGGTCGCAGAACCAAACCCACAAATAGAAGAAGGGAATGGAGAAGAAATAACAGGTGTCGAGGTGGAGGATGCAATAATAAGGATTAACCTGGGTAAAGCTGCAGGTGCTGATGGTCTGTCACTTGAAATGATCAAGTTTGGAGGAATGCAGTGATTGACTGGATGTGGGAGATATGCAGAAGAGCATGGAAAGTGAAAAAGATCGTCATGGATTGGGAGCAGAATATTTTAGCACCAATCTACAAGAAAGGAAGTACTAATCAGTGCAACAATTATAGGCCCATATGTTTGTCATCCATTGCTTTGAAGGTGTACACCAGAATCCTTGAAATAAGACTCAGAAATGAGGTTGAGGAAAAACAAGAAGAACAATGTGCCTTTAGAAAAAGCTGCCAAACCCAGGATCACATCTTTACAGTACACCAAGCCATGGACAAATATATTAATAGAAATGGATAGTCTGCCTAGCTTTCTTAGATCTACAGGCAGCTTTTGACACTGTTCCAAGATGCAGCATATGGGAAGCACTGCAAAAAAAGGGGTATCTGTAGACTTAACTGAAAGAATTAAAAGTATGTACATTAATGTGAAAGGAGTAGTAAGAATAGCAGGGAAAACGTCAACAGAGTTTGATATGAGGAAAGGTGTCAAGCAAGGAGATAGCCTTAGCACTCTACTATTCATAATTTTGATGGACCAGATACATAAAGAATGCAAAAGAAAAACAGCAAGGTATGAAACTAGAGGTTAAAGCATTCAGTCACTAATATATGCAGATGACAATGTATTGAGTGCTAAGAACAAGAGAGAACTGCAAGCAGCAGTAGAAGAATGGGCTAATGTAATTAGAGACCATGGAATGAGAATAAATGTAGGGAAAAGCAAGGTCATTGCAGTGTCAAAAAATGAGGTGCAGGAAAGGCTGAACATAACATGGGAAGAGCAAGAATTAGAACAGGTTGACAAGTTTGAATATCTGGGGACACAAATTACTTGTGATGGAAGACGAGACTCTGAAGTGAGTCACAGAGTCCATAAAGCAAACCAGGTATACTATCAGCTTAGCAGATCAGTCGTAGGCAAGAGAGAAATATCGGAGAAGACAAAGATGAGGGTGTATAAAACCATTTTTCAGCCAATATTGCTATACGGAACGGAGAACCTAACCCTACTCGATAAACACAGGAGTATTTCCAAAGCTGCGAAATGCAATACCTCAGACATGCTGCAGGACGCACTAGGAGAGATCAAGTGACAAACACCACAATCAGAGCCCAATTCCAGCAAGACTCAATCACACAATTGATGGAAAGAAAAAACTTAGGATGGTATGGGAATGTGGTTAGGATGGAGGAGGAAAGGAATCCAAGAGTGGTGATGGAGGCAAGACCAGAAGGAAGGCGAGGAAGAGGATGACCAAGGCTGGAGTGGGAAGAATATGTGGAGAGATTGGCAGCCCGGCGTGGAAAGAGCATAAATGAAGTGAAGCGACTCGCTCAAAATAGGGTGGAACTTAGAAAGTGGCTGAGGGACCCTGACGCCTAACAGCATAAGGGGGCTAGAGAAAGAAGAAGAATTCTGTAGAGGTTGTGGAGGTGTCTGCAATGGTATCAAGAAGAACCCTACCAAACCTTGTTTATACTGAGGTAAAAATTATCCATCAACTAAACTTTAAATGTTTAAATCATTATTTTTTGCCACAATGTTATGGTGAGTTCAGTTGTCAACATTTCACCTTCAACATCTGATCTCAAGTTTGCACGCAATGAAATACTTTTAGTTTTCACTTGGGTAGAATCCTGGCATTCATAAATATTTTCAAAGATAATGTCAACACTTTCTTTCCACGCCAACAATATTCTGGAAAGAAACCTTGCGTGTGTCTTAAAGAAGGTGCAGAAAAAAGAACCCATAAAAATAACAACAGCTGATTAAAAAATCCTACTCTGCATTATAAGGACAGGATCAGTGAGTCATGTGAACTCAACCTATCAGTCAATTGAGGCTTATTAGGTACGTCAAGGTAACTTGTGCTTGATTTTTCCCTAACTATATACAAGACCATATTGGAATAACATTCTTTAATTAGAGAAGCTGTAAGAAGCATGAACTAAATATTGTAGCACCAATCAGGCAAAAATGTTTTTATATGCCACTGAAATTATCATTAATTCACAAAATATGCGAACATGAATATTAAACATGACTCATTTCTTTCATGCCATATGCTGAAAATGTCATCACAACCGAAGATTTTCTCACAATTCAGTAGAACTAACTAAGGTGAATAATTGATTTAGTTTTAAAATTGATGAAAATATATGAAAACCAGTTACTGTAACATTTATGATAAGATCTATGCTAGAGTAATATCCCATTTTTTAAATAAAGTCTCACCAAATAACATACCCATACCATTTTCCATGGAAAAGTTTATTTTTTGGGAAATATCTTGAAGTTTTGTGGTACAGGGCTGATATGTTGGTAATTTTGGAAAGACGAGATATAATTTTAGAATTGGGCCAAATTCATAGAATTCGTCGTGAAATGACATCTTGCTCAAACAACCTTATATAGACAAAAATGGGCAAGAGCTCCATAGGTAGTACCTAGCTGGCAAAGTTGGATTCGTTAATGTAAACATTTTGATCAATTCTAGAGAAATGTTTGATGCAAGCCCACTGACCAAAAGTTGAGCTCAAAAGCACATCTGTGGTTGAGCCTTTTCTGAATGCCCCTCATTGGCTTTTCTCATAATTGTATCATTAAGAAATTTGGGTTTAAATTCAGTGTTTGGCTATACATAGTGGCAATTACTATAACCTGGATAGTGCAGAATTTATTTGCTATGTTGCGAGGATGCAGATAATTGTGTGAATTGGTAATACATAAATTGAATTTCTCTGCACAAATCACAGGAATAATGCTAATAGTCAAAGCACATGTGCCACACAATGTGTTCCCATTATAGCTAATTCAGTCTGACAAGCATTATATGCTTCCCTCAAGTTTTATTAAAGCTTAATTTGCATGGTGCATAGCTCATAAGTTAACTTTTATGGGCACTTATGAATAATATCACTACCTTCATCAGCCTCTCACAGAATACCCTGCTCACCTTGCCCATTGATTTTCATTTGTCTTCCAGAGATTACCCTCTATGGAGCATGTCAGAATGTAATGGCCTTTATAATGAGGAGATAATTATTGTAAAACATTAGAGGAAGAGCAAGCATCTCAGAGACGCAAAACATCTTGATAAGGTGATAATTGGTTCATTTTTAGTCCTCATAGGAAGTGTGGTATGTTGTGTAGTTCGCAGCAAAAGAGAATTCAGATATGGTTAGCTACTAGAACGACTTCTTCATGCACCTCTTAAAATTGACAATTGGTGATCTGATAACTAAATGAGTTAATCCTTTTCTTACAAATCTCTCTCTAAAGTAAATCTGTCCTCAGACAGGTCTCAATTGAACTGCTCCCTCCATCATCATCTACCCTGTGCTGTCTCCCTCAACTGAAGGCTGCCTTTCCCTGTGATATTCGACTTCTTACTTCCTCCGTACAGCTTCCATCCCATGATATAACACTGCTGAGGGCATCTAAAGGATGGTATTTGTTCTGGCCTTCTTCCATCAATGGTGACATTTAGATGTTAATTTTTAGATGCAGAGAATGGTTAACTGCTGTTAATTAACTGCCATCATTTATTATAGGCAACATGTGATGGAAGTGTAGTAATCATTGGCAACTACCCGAGGATAAAATCTGACATTATACAGGTATTCCTTGTCAACCACGGGGGTTCGGTTTTCAAAAAACCCTGCGGTTGGCAAACCATTATGTATATGGGGAACCAGGGGTTAGGTTTCATGAGCTGCCATACAGTGTGTAAAATTTAGCATAACTTTATTTTCACTATAATAATGCACGTATACGTTCACATAGAAATGTTTCCCCCCCACTTTTTGACATGATCTCTCGTACGGTATCACAATAGCGCCAATAACTGCTTCGAAAAAGATTAGCAGAGCGAATTGAGCCCTCTGTACTAGAACTTTTGTACTAAATGGAGTCGCTCCATCGCATCCCTGTAACGTAAATTATACCGGGAGAAGGATCTAAATAATTTCCCAACATAAGGACAACTACGATGTATATTATGACCTAATATTTTTAAAATGGCGAGAATTCATTAATTAAGAATTAATGAATGAAAATATCATTTTACTTAATCAGATTTGCTTTGATTATTAATGATCTGCGTCTGTTGAGTTAGTAACAGTGTCAGGATCACTGGGGTATCCAAAGGTTTCCGTTGACGAAAGTCCTTCTGTACTTTTCACTTGAGCATTTCCTGTTTCACTGAAGAATGACAAGATGGTCGGCTGGCTCATTTTTTTTCCTTAGATTACTTCGTAGTTCTTTATACGGATGTAGCAATTTTTCTAAGCCTCTCTTGAAAAGCAAACCACGATCCATTTGGGGATCAATTTCAAGACAAAATTTGATAATACCGTGGCCATATCAAGCTTTTTGTTGACATTTGACAATGTTATTTCTGTCGGAGGCTCTTCTTCATCCTCTTCCTCAACCTCTTACTCCTCATTGTCTGCAGCGAGAAGTTTCTCCAGCTCCACCTCACTTAACTCTTCATGTGAGCCTAAAAGTTCTTCAACATCCATTGGCTGCATGTCTTCTAACTGTCCCTTTTAGTTTCCGTGCAAGGGAAACAATGTGAATAACTTCACCGTCAATTGGGGGAAATCCTTGAAAATCATTGCCACCCTCCAGCCAGCATGAATTCAATGTTGATGGCCTCAGCTCTTCAAGTGATCCTTTAATTATATTTATGCTCTTGGCATTGCTTAACTTTTTCCAGCGATCCATTACAGAGAGATAATTGTTTTTTTCCATCATTTCTATTAACAAAAAGAAGTTTCGCAGGATATAATAACTTTTGAAGGTAGAAATGATACCCTGATCTAAAGGCTGGAGGAGGGCTGTCGTGTTTGGCAGGAGGAATATAGCTTCTACGTTTGGATGAGCAGATTTTAATTCCCGAGAATGATCTGGAGCATTTTCCAAAACGAGAAGCACTTAGAAAGTCAATTTTTTTGAGGCTAAGTACTTTTCGAGTTCGAGAACAAAACAGCTCTGAAACCAGTCCATCAAAATAAATAAAAAAAACACCATCACTTCTACCTTCTGACAGAGCATGGGTTCTGACAACAGCGCAAAATTAAATTAAATTCTGCAATCGGCAAAGCTTGTTAAAAATTTGGATACCATGTAAATTTGTTGTGTTGTGGGCAGCCGCGTTGGGCAACTCTTAGACCACGGTAAACGAGGGAAATCCCTGTGGTTGAGAAGGCTGGTCCTCAAAAAACAAACTACAGATACTCAAGGTGGTTGACAAAACCACAGTTGACGAGGGATACCTGTATATTTCATGTTCATCATCTAATGATATGCCTGTCCACCTCTAAATGAAGAATATGTCGAGGCTATTTGAGAGAGAATTATTTCAGAGAAGCTAGACAGGAGGCACATATGATGTATGCAAACTAAAATCCTCTAGGAGATTTAATCACCTAGAGGCATCAATTTATCATTTAATAATAAGATTTCCTTCATGAATACTTCTTTATGAACCGGTAATAATGTAGTTGATGCCAGTTATTTCTGCAAAGTAACTAAAATTGCAATGACTTTGAATAATGAGAAATCTATTGACCTAATTCTGTTTTCATTCCGAGAAACTATAAATTTACGTGTTATTCACTCCTGTATTTTATGAGCATCTCCTGATTATCACCACAATATTTCTGAATATCAAAGCATTTTAATTGTTGCTTGCACTTGAGTGCCCTTCATAATTACTAATGGGGAGTGGAAGGAAGAAATTTTTGTATCAATTGGTTTTATCAATATGATGCCTGGAAAAAACACTAACTCAATTATTCTGGCATGCATTCATTACATAGAATTTATTTAATGGTTGTCAAGGAGAAGGGATATGCTAAGAAAGGATTTCCATGAAAAGAAATTTTTGGGATTGTTTTACTCCATTTTTCAAACTTCTAAAGCCATGAGAAAAGCAGCAAATTCAGGGCGCATGTTTTTCCTTTGATTTGTTGTATTAATTTCACTGAAAATGCTGGCTGGAAATTTTTATCATTGAAAGGATTAAAAGTAGTAGATTTCTGTTGTTGTAATAATGAGAACAACAGCCAAGCTTACACCTAAGTGACAAAATACTAAAAGTTTTGGTATTCAAAAGAACTTATAATAAGGGATGGTCGGATCGGATTTGCGGATCCAAAGATCAGCAGATCTTTACATGGGATGAGATACTGATATCGGATCCAAATACTACAGTAAATCAGATATGCATCAGGGAGTTTTAAGCGATTGAAGTGCCGGCTATTGGCGGCTTTCTGCCGAACAAATAGAATGCTGTTGATGTACTTCATTCGACAACCAGCTTTTGCTGAATTTAAATCAAATTCACCCTTTATTATTCATCTCATTATTCTCAAGAATCAAATCTCAAGATGTGGCATGACAACAGTCATTGCATAAACGTGACAACAATCAAGGATTAGTATTATTGTGACATCGACATTGTCTTTATTTTAATATTTAAGTTTAACATTTTTAAACTTGATGTTTCTTTTCAATCAAATCTCCAATGCTTAAATTCTATTATCATTTGTGAATTGAATATACCCTTGAATACATCCAAGGATCCGAAAATAAGAACTGAGATCCGGGATCCGGATTTGAAATCCGGAAATGAAGGATTTGATCCGGAAATGAAGGATCCGGATCCGGATTTGGATCCGAAAAAAAACCTGGATCTGCCCATCCCTACTTATAATACCATAGGGCAATAAGACTGATCGATTCTGGGTAGTGAACAAGGAATATTGTCAATGCATAGGGACTTGTGAGACAGTTACATGTTTTATGTGAAAGCCAGAAGAAAAGTCACCAATAGTATGTGGAAAATTCAAGAAATGAGTGTTTCTCCAGGGGAAATAAAAATGGCAGTTAAACAGAAGCATGGTCCTCCAAACCTCATCAAATGGCAGTAACACCTGGGCATGCCAGAATGAGTATCAAGGTCAGCAAACAAAAATGTGGGCTAAATGCTCAAGTGACAGACATATATAAAAGAACTGAGCTTCATTGTGTTTGGCCATGTCAAAAGAATGGAATGGGAGTCAAATAACATAATAGATGTATGGTAGTGGAGTGAATGATGTAATAGGAAGGAGTAGACCACTAAGGTCAAAAAAGAATGCATTGGAAGAGATTCAAAAGATGAGAAAGAATGAATCATTAGAATAGAAGAGCGTGTAAGGGGCAATGCATGGGTTTAAGAGATGCGAAAGAAGAGGGCAGGGATAGGGTTTTATGGAGGAAATTATCAAAAGGGAGCCAGTTTCCTAAGCAATAACTTAGTCCTTTGACTTTGCCCTCCTCAAAGGAAATGGAAAGATAGGAATGAATATAATAACTCCTACAAATAGGAGTAAAAATGAGGGATAGTTAATATTGTAATTGCTCCATAAGCTTTAATTAAAATTAACTCCATGGAAAGTACTGTATAGACCCATATGCCACATGCACCTTTTGCCCAGGAACAGAAGTTGAAAAGGGGTGGGGGGGAGTGAGCATCTTACATGAGTTCCTCTCTGTCTTTCCTGGAAATACCTATAGCAGCTGGCAGAAATTCAAAATTGGAGTTTGGTGCCTCACAAACTAAACATCGTATAGCTAGTTTTATTTGAATGAGGAGGGATTATTTTTCTCAACTAATCATGGAGAAATGCAAGAACACTAACAGAACAAATACAAGAACACTAACAGAAAGCTTTGGTATTAGTTAATTACTCCCTCTTCCAAAAATCTTGTGCTAGGAAAATGAAGAAAGCCACCAATTTTTTTCCCAATGTTTATAAAAGTATGGTGTGCATCTGACATGGGTGCACGTGGTACATAGGTCTACATGGTAATTGTTTCCAGTTAGAGGTGTCATTGATGCTGAGAATTTGAGACCAGTAGGTCATTTTTTTACATTTTGACATTTCGCGGTCAATATTTCACAGTCTAACCATTTGCAGTTAAAACGAATACAGTAAAATTTAAGGTGCCCCAAGGGTAAATATTTCCCAAATGGAAACCACACATATTACTACCTCAATGAAATGGAGATGTAATTTCCACCATTGTTTTTGGAAACAAAAGGTGATACATAGGTCTCTTTTCTACCCAGCCTCAAAATACGAATCAAGCACGACAATCAATCAAACGTAGTGCAGCACTGCTTTAAAAGACATGTCAGTTTTACACATAACCACTATAACTATAAAAGTAGCAAGCAATATTAGTACTGCATTAAAACATGACTGTCTACAATACTGCTCATAGTTTTGCAAAGCTAAAATAATAGAGGAGCACAATGACCTCGGGTGTCAGAGTACCTATACCAGAAGTCAGAGACCAACAGTGTTTACATTCCACATTTTTCAAGAAACTTACTCACATGCCATCTGTGTCCTACCCCTTGGTAAGTCTAATGAAAGTATATTTTATTAACACTTTTCTTGAAACCAACAGCCCTTTCGTATGCAACCTAGTGGCACTCGGGCCTGAAGTTGCCAATTGCTGACCTATTCAATTACACTGCAAATAATAGCATCGCAGATGTGATGTATGAACAACGAGTCTAAAAATGTTTAATGATTTAAATTTACTATGTTTGTCACATCAATCATGCCAAAAATGACCTGAAGAACATTTTCCCATCCATCAACTTCAATCAAAATAAATGTGTAGGTAGAGTCATTTCAATTCACTCTTTATTAGCCCAGATCTGCAGGGATAAAACCACTCACAACATTCAGAGCATTTCGCACAGTGATTTCTAAACTCTTTTGTTCCTAAACACTGTCAGTTTACAGCCCTTAGTGTGTCATCAACATTCTTTTATAGCACCCATAAAATAGGCTAAAGAAATATCTGAAGCCATAGTAGTGACACAGCACTATCCCTGGGTGCCAATTGGAGTTCCCTGTCACTCAAAGTGGGGAAACCATGTATAAACATGTTTCAGAGGTAATAAGCTCACTTTCAGGTGCTCCTTAACCCAAGGGTAGGATGACAGATGTCATCCTTAGGACAAGGAAAAAACTTCTAATTCATGGTGCAGACCATTAATACACCAGGCGCATCAACGAAAAGTAACAAAATTTCAAAATGGAAGCTTTTCTCTGGGCATAAGGTCAGTCTTTGGATAAAACCATGCAAAAAGCAGTTGAACAAGATAGGCGTCATTAGTAAAAGTGAGCTCTACAGCATCTAACGTAGCAAGCTGTAGGAAAAACACACTAATGGTTGTAATAGTTTTGTAGCACCACATGAAAGAACAATTATTCCCGATACTACAATGATTAACTGAAATTATTCCTGATTATCCTGGTTTTGGTAGTCAATGGAAATACTAATTCTTCTAATGTGACAGACCAAATAGCACATTTTTAATTTAAATTTTAAGCAACTTCTTCATTTTTTGGATAGGTACTTTTATTTTATTTTTGTATAATTTTTGACCTAACTGTACAAACAATACCTTTCACAGTATCCAGACTACAAATTTTGTATTAGGTGTTGATGCTAATTTCAGATTTCAGGGAGCAAAACCTGCTAGATAAAGATAAAACAATTTGTCCTACATCATACTGCATATCATTGGCAGCCTCTTTTCAAAATCAATACCGTTAATCTTCTTTTATCAATGATGCAACCACTACCAAGTTTTGAATGAGAGACTTTCCTACAGTTCCTCTAACCAAGCATGAATCTATGACTGCAGAGACCCCTTGTAAATCAGACAATCATCATAAATCAGAATATAGATTCAGAGTTTTATTGCTGTGAGGAGACCAGTGAAATTCGTTGCTCAAAGAATGTAATTTCAATTAATCTTTAAATTTGTTTCAAATACTACTGAATAAAAGCTTTATATACACTTGAAATCTTCATTTCTAGGATGGGTGTGACCAATATTGAAGTGTAGCAAAATGCAGTGACTTCGAATTGCCTCAACGACTGTACTTTTTATTTTACAGGGTCAGAATGCATAGGGTGGAACCTTTAAGCACTATGATGTCGTTGTATAATACATTTTATCAGGATTTTAACATTTTTAGTTAAATATTATCACAAATATAAAAGGCATGTTCACAGAAAAGACTAGCTATGCTCCAGTTTGTGATTGCCATCAGCATGACTCAAACTTAATGACTTGAATACTGGAGTTCAACTTGAAGTTTATGATGACATGAAATTGTGCAATAATCACAAGGCAACAACCAATGCTGACGTTCAGTCCATCTAAACTTCCACATTTACAGTTGACACCTATATGCACACCAGATGCACAGTATGTGCTCAGGATACTGTTTTTCATTGTCTGCCACAATGCACTTTTTCTCACAGCTAACTTTCTTGCAGTTTTTTGGCTATGCCAGCCACAGGCTGCATAAGTTATCACAGGAATTAATACCTGACAGTGCATGCACTTGCTTATGTTCTTGCTCTTTTGTCAATGTTTAACAAATCCTCAGGTGGCATTTGATCGCATGTAAACATCTACTGTATTGTCAGCCAGCCAAAGGTAAACTAAGAAGACTAACAATAATCGATCCACATTCTTGATGATGGCTAATTCAAATCAAAGTCATGAGCCAGTAGCCAATGCATAATTAAATTTAAAGTTGATGTCAATCATAAACAATCTTAAAAACAATGATGAACTAATGCATTGTGGTAGCATAGCATTATCACACTTAACATGCACATTTCATAACATATCCAGAAGAATTTTGAAAAGCAGAAAACTCATTCCTACAAATAATGTTGGTCATAACTTCAGTAGGTCGTAAGTCAGAAAGTATCAGTATTTCACAGGTAATTGTGCATGTGAGTGAGTGAGTCATGACATGACATTTTACTGCAGCAAAGATTTAGAAGAGATGAGTGTCAGAGAAGCCAACATGAGAACTTTTCAGATTGACAATGGTGAACATGACAGAGAGAAATGACAGATGTAATCGAATAATGAGGAATCAAACTTTTCATGGGAAAC
The DNA here is from genome assembly GCA_963169105.1 of Ceriagrion tenellum. Classification (NCBI taxonomy): domain Eukaryota; kingdom Metazoa; phylum Arthropoda; class Insecta; order Odonata; family Coenagrionidae; genus Ceriagrion; species Ceriagrion tenellum. Next base: position 149,425,890 of record OY720635.1, read on the forward strand.
TCACATATTTCGTGGACATTAGCACCAGTTTTCTCCGCGATGCTAAACCATGGATTGCAACAATGACTCCCAACAAACTACATCCCTTTTTTATTACTTAAAGCAGCACTCAAATCTTAAACATGATCCTCAATTACCCCAAGAAAAGTCAAGTATATTCCTATCAAGCTCCCTTCCAACTAATGTAACATTCAGGTAGTCAGATCACTTGGTATGATCAAATTTTATTTCCAGAGGGAGTTTTTTGATTCAATTTTTTTTAAATTCATCTTTCTCAGCTTTAGAAGGAACTGTTACATTGAAACAGGAATTATGTTTTGCATAATAATGGAAAAGTCAGCCATATTATTTCAATACTTCACATTTTTCCTTATAAAAAATCCTATATCTATAATATGTGGGAAAAGTGAATATCTGATATATTTCCTTTCCAGGCACAAGTCTGTATTAATCACCTACAACTGGAGAAAAACCTAACACTGAGATTAAATAACATAATAAGTTTGTGAAGACATTAGGTTTATGATCAACCTCTTTTTTTTCTTAAGCTAAAGGGCACATTTGACAAATTCTTACGTATCCCTGGTACAAGTATCTCCAGCTTGACCAATAAATATTAATAAAAACCGATATTTTCTCTTAAATTACCCTACTCCGAACAAGATGGCCATTCTACATTTTCACCTACTTTACCATTAGAGAAATGTCAGGAATGTTGTCTTCATGAAGACAATACAAGCCCTTCCTGTACTCCTTATTTCTGAGGAAATCTGGACTTGACCAGGACTCGATATGCGAAGCCTTGAGATACCTAACCAAGTTGTGCACTTCAAATCTAAATTTCATTGGCAACAAAAATCCTGAGTACTTCATTATTTCCTGAACTCTTTCTGCCACATATTCATTAACTTCCAAATCATATTGCCATCAAGAAAACCAAAAATTGAGCAGAACTCAACTTTTCCGAAGTCATGTCACCATCTTTTATTAATCCCTCTTCCTAAAAGATTCATCGTGATTTTGTTCAAGTTATCTATCAAAGGTAATCTTAAAATAACCTGCATTGCAACCAAACACACCAAAATTTCCATCTCTAAATTTCTTAACATTTAAACTAGCAGTAGGTTGGAAATTAAACACAAAAATCATTAGGTTAAAATCTTCATTACTAATATAAACTCACCAGATCAACTTTTGGTCCTAGCTTGTCAAGCAGGCTGTGAGCTTCCTGGGCCCTTTTCTGAAATACACATGAGATAAATTGCAAACCATCAATGAGGGAATCATAGAAAATTATGATTTGCCATACTAGAGTTGATTACCAATACAGGGCATATATTTTTCATGAAAATGCAATGCTGAAAAAATACATGAATATTTGCGTGAATATTTTCCTGTGCTTTATACTGCATTATTTTAAGCTGCGACATATTCTGACTGTATTTTAAAAGCACATGCAGAGTTCTTCCCATGAGAAAAGAAAAAAAATTAAAATTGAGGGGAAAATAAAAGAGTAACGGAGTCTTGAAAAATTGGTCATCAGCTACAAAAGACGAGTGAGAGGGAGGATAATACCTAACTCAAAATCCATCATTTGATTACTTAACTTCATGTTCAAACTTGTCAAAAATACATTTAAAAAGACAACAGCAAGTCCACCAATTTTCCAGCAAATGATGATCCAACATCGATATGTAAGTGTAATATCACATGAGATACTTAAAAATAACCAAAGCAGACATGAGTTAATTGAGAATGTAATTAAATCTATAATCATTTGGTAACTGCTTTATATAAATTTCCCTAAGCTCACAATCATTTAGTAGCCATGGATGTAAAGAAATAGTAGATCACTGATGCCTGGGTAAATAATAACACTTTAAAAATACAGGCAAGACCATGATCCAGATCCATTACATACCCTATTATCAGCATAAATTTTCTGAGCTAAACTTTGATGCTTGGGCTGGGCTATTTCTTCCTCTTCTTTCTTAATTGCTGGCTTGCTAGCAACCTCCTCCAGTTCTTGCTGAAAATTGAACCCATAATTGAGTACATGATGACAAATAAAATATCAGTTGAAGAGTAACACTCTTTTAGTAGTAAATCTGAATGCTATAGGTTCTCCAACAACTGTATGAATGTCAGAACTTCCTCAATTTACCACTAGACAAAAGTCTACTATCCTTAAGTTTGGATGAATGTAGACCTACAATTAGTTCTTCAAATAGATGCAGCTGCAAAATTACCATACTTGCTTCACTAATTGAATTTCTTAGATTAAAAATTGCTGGTAAGTCAGTAGATAGAAGGATAATTTATCTTCATTGGTCTTTGCCATATCATATTATAAAACATACCATAAGATCAGATAATGTACGTCACAACAGATGCAACACTTTAACCATTACTCTGCCATTAACATTTATTATGCTTTTATTTACTGAAAACCATGATTCTATTCTAATGTTGGGCAGCACAATTGTAAATCCTAGATAAGGGTCTTTCAAGTCATTTCACAACATACAACATTCAACTCTGGGTAGTCATAGCATTGAGAATTTGTGGGGAAATAAATAACAAATTCCACGTCTAACCTTCCCCAAATATAAAATTGTGAGTAATTGCATAGAGAAACCATCTCACAAAATTTAAAATGATTTTATTTTACTGGCCCGAATATAGTAAAATTTTGCCAATTTCAATCAGGTGAACAACAGACGAACAAGCTACCCATGCCCTGAGTAGTGAAAATTCTACCCAGATGGCACCCGAACCTGGGACCCTTGGTTTTGCATGCAAGGAATTGACACCATCACCACCAGGGCTGGCATGAAAAGAGTTTCTACCTTCATTAGAAAATTTAATTACCAATTTAATGATATTTGATATCCTATACTTTTGCACAAGCAATTCCATGCATCCATATTAAAATTATTTAGAAAATGGAAACCGCGGTTAATGTGAGACAACAAATATTAAGGATTTTAGGAATGAGAAATGCTTTCTGTAGTGTCTGTGCTCAGGGAAAACCCATTTAGCAACTGAGTTTGAGCCCAACATATGATTTCCAAGTCAAACCACGAAAAGCATTGGAATTAATGGAAACTAAAAGTTAGAGTATTTTATTATATGACTATAGAATATGATACAACAATAAGAATTTGATTAAATAATATGAAGAACATATATTTTTTTTAGCAATTTGACTAACTTTTTTAATATTTATGATAGCAAAACAAAGTATTTTGGATTTTTTATTGCCATCATTAGCACTAGCACCATGATTATAGCCATTTTTACATTCAATGTATGTGATTATGCCTTAATTTATTCATCAAAAAGGAAAACAAACCATAAATACATCATCTTTTAACATAAATGAGAAGATATGAAGGATAATAAGTTGCCTCACATGCTATAGTATCATCTTTATCAAAAGTAAATGAATATAGGTTAGATTTACCCAATGATTCTCACGGTAGGAGAGTAGAGAATAACTGCCTTCAAACCAAGTAATATTGATTTTTATACACCACCTTGAAACACTTCATTTTTTATGAAGGTTTTACAGCACTTGTACACAAATAAATACTAGAGAATTCATCATCTACCTTCTACTTAATTAAATTTTTAAGTCAGGTGTACCCGAACCAAAAACGTACAAGGAATATGTTGAATTAAGTCACCTATTCCTTCCTAACAATGGCTGGTATTACACCCATTACTTTGCATACATAGAGGAGGAATCAGGATAAGTTTAATGGAGAAAACAATTCAAATAATTTCAATGTACCTGTTTCTTCTTGAGCTTCTGGATCTGAGACTCTGCCTTCGCAATCTCTCGATCCACCTTGGCAATTTGCTGCAGGAGGTCATCCTTAGTGGAGCGAAACGTTGAGTCCTCCTGGAGGGAATCTGGGGGTAAAGTTGGGGAAATGGCCTCCACCTGTGGTGTATACGCTGGCTCCTGAAACAATGGAACTCACTCATAAACCTGGCCAAATACCAATGCCAACATAAAAATAATAGTTTATCATAACTTTGCACATGATATGAAGCAAGATAGAAAAATGTACAAGGGAGACTAGAATGCTGGGTCGCATTGAGGGATATTAGAATATGCAAATAATATTTCTGGAGTGGTGCCAAATCTTTAGGGAAAATTTTCAAAGGTGAAACAATACTTGTACATTTACTATGAATAATAATAGAGCCATGGGTGAGTGGTGTAGGTCTTTAAGGTTTACACTGGCACAATATGGGGTAAATTGTCTCATAATCTAACAATGCACAAAAGGCTTTCATTTCGATTTGCCTTGAACCACCATCAACACAAAGCTCTCTACTCTTTGCTTTGCACATTATATGACCCCTATATTAGCCCAGTAACTCATGACTTCCTATAACTGAGCTCAAGTTCCAGTTCATTATATAAAATTGTTATGATTATTTAAGAAGGGTAAACATTTCTCCATTATAATCAATCATAACATAGCAATTATCATCACGTAAAAAAGAAGACTTCAGAGAACTGAACTATAAAACTATAGAAGAGAAGGCACCACTGACGAGTGTAGAAAACTGATGTTTAAGGCAGTATAAATTCCCCGCCATCAGCTTAACATTACAGACGATCGCTTTACAGTAATAAATGTTCCAAAAAGTTGCAGTGCTAACATTTTTTCAGAATAGCTCATCACCCTGTTCCTCATTGGTGTAGGCATGACCATAAGATTTTGGTGCTAGGAGTAGAAAACTAGCTTCTTTTCCTGATTTTCTCCATACAACTACAACACCAGAACTTTATTGCTGAAGAAAATAATACTCTAAGTTAGGATTATTTAACCCTTTCAAGTCCATTCATGTAACAAAACTATGCCGAACTTTAACAAACACTTAACGTAATTGGGAGGAAATAAATTAGAAGTGTACTGTATATACATAAAAACCCATCACACTTCCCTTTTGGGTAGGCACAGACAAAGAGCCGAATTCTAAATGCCTAAGTCTAGATTCTTGAAGCTTATTTCCGACAATTACATTTATTTATTTTTTTTTAATTTCAAGTAAAAGTTTCCTTCTCATGACCTGGAAAAATGACTCTTTTCATAATATCCTCCACATTCATTTGAGTATTCAACAGGCTGATTGGCAGATTATTGGCCAGTCCTTATGCTAACACCCGAATTTCTGGTACATAGCGTAACTTTCCTCCAAAAGATGGCACTGAGATCCTTCTTAATTCCTCAAATCATCTCCCTCTCCTGATTTTGTTCAGAATTCCTAGCCTTTTCCCTCCTCTTTCACCCTTCCCCAGCCTCCTCCTCCCCACAATTACCCCCTTCAATATTCCCTCTCCTTACAAAATGTACTCCATCCATCCCTTCTGTCTCTTTCGAACCTCTTCCACTGACTTCCTCTCCTCTCCAACCAAATCCAATACCTCCTCGTTCGTTCTTCTCACCACCCAACTCATCCTCTCCATCCTCCTCCAAATCCACATCTCAAGTCAGCTGAACTAACCCAGCTCCTCCCTTCACAATGACCAAGTCATCCTCCACAACAGAGCTGGATTTGCATACGGGCTTAAAGGGCTATAGCCCAGGGCGGTAGAATTTTGGGGGCGGCAAATTTTGGGGAGGAAAGTTCAGAAAAATATAAACTTCATACTGAATAGTATATTTCGTCAAAAGGACCGAAAGTGGTCAGAGATCATGAGTAAAGTAGGTAAAGATTAACATAAAAAAACAATTGTAATAGGGCGAAGTGGAACAGTGTGGCGCGTGGGGGGGGGGAGGTGGGGGGCTAGCTATTTGGATATCCCAGGGGCGGCAAATTTTCAAATCCGCCTTTGCTCCACATGTGCCATTTTTTCCATTAAAGCTCATTTCGGACAATTACATTTATTTATATATTTCTTTTAATTGCAAGTAAAAGGTCCCTTCTCATTTCCTCCGGTTCCTTAGCCGCGATGGATGAGGTATACACCAAGAAACGTGAGGGAAAAAACGGCAAGGTCGACGAGATGGACGGAGGAGACCACGTGGGTTGGAGCGAGAGAGAAGCCCGCCATCACCCTCGCCCCCGCCAGACTCAATGCCTCGTTCCCATCGCCTCCTCCACCCACCCCTTCCCCCGGGCAACCTCCCCCCCCCCCAATCCTCTCTCGGAAGAGAAAACACCGCGGGAGTAAGGCCGGCTTCATAGGTCGGCGGCGGAAGTGGTGGTACTCAGCCAATGAGGACACTTCTTTAGAAATCATGACGTCAGACCGATGAGCTATGCTATGATGGCTATCGGGGGCCGCAAATATTCAGACTGGCTGAATCTGGACTAAATTCTGTGGCGGCGGAAGCTGGCCGAGAAGCGGGAAAACCCACTGTCTTTCAAAAATGAATCATTTTTGGATGATTAGCGAGTCCTTCTGCTTCAGTAAAAGATTCTATAAGTGATGCGCATAATGTTTACGATATATTTAAGATGTTTAGACTTTTAATTTATAATGGCTTTAGAAAATATCGTGTGGTATCCAACGAAAATAGCCTTCCTTAATGTTATATAGCATCATTAATCTACTAGCGTTAACCAGAGAGTGGCTTAAATCAGCCATTTGGCAAATATTAAGGCAAAATATTAGCTATCCATTCTTGATGCTGTAACCACGGGAAGAGAATTTTCAGGTTGTGGCTATTGTTTATTGCATGTTCGGACAGTGGAGCTGATCACGCATAAATGCTGATATGGCACTGCCCAACGAGTTAAACAACGACCTAATTACATATGTCACTCGCTCGAATGTAAGGACCAAGCACAATATGATTCTTGAACTGAGTGGCAAGGATTTTTCTCAACTCATTTCAATAAACATGCATTTCAGATTGAGGCGTTGCACGTTAGCTTGACGAATATGGTTATAGTGAAACTACTGTCATCAAATAAGCATTAATAAATTATTACTTATCTTTAACCAATTCATTCATTAAATCGCAAGAATCATTCTCATGAGTCAAAATATGTTGTTTTTTCCGATGACATGTAAATACTGCAGTGTCAATGTTATTGTACGCCTACCACGTATCATTTGCTTTCTCGCCGCCGACTCATGAAGGGTCCACCGCTACCGTCCGCGGCGAAATCCATCGTGATCCCCGCTGCCGCCGACCTATGAAGCCGGAATAAAGCGACTACGATCCCCATCCGAGAGAGGCGCAGGCTTCCCTTCCTGTCCCCTCCCCGCCCCCGCACGCAGAGAGAGAGAGACCATTCCCCGACTTCCCAACTCACCTCCCCCCCTCCCGAACTGATCGGCAATAAGGAGGGGAGGAACAGTGATGCATGAGGGGGGGGAGTAATGGGGATCAAGCGACGAGGCGGGAGGGGTGGCAGGGGGGACGCACGCAGATACGACGGTGCACCGACGGTCATCGTCCCACAAAGCAGCGCGAGCGGAGGTGGAGGGGGGTTTAAAGCCACTGCACCGGGAGGACGGGCCGACTATCTTACGAGGTCTTTCGCAGCACACCGCCCACTAGTAACCACCGAACGAGCCTGTCCAGATCACAAATCGGCAGGCTAGTTTTAGAATTCAATAGTTTTCGGCCGTTTTCCTGGCCATGAATTTACATATTTTTCTATTTTATTCCTAAACGTCTCTTTTTAATGCTGGCAAAAAAAATCTACCCAGTTTAATTAGTACAATCATCACAGTGCAGCCGAAAGCATAAATTTTGAAAATCCCGTTTAACGGAATTCCCTCGTCTTTTACATTAAATTTCCGGACACAAAAGAATCTTCAAATCATCAGGCACGAAGACGTACTCGTAAACATTAATATAAATCTATTTTTATGACTACTGATATATTAATAAAGTTTGTAACCTTCATAAGTTTTTCAACTGATAAGATAGCTTTTAAAACACAATTCCGCTCTCGCTCTTCTTCTCAGAGACATATGGGGCCATATTTCGCAGTAATGCAGAATAGAATCCAAACCTTATAAAAAACATCCGAACCGTGATCTCCTGTTCCAGCTATTAAAATCATTCCTTCTGATAGCGAGCCTTCCGAGAGCATTCCGAGTGATCAATAGCCCTCCTGCTTGTGTAACAGTGCGCAAATCAAACATCAAAATTCTATTCATTTTTTCAAGTCTGATTATTCAGTTTACCTAAAAGTATCTTTCACGTCGGCATCGTACACTGAGAGCCATAGGCACCATCATATAGGCTCATACAGGATAGTGAGCGATTCTCAAACTATTTCCCATCAAATTTCTCGGCTCTGCCCCGAGAAATGTTCCAAGGAGCAGTCCAATCTCAGCTGTCATACGACGGTTGCAATTCACCCCTCTTCAACGGCAACGCAATCCGAAATGAAAGCTGGGTACCTACAGGGAGTTAATAAACTGTCCACAGCTCGAAATTATCCAAAGAACAGTAGGAATAACACCACGAGAAAGTCCACAATTAAACACAACACGCTACATACATACACGCCGTTCCGAACCGGGGTAGGCACAGTCAAAATGTTTCACTCATTAATACATAATTGTACACCTAAATCTGCTTCAATAATTTCCTCTATACTGACCTATCCTTGCAAACCTCTTTTGCCTCTTTTACCCCCATACACTGTTTCATACACGCCCTCCTGTTTTTAAAACTCCTCGTATTCCTCCCCCTAAGAATTTCCTCAACCACTTTCTCGGCCTACTCTACCTCTTACACCATTCATTCTACTCTCATTTACCTGTTTCCTGACCCTATCCATCCTACTTTTACCGCAAATACTCCTCAGATAACTCATACCCACGGCGTTTAGTCTACTCTTATGTCTATCCTGACATACCCATGTTTCACTACCATTTAGCAAAGTGGGAATAAGTACACTTTTGTACACGGCGATTTTCGCTTCCTTAGACAAGCACTCATTCCTTGATATGCTCCACATGCTACCTACCACTTTCCTTCCAGCATTCGCACGTCTCTTTATCTCCTCATCTATTCTTCCATCTTTCGCATACATCTTACCTAAGTACACAAAATCACCCACCTGTTCAATTACTTCACCATTCGCCCTCATCCTACAGTTATTCTCCCCATTCTCCATATCAAAAACTACTACTTTAGTCTTGCACGCATTTACCTTCAATTCCATTCTCTCCGTAGATTCACAAAACTTATCTTGGAGCTTCTGTAATCCCTGTTGACACACTGGGATCAAACAGCATCATCCGCATATAGAAGAACTCGCACGTTTACATTTCCAATCAAAACACCGTCGTTTTCACGACATGCTTCTCTAACACATTTATCCATAAATACATTAAATAGCCAGAGACATGACGCATCCTTGCTTTACACCCCGATTTATTACAAACCAATCACTCAGAGCCCCGTTAACTCCTACACTTGCCTTACTATTGTCATACATCGCCATCATAACATTCAATAACTGCCCATTCACTCCATAGTCTCTCAAACCCTTCCACAACTTCTTTCTATTTACTCTGTCATATGCCTCCTCTAAATCGACAAACGCACAGCACACTTTCTTTCGGACACTCATACATTTTTCTATCACTTGCTGAAGTGCAAAAAGCTGATCACTACATCCTCTCCCAGGCATAAACCCGCACTGCACACCCCATATTTTGTCGAAGTAATATCCCTCACTCTTTCGATTAATATTTTACTGAACACTTTTCCCGGGATACTCAATAAACTAATGGACCGATAATTATTACATTTTTTTACAACACACTAACGTCACTATAATAAGCAAGGCCAAAAACTGCGCCAAAATCCCAAGGCCACATCCATAAAGGCATAAATGAGAATGAATTTGATCCATAGATACGCTATTACCTTAGCCATTACTCGCAATGCCTCGGACACGTATTGATATTCAACAGTCCCTCATAACCCAAGCAATAAAACTTATCATAAATTTGGCACCTCCAGTGAAGAGTAGTGGGGGGGGAAGCACAGCACCACTAGCCAGGCTGTCTCACCCTTCCCAACCCCTTACCCCCACCCCCGCCTTTTCCGTCCCTCCCCCGCAATACTCGTTCCATCTCACCTGCAAGAGGGTCACCGAGGCGACGTTGCCGCACTTCTCACGGCCCGTAAAGAACTCCATAGAGAGAAACCGCAAGAGGCAACGCCGGGCGACGGGTAATGAAACCAAAAGGAACAGCATGTGTGTGTGCGTGTAACGTGGTGAGTGGATAAAATGAGGGGGGGGGGGGTGAAGTGACGGGGGGGCGGAGATGGGAGGAGGAGGAGAAGAGGGAATGCGGTGTTGGATGGCGTTGCGTGGGTTGGCGAGGGAGTGGGAGGTGGGTTCATGGAAGGGAAGGGAGGAAGGCCAAGTACGAAATAACGAACGCACGTAAGCTAAGAAAACGGTGGGATGAAGTAGGGAGTGGAGTGCATTGAGGAGGAGGGGAGTAGTAATGAAGACTGGGCTGAGTGAGAGGGGAGGGAGGGAGGGAGGGGGATGGGTGGGTGAGCGTCCAACCTTCGGAGTGTGTCCGTACTAGTGTGTGTCGGTCAAACGAGGAGAATTTTTTTTTCTTTCCCTTTCTCCTACCGATGGAAAAAACAATAAGTCGAGAAAAACAGAGCCATCACCACGGTGACCTAACCGACAAACAGGAAGAGAAAAGCCAAATGGGGTGGCGGCGGTCGACGAGGATTTGGAAGGGTGAGATCGGATGCTGATGGTGGTGCCCACAAACTACCCGGCGAGATACGTGCGCACAAGTCCGCATGGGAGAGAAAGGATCGTGGATAGTAAGAGCTTAAATAAAAAGAGGAAAAATTCGACCACGTCATTCTGACGGCAATTCAAAAAGTCTCCTGAGGGAAATACGTACGCGAAGGGGTGGAGAAAAACAGAAGAGGCTCTAAGACTACTTGTTTTCCTTCGCAGAAGGATTTTCCTAGACCTCGTGACAGCCGGATGACATGTCATAGCGGCGAGATTTGCCGAAGGTGAGGGGAAACACCCCACGGAGAATAACCGCTTCGGGAGAAACGACGCAGGAAGAGAAAAAACATGGTCGCGAGCAGTGAGCGGGAAGGGCTTCGTCAGAGACTGCTGCGTGGGAGTTTAGGTATTAAATTATAAATTATAGAAATTTGAAGTTGCTGGAGGCAGCAATGCAAATCTCTGCCACAAAGTTTCACACTCACCACGATTTTGACGCCGAAGATAAATATCAAATCATGGGATACCATCGCGTCTGCGTCGAGCGCCTATCGTGCCATTTTTTTCGAACAATTTAAAACCTTTCCCATAACTTTGTTAAAATTAATGCCGTCACAATGAATTACAAGACGCGTATATATAACACCATCTACTGCAAGCGTGTGCTTTGCGTAAAAATCCCTCCCCAATCCACTGATGCTACCAACCCGCCATCGAAATTTGCCCGGGACGCAATTAGCCCTTAGTACGCCACCTCATTCCATTAGCACATCCCGGCATACGCGGACCGCAAAATAATCAAACTAGAACACCTTGAAAATCGCCAGGAACGAGCTGATTTCGTGTTGTCGGCAAATGGGGAACACACATTACGTTTAACGACCGATTTGTCACATTTAATTATCAACTGCGACACCAAAAATCTAAATGCATTACTTCGCACCATTTCTCAATCACAAGATTGAAACAGAATTTGCTAAGCGATGAAACTGGTCAACTTCTTATAAAATAAACCAGGAAATGTTTTCTACATATATTACGCGTCCGATTTAAGCATTATGTGCATCGACTTGAAACATTTTGTTCTTTCAATGAGCACAATTAACTTGCTTGGATCACATGGACGTTATTTTTTCGCATGTCTATTTACACAACTCTTACCAATGGAGCGTTTTTGTTTTCAATTTTTACAAACATACGACGCAGCATCTGGATCCTGACTGGTTATGTCATTAATTTCCTTCAGCTGCGATAGGCAGTGTTATTTTATCCAGAGGGACCATTGATTGGCAATCCATAGAAAATGTACAAAATAGCGACGCCTCAAGTAAAGAGAAGCAAACATACTACGCCACCACACTACACGACCATTATCATTGCAGTAATTTAAATAAAGTAACATCGGAATATCTGATCATACGAATACTCAAATGTCTCGATTCGTAAGATCATGAACAGCTTAAATACTACTCCACAGACATGTGCCTAAATTACTTACAATATTGAACAAGCTCGCATTCTGGGAGTCAAGTAGCTCTGAGCAGAGAAATAGACGGATGTATGTTTCAGTGCTGTTTAATTAAAAAAGCGCCTTAAGTAGAAAATTAGAAATTTATGGAGAATTTACCAAAGAATCGATTACTCTATTCCTCGATTGACTACCATGCATGCGCTTCAGGTAGCATCCTACGGGTATAAACGCTGGAGAGATAGAGAACAGAATTGTAATCAGCATAGGGAATACTACATGACAAAACATGTCATGATATCAGAGAATAAAACGCAGAAATACGCAAATGTAGAGAAACATGTTTGCTGGAACTCACACTCTGCATACTAGAGGTATACTTCCGTTCATACGGTTGATTACTGCAATAGCTGGATGAACAGAAGAGAATAAAGGAATAACTCGTAGCATTCTAGCGGCTTAAGAAATGACAAAAGAATACCTCACTTGGTACTATTGCATCTCTTTTGAGGGCAACCCAACTAAAACTTCATATGACCTCTGAACGACGAAATGAGTCGCTGATTTAAAAAAAAGGAAATTTTTCCTACAAAGAAAATTGATGATCAAAAATCTGTCTGTAACACTGAGCAACTATTCTGCTTACATTTTGTTGTACATTTATTTTACCAATGAAACGGAACAAGGGTAGGGGAATCCAAGGGAGGGGGGGGAGGGGGCGAAGGAAGTTTGCCAGTTGGAAGAGGATGGTTTTGTACAGCAAGGGGAGGAAGAAGGGACGTTGGCACCACCGCCGAAAAGATCAAGAGATACGGGCTGCCAGGAGGGAAGTTGGCTTTGGATAGCATTAATTCGTTATCGAAATAACCAGCAGTTCAAGTCGCGCTGTTGCCAAATATACACCAGTCGACACGCAATTTTGTTTTCCTCATATAGGACTCCTTATCTTCATCTTAGAGATACTTATTTGTTCCCATCGCAACGTTGACTAGGGCTTCTAGGAAAAAAAATCAAAATTGAACCAATAGGTGAGGCTCTGCCACGCTCACGACTTAAAAACGCGAATGGGGAAGGAGTCCATTTTTACCGCTCCAATGCGCGCGATTCCAGGAAATTCCTAAAGCGGTGAGGAAGAAACAGAAGGAAAAAAATGATAGCGAGTGGATAGAGTGAGGCCAATGGAAGAGGGGAGCTTGGCATTCTCAGACGCCATGCGCACTCGGGACGGGAATAGGTCACGCGAATAGCTCTGCTTCGCTCCCAGCCGACCGAGGGGAGATGAAAAATAAAGCATAAAATCGAGAGGGAGGGGGATACGAGATTGCTTAGGATGAGGTGGCCTTGTCCGACAAAATGTGCCAGCGTTGACATTAACCTTCGGAAGGACTCGAAAGCGAATGAGTACGCCGTCGACTGAAATCAACGGAATAAGACGACAAAAAATAATTAAAAATTAGATCGTATACTATAAATGGTTTCTCACTGGTCATAAATCTGTAATACGCACTAAATCGAGGAGGGTATCGACTTCTTATCGCCAGTGACTTAGCTCATCTTTCGTGCATTGACGCAAGGCCAAAAAGCCTTCAATATATTTCAACACCATGAATGCCGTTTTACACGAGGCACTTTATTGTACAATTCGATGTATGTGTATTCGGATGTGATTGAAAAGTGCGTCGCGTAAAGCAGTGCATTACAAGACTGTCGTTTATACTTTCATGCATGCAGATGAGCAAACAATCCCTACTCTTGATTCCTCACCCCGCGTTCTTACAATCTCTGTGCATAAAATTGTGCAATTTAGTGCCTCGTGAAAAACGGCCTTTAGAAGCGCACAGCCCAGAATAGTGAGCCAAAGAGATTGGTGACAATTTTTTTATTGTGTCCGTCCCAATATCTAATAATAAAATGGTACACCGGGCCTAAATCTTTACCACGTGACGCGCGGATTCAAGCTGGGAACGGTGTACTGGCAAGTTCAATATCAAGAATCCCCGAAATGCCAGTGGAGACAGCAGCAGAAAATGACAAGGTTCAAGAGCAGACCCTGGAGTAAACCCACTGCCAAAGAATGCGTAGAGCACGAGGCAGAACTTCCCCAGTTGGATTACATGAACACCGAGATTAAACAATATTCGCAACGCCATTTCCACAGACAAAATCGCAGAAATTCACCAAGTTATGCGAGACGAGCGACGGCAACGACCGACCTCACGATCAAATATGCTAATTGCATGCCAGCACTCGAAGAATTTTTTGAACACCAGGCAAAGTATGCACCACCTCCGTAACTCCGGCTGTTCAAGAAATTCTGTCTTTTAACCGTTTAATGGCCGAAGTCGCTGTGAGCGATGCTGACAAGTTCTCACTAGAGAGCCAGCAATGAACCCAGCGACTCTCTCATTCGAGGGCTGTACTCGCAAATAACAATGAAATAAATCGTATTCAATGTTTCATTCCCAATTTTTGTGCCTCAAGTTGTATTTTGGTATAACTTTTTCCTATGTTGATCCACTTTCGAAATACGTTAAAATTATATCGTAAGCTGTCACATTCATCTAAATACCTTAGATTGTAGAACCGATTGGTATAAAATGTATTTTTTTCCGCGACCATTCGGGACCATAACAGCTATGATCGTCGTCATGAATAGTGCAAATAGTGACATTATCTAGATTGTATATCTTTCTCTTTATATTCTCTACGTTATTATTAATGCACGATGTAAATATTGATGTTCTCATTTTATGCATGATATTTTGAATCTGTAGAAGTAGTCTTTGTATCCCTTGCATGCTGGAACGATTGACGAATGTTTCGTGGTTAGTAGATTGTTAATTGGCGAGTTGCATGTGTGGTACGTTGGTTTCAATGTAGTTTCGGTGCTCTGTCGTATAATCCATGCATGCCTGGCCTGGAAGCACCCTCTACTACACACCCTTTGAGTGGCTGGCAGAGTATCACGTAATTGTAGATACCCTGACAACTTTCGCGATATATTTCGCTTTCAGTCATGACACTCATTAGGTTAATGTATAAATAGTATCTCTGCAGGAAGAGGAGATTCGGGAGCGGTGGCGTGGGAGCACCAAGCGAGAGCGCCTGTTGCTGCAAAAAGGACATGCTGATATTAGGGAAGGTGGAAAATGAATATAGTGATTACTGGTTGGTTGGTGGGGGGAAGAGAAGGAATGGGGTTGTCGATGAGTTGAAGGGATTGGGAGGGGGAGGCGGGGGGGCGAAGAGAGGAGAAGCTGGGGGATGGCGGGGGCTAACACTCGCGTTCCTCCTCGGCAGCGCCGGCAGCAGAAGCAGAGGACATTCAAGGTCAGCCCTGACACGACGAGACGTGACGGCGAAGAGAGAGAGACGGAGCAGGAAAGATATCCCTCCTCTCTCTCTCGGACGCTCACTGACGAGGGCCAAGAAAGGAAGAATGCAAAGAGGGGAAGGTGAGTGGCGGGGGGTGAGGCACGAAAAGTCTTCCCCACTTCCACGCACTAGAGTCCAAACAATTGTCACTCTTCTCATGCAGCCTTTAGACGAAGTCTTTGCTCCGCACTGACATGATCAATTTCTCCGCTGCGAGGGTTTCTTTTATTTCTTTTTCCCTCCTCGACCACCTCCTTCCCCCCCCCATGGCAGTGCTCCCACCGGGTATCCTCAGGAGGTCCGTGAACCCAAAATCCTTCGGGGGCGTTCGCGGGCAATAAGTCACATTGCCTGGAAGGCTTCAGAGGCAGTATGAGTCTGACTCCGGAGAACCTCCAGTAGCCTCCGCGTTGATCCATCTCGCGCAACGACAGTTTTGCAACATTAACAGTATAGGCTAAAGTCAACTAAAGGCATGCTCGTGAAACGGGAGTGCAAGACGACTTGGTGGAACCATCTGCGCGCCAATGCAGACGACTGCAAGGAATCTCGCAACACTAATCGCAAACATTTACTTCAAAATCACAATATATTTCGGTAATAATAACTCAGGTTAAACTTTATTCTCCAGTAGCGACCGGCGGAAAATATCGAAGAAGAAACTACAATATTTATTATCATTTAAGCACCTTTCCTCGACGGTCGTCCGGTAATGTCAAGCGTATCACCTGCGATTTTTGATAGGAAATGTATCCCAAATATTTAAAGCGATCGAGGCAAAACTAACACTGCTTATTACAACGCCCTACGCATATAAAAAGGTACGTTCATTCGGAGCAGCAAATAAATCTACATTTATGAAATACCGGGCAAACCACCACTGGGCATGTGACACGGAGTGATTTCACACCAGGCATGCAGCACTAATCCTGTCCAAATCAGAACCTCGCACCTTTGCTCGGCCGTAAGATACAACTACAGATAAGTCCTATTAATGTAATTAATAAATATTGCTTCTAGATACTTAGGGTCGGAGTTTCAGATGGCTGTTCTATTGCAACTATAAAAGTCCCGCATTGTACGTGGACAACATTACATTTTTTAAGAATCGGTTTAAAATCTATTTCCTTAATCTTATGCCTGTGATCGTTTCTACCCTAAGAGTTGGTCTCTACCAAAATATGTTGAACGTCCGGCAAAAAATAGTCTGCTTCAAACTTGCCAAAAATATTTAACCTACATTTTTCCCTTCGCTCAATTAGCGGCTTCCACCATTCCGACAATTCAGTTACACAGCTAGGTTTATCGTAACAACTTTTAACTAATCTTGCTCCGCTGCATTCGATGTATTTCTGAAACGAGGCCCACCCGGTATTGCTCGCGTAATATGCAGTGATGATAGACAAGACTTAAAAACCGTTTGACCTTCCATAAAAATGAGGCTTCAGCTCACATTTAAGATTTCCTGTAATTCCAACGCCAGAAAGAAATGAGAAATTCGCTAACGTCACTAGAAATGAAAATAGTTTGGATAAATTCAATTAATGGGTATTTGAAATCCACCAAAATACGGTTGCCCTTTATCATGATGTTTTATTCACCTCCAGCAATGGATTTAATCTCTTATTTCTTTTCCATATTACAGCATGTCTCCGGCATCAAGCTACGACCATCTTTAGTTCTGGTCTTTACATGCCTATTAATTGACTATATCCTCAAACACTGGAAAATGACCAACTTGATTATGATGTTTGAATGACTAAATCTATCGGTTCTGCAGTCTATTTCCTTAATCTTATTCCTGTGATCGTTCCTACCATAGAAGTTTGGCTCTAACAAAATATTTTCAACCTCGGGCAAAAAATAGTCTACATCAAACTTTCGTAAAAGACTTAACCGAACATACCAGATACGAGGGTGTGTAGTGGCTCAGACATAAACAGCGACCTCCTTTTACTGATTGTAAAAAAATTAAATTCAGATGGCACAGACTAAACAAAAAATCGAACAAAAAACGCACCTAACAATACACCTATTACCGGAACAATCCATCAGAACTCGACACCATCGAACTTTATCAACGCAAAATAATAAACAATGGCAAAGAAGTCAACCAAGAGTGCATAAATTTAAAAAATCATCAAAAATGCAGCCATTGAATCTTTGGGGTATCGAAAACGACAGAGGGAAAGAAAAAAAAACAAAAATGCTGCAGCGACGAAATCAAAGAAGCGACAGGAAAGCGCGAAGAGTCATACTTTGGTTTGGTAACAAAACTAAACGCACGAAATAAGGAAAAATATATAAAGAATTATGTAGAAGAGTCAAACAAATGACCAAAAAGAGCCAAGAAAGACAGTTGGTTTCCATATTCGCGTATGACAAAAATCGATGTTGTTATGATAGCTCGCCTCGTCGGCACCGGGAGAAGGGAAATGGCAAAGAAGGAAGAGTATCGACCGGTTTTAACGCGCATCTACCCTTTCCTTTTAGGATAACGTGGTGCTGGTGGGACAAAAGGAGAGCGCGCACGCCCGCACGGGAGAGGGCGACGGCCCGGAGTGGAGCAGCGAGGAAGACGAGAGTACAGAGAGAGAGAGAGAGAGAGGGGGGGAGAGAGGTAGGTGGATACAAGAGCACAAACACACACGCACACAATGGGGAGTAGGTGTAAGGGAGATATATGTATACATATATATATATATATACATATATATAAAAGAAGAGTGGGTGTGTGTGTCATGAAGGAGAGAGAGAGAGAGAGAGACGGCGTGGGAGGGAGAGGGCATTGTTGTGAGCTGGACAATGGGAGCGTCGCATTCGAGGAGGGAGGATGGGATTAGCGTGGGAGAGGAGGGGTTGGAGGGAAGGAAGGGAAGGGAAGAGGGGGAGTAGGGGTGCTGGAATGAAGGAGGGACGTGGAAGACGGAGAAGGAGACATGTGCTGTTGGGTGGGAGGGGGAGTGGGGTGGGGGAGCCGAGGGGGGGGGGAGGTCGAAGAACGCGGTGAGCGGGAGGGAGAGAGGGGTGGGGAAGAGGGCGGACAAACAAATAGTCTCCCGCGAGTGAAACGTCTCCGCGCAGCCGGGCACTCCGCGCGAGATTCCACCGGAATGGGACGCGGACCGCGACAGAGAGAGAGATAGTGAGCCTTACGAGGGAGAAGGGCAAGCAGACGGGGAAGGATTCCGACCCCTTAAGGTAGTTCGAGCGAGATATCATTTCGCGAAGAATTCAATGAATTCGTCTTCATTTGAAAGATGAGTACCGCACCTTTCCAAATATAACAAAAAAAATCCGCCACTCACCGCTCTACTCTTTGGGATATTTGCCAGAAAACATGAGCTTTCCATGGGATATGGTCCACGCATACACTCCCGGGAGACTTATTTTTTTAAATGAGGAATTTCAAGCGTCTAGATATCGCCAAAAAATTAGCAGTGCGTAGTTTGTGTTTTTCTCAATTATTAAAAAATATATCAATCACTTTCCGATGTAATTTTTACAGAAGCGCAAGATTATCTTCAGTTGAGGGCGATTCCAGCGTACGGCGTGTAAAAAATGTGCCATATTAAAAACTTATATAGACACATACATTTACTTACGGAGAATTCCTCTCCTACACTCTTTATTATTATGTTACAGTTTAAACGTCATACTTCTAACAGCGAGCTGAAAATAAAAAAGTAAAATTCGAACTTGGTCTCAATTATGACTAAGGAAAAATGTCGCTCGAACTAACGTAAGCGGCATAAGATGGAGGCCTGCCAGTGCTTGATGGGACCCATCATGTACTTTTCACCAGTGAATGAACAAAACAACCTATTACAAGCCAGAGGGAGTTCTCTCAGCGGTAACTATAACTGTCTACGGAGAGAAAATTAGTTTGCGCTCTTCATGCTACATGAAGTTCCATCAGTCCTTTCGACGATAATTTTACGTATGTAACGCGTTCGAGAGTTCCAATTCTGATATTTGGTGAGTAAGGGAAACGTCTGGAGAGGAGGAGGCAAACCGTGTGGCTGGAAGAGGAACTGACGAGCGAAGGGTTGCTTAAGACCGTAATAGACGGACTGATGTTGGACAGGCAGGGAAAGAGAAGGAAGTGAATAGGTTTTATGGACGAGATGAAGAAGAGTAGGGTTTGTGCTGAGATGAAGGAATAAACATTATACGGGGAAATTACAAAACATTATCAATAAGTACGGAGGATTTTCACTGAATTCTATTGCAACCTACCACCACTAGTAGACTACTTAATAATATTTAGATTGCGGTTTACACATTGATTGAACATCAAAGTAATTAGCGCACCAACTGAAGAATTCTCGTTACTAAAATAGGAACGGAGGCTCTAGCTTCCAATTGGCGAGTCCCATTAAACACGCTTCTCTTGATGTATACATAAAAAAGCTTCTCAAAAACTCGTATCCAAAATAGTTCCCACGGCCGTTTCATTGGAAAGATAAGGGTGGCCGAAATGGTAAGGAAAGCGCGGAAAATGCCTGGGAGCATTCCACTGGGAAGGCAGCAGAGGCGAGGGAAAGCACCGCGACGAAGAGGGGCATTGCACCCGGGGAAGGAATTGCTTTCACGACTCGGGGCGTCGTCTGAAGAATGTTTCCTTAACGAAGGACTACTCTGCTTAAGTGCACGCCTCGGAGAGAGAGAGAGCTGGTAATTCACCAAAAAGCAAGCCTACGGCGACGTGCACAATTAAAGATGCACGAGCCGAGGCATCTACAGACGTTTGCGTGAACGCGCGAGGAGAGGGGACATGAGGATACAGCGAAATATATACGCCTCTCCGACTACTGAGCAAAAAATATGAAGTACTGAGATCAATGATATTTTCCTCCAAGGTTACGAGAAGGCTAACAATGCCCCAGGTTGGCAAAAGCTTCAAATTTAAAATATGCTGCTAAATGTTCTGAAATAGTTCCCTATACCAAAATATTTCTCCTTCAAATGTTTCTCCACCAATTCATCATTACTGCCTTTCATTTAGACCAGATAAAAGAACGTGATCCCACCACACGGCAAATTTCCTGAAAAAGGCTCATTTTGTCACGTTCAACAACAAAATCTCCCCCAAAGAATGATGCCATCAATTTTCAGCCACCAAACTTCAATTGTGCAAAAATTTTAAAATAAAAATAGGATAAAACTACACACAACCTATCCGTCGACAGACATTAGGTCTATTTTAGGACTCACGAGGTGACAACATCCACGGTTAGCCACGCAAATTTGCATTCCCTCCCTATCACTATGTTAATTTCCGAATTCATAAGAGATATAACCAGGTCCTAATGCGTCACTACATTGCATGACACCAGTCGTTACTTTCCGTGCCTTGATTACAAATGGAATATTCCGGTTCCGTCAGTAGCCGAAGTATAAAAACGAAGAGTGCAGTCAAGTAACTATTCATGTCATTCAGGTATAGAACATGGATTCCCATTAATTCAATTAAATCTTCTCCGTTCCCGCCAATATCCAACGCACGCTTTCGGTCTACCAATGACGATTTGATATTGAGCAACTTTGGAGGAATTATGAAAAACATGACATCGCCACTGGCTCAGGAAGTCAGCATAAAAGGAAAAAAAGTAAACCACTTTAATCATCCTTGATATACTTTAGTATACAAAAATTAATTGATTCTCGTTCTCTCTACACATAAACGTAATTTAGGCAATATATCCAAAATTAAAAAACATAAATTTTATCGTGCACAATTGAGCGAATTTAAATTAAACTCATCGCTGATATATCAGAGAGGTGAGGGAAATGGGTCCTAGACTAAATTTAAGCGCAAAATAATCACATTTGGCAACACTGGAATGGGCCCGAGTATAGGGAAGGATTCAAGGGGAGGATGACGACCCCACTTTTTTCATCTCCTTCATCACTCCCTCCCACCCTCCCGCTCCGCAACAAATTCTACCCCTCCGCATCCCCTCTCGTCGCCACAACACAATCGCACAATCGTGATAGGAGTGACACTAAAGAAGGGGTTGAGGACCCATCGTGATGAACGGAAGAGAGCCTCTCATCCACCCATCCCCCCGGCTCCGGGACAAACCTTTCAACTCGGAAACACCTCAGCCCCACTCTCCCCAAATGTGAGACGGGCGGCATGGGGTGCCTCTACCCACCCCCCTGCGAGCTGTCACCGAGAGGTGTGAAGGGGTGGAGCGAGGGAGGGTCCAAAGGGGGAGAGAATGGAAGAGGGGGAGCTGGAAGGCCGCCCTCCCTCCCCTCTCAAGCCATGGTATATACAAAGGAATAGACGAGAGGGGGCTGCTGTGGGGGTCAAAAAAAGGGAGGGGCGCAAGAAGATCGGGCTTCGAAGGAGGGCGAGGGTCACGGGAGAAAAAAGGGTGGAGAAGACTTCCTTGGATTAATTTAACGAGTCGGGCGAAATACGAACTCCCGACCGAATGCACCCGACTTGGAACGAAAGGCGACATTTAAATCACAATCGTATATGGGTACTGTTTCACGTCTACATTTAAATTACTTTTGTCGTTGAACGTTCAGCTTTCCTATTCTTTCACTCCATAACTAGTAATATATGTATACATAACGTTCCACATTTATTTGACAGCATGGGTCACACAGCAACACTGCCTCAAAACTTTTCCTCCATGAGCTCACCTTCCGTCCACAGCTTTAGACATCAGATAAATATAATTTAGATACTTTAAAGAATAATACTTGCATCTGGGAGCACTCATACAGTTGCAGTAAGTAAACGGCAAGTGTACTAAGTAACATTTCCTGCTGCTGTCGGCAAAAATCTCAATTTCGGCCCAATGGAGATTTTTACAGGAAGCGAATCTCCAGAAGAGCTCCAACTGCCTACTTCATGGAACGGGCATTTGCAATTATCCCATTCAAATTTCACCGAGACTCGGATTTTACAGTAGCAGCTACATGACTATGATTTCTAACCAACGTCGACCACGAGCTTAATTCACAAACACGAAGACCGAAAAAATTAACGAGGCTCGTCACTTCGAGTCACGTCTCCCGCAGAAGCTCGTGTTCAATATATTCGTCGTCGACATTGTTTCACACGCCGTCTATTTTCATCAGCTCGCATAACTTTCAGCAACGCTCGATCGTGGGCGCTTGCCCACGCTAGGATCTCGGCTAATACGAATTCGGAGATTACACAAGTTGGACAATATTACGAAGTTCGGGCTGGCGAGAGGACTGCATTACCTTCATTAACGATTCTCGGGAAATTACTTCCTGCTAGGCAACCCATCCTATAAATATTCAAAGAGCTCCCATTCTGGCTGACTGATACGCAGTGGCATGTGACTAACGAATCACTCTGCGAAGCGTTAATCCATTAATAGCCTCTATGGAAATTACTTTGAACGCTTTCACACGGCATATTCCTCCAGCCAACGGCAAGTTTCAAAACGTTTTGCCGAAGAGGGAGCATGAAACCTGTTGGCCTCGATCATACCACCCATTAATGAATCGCAATTACGGCATCCTAAATTCTCTCGCCAAGAATTGATTGAAATCGTCGCAACTCATTCGAAAACTGCTATTAAAAACATGGAACCCACGGGCTAGGACACATTGAATTCTGTCGGTCATCATCACACGGGTAAGGGACAGAGGCAAAATTTGATATGGCGTCCGTAGTGAGACTGGTTGGGCCTTGATCAAGTCCAGGGTGGATTCCACAATCAAAGTCCACTGAGGCGTCAACTAGCATTTCACAGGTGGAAGAAAAAATTCGTTGTCCGGCGTACAAAACTCAAAAAGACGTAAAAATCACCCCATAAAACATAAAAGAACGTAAACGCACACCATGTAACAAATTCTTTTAGGTCATAACACCGTCGCCGTGACCACTACTAGGGTTTGTTATCATGCACGATAACGAAGGAGAGTAACCTAATTTCCACAGAAAATCAACGTAACATATTTTCACAGCCAAACAAAAACTACGATTCGAACTCCGCATCGGCACAAGATATCAACATGTGCACAA
Organism: Ceriagrion tenellum; assembly: GCA_963169105.1. NCBI lineage: Eukaryota > Metazoa > Arthropoda > Insecta > Odonata > Coenagrionidae > Ceriagrion > Ceriagrion tenellum. The sequence goes on from OY720635.1 coordinate 149,449,472, forward strand.
TACCGAAGCGTTGGCGTATAAGCTCCGAACCACTCTTTCGCTTTCGGGCAAGAAAGAGACGGGTCAATGACTTCTTGAAAATCTCGGTATATATGATTAATACTAGTCTATTCATGATTTTTCCAAAATAAATCCAAATTACAAAGGCCGAAACCACTTTAAAATCACTTTTCCGAAAGTGGTTAAAAAACGAAATTCACCCCCATGACAAATTACTGACGACAAATTCATGAACAAATGATATTCAGAATTTTCACGTAAAAGGTTTCCAAACTGTTGAGGAGAGGCATAAGGCACATCAGCATCTACCATTGCCGCATTCAATTGGATTCAACTCGATAAGGCTAAACAGTAAAGATTTGATATGGTCATATGTTTGATGGTTCTTTGAGTGAGAGGGTGGCTCCGCGACATGTATTCATCACGACACAGTCGAAATTTACCACTCGTGGGTGAGGAGGCTGAGACGGGAATCGTTCACCGGACAGCCACGTCACACCCGGGACGAGACACGCCCCTCCAGTGTCTCAGCTCTTCCCCGCCGAGCACTGGGCGAATATCACCAGGTACGGGTGACCAATGCGAGCCTTCCCACGCCGCGGGAGCCCGATTCCCTGGCCATCTATCCGCGACCCTCTCCGGTGACCCCCCACGCCTTCTCATTCGAGCACACCTACGTCGCCGGGTGATTGTACCTCGGCGCCCGTGAAAGGACAGTCAGCCCACGGCCCGGATCGAAACAAGGACTCGTCGCGGCCTCTGGAGGTCGCCTGCGGAGTGGGAAGCCAAATGCAGGACGGCGACCGCTGTCGTCAATTCGGAGGGAAATATCTCTGGTCCACGATTAGCATTGGGGGACCCACGAATAAACCACTTTGGTATCGCCACTATAACTCGTGAACTATAACATACGCCGTATTTTTACAGGATCGTTTTTCGGTCAGGCACAAGCAATTAAATAAGAGGAACACGGAGGCAAAGATATACATAAAAGTTCATTCTTCCTATGGACCATAAAAGTTAACGATAAAAAAATGAAGAATCCTAATCCACTTACACGCAACCTACTTTCCTACTCTATTTTCTCAGCCACACATGCTAGAAGTGGCTAGCAAGATATAATGTAGTCGTAGATATTTTCTCCCGATTCCATTTCACGATTTTCTCCATTTTTCACGACAGGTTTCCAGAAAACTACCACCGAGCAAAGTGGTGAACTACAGAGATTGACACACTAACTAAAATCAATCGATGATAAGCAGTTGCTTTCACTGAACCGTACTGGGCGATCACTAACATAGCTAGTTCTCGACCGAAAAACCTCTTGTAAGAGAGGGCAGTATCCCTAATGAGGAAACTCAACTAATAAATTAAAATAGCAATACCATACATCTCATTCATGAATCGTTGGATAGGTAAACACACTTTTTAACGTAATTTTTAATTTCTTTAAACTCGAGAACATCCAAAAGATCCCCCACATGATACTCTTGACACCGCCGCGATGAGTTGCATTTCACTCCACCGCTTGAAAACCACTTGTCCACGCCCGATTTGCCCGACGTGTCCCAGTCAACCTGTTTCACTTACCAGCAAGATATCTGAGAGCGAAAAATTATTTAGGGGAAAAAATACAGAAACCTCCTGGAGAGAAGCATCTGCTTCTCGAAAATGTCAACAATGAGAGCATGAGGATTACGCAAAAAAAATACGAAAGAGATCGAATACGATGGGAAAATAACGTTCGAGAGGGGATTTGAGGTAAGAAAAAATTAGAAAAATCAGACCCAACACGGCTGTAATATTTTCCACTCGCACTACATCGGAGTATATATTTGTAATCGAACCTACCGATATGGCAACTCACCCACCAAGTGGCTTAGAAAAAGAAAGTATTTGGGCGAGCCGACTGAGAGAGAAATGACACGAGTCGGATAATGACACGGGTCAGATACATCTACGAAGTACCGAGCAAGGGCACTAAGGTGTGTGGCACGGGACGATTCCACACCTGGCATACAGCACTCGTTCGATTTCATATCAGATTCTCGCTCGTCCCCCCGCAGCTTGGCGCAGACCAAAAAGCAGTAAGGAGAACAATGCGTGATCATACCAGAAACAAGGAGTGTGCTACACAGACTCACGGTCTTCCTCACCCCCATTCCCCCATTACACTTTACTCATCCCCACTGGGGATGTTTCAGCGTCCAAAATGGTAAGAATTTGATATGGGACGTCATCAATGTGAACGAGGAAGATAAGGTTGAAGAGACGAAGAGTGGACATTGGGAGGTACACGCGGGGGAGGGATTCCGGGGCGGGTGAGAGGGTAACGATGGTAACAACGGGGGTTGCTGAGTGGCCGCAGGGTTGAGAAGAAGAGAGAGAGGAGTCATCGAATATCAGAAAGGGAGTTGAGCGGAGAGGAAATGGGGTTGTCACTTGATCTCATTTTTCCGGGAAGGTTCAGGATTTCGATACATCTCTGTTCAACATCCGGAATCGGCCCAAAAAAAAAGAAATTTTCCCTAGCCAGGACAATGACCCTCCGCCTGAGGTATTTCTCTCCTATCTCATGTATGTAAGCTGATTTTTTGTACTTCCTTCGACGTTGTAGTTCGATTTTCATACCACGACAAGTATGAGGGTATTTTCTCTCGGGAGACGTATCCCACGCCCCAGGCTGTGCGAATTTAACATTTTTTTCCACTGGCCTAGACCTCAGATAAGAGAGGAATTAAAATAAATTGCTATCCAAATGAGACAAGCCAACGATGAAACAGTCTCTAGACGCAATCATCTCTAGAGTGATTTTGTGTTAATAACAAATATCAATTTTAAATTATATAAGATTTTACTTTTCCATGAATAGTTAACCTAACATCACCGTGGTGAAAGTGATACGTTTGATTTTTAAGTAATGAATGAAATAATGCCTTTATCGCAAACACAAAACCTGAATATTCGAACACCATTTTCTTGACCGATATTTACTTTCATTCTATGGGGCATTCTACTCGTACTAATTGGTTGAAACTTCGGCAGAAGTGTAAATGAATATATACGAATAAAAATAATACAACGGAATTCGGATTACTATTCCGACCCCATTTGGATGGAATAAAGGCAAAGAAGAACGTCATTCGCACCAATGGGACTCATACATAGAAGGCTCCACACATTGTAAGTATCTTAGACGTCCCACAAAATAGTTTTTCATTCCACAAGCAACAACGGGCTTACTGTTAACTGTGTAAGACGAGCTTTGCAGACTTAGCTGACGAGTTATGGGAGTAAGATTGGTTGCATTGGGAGTGTCTGGTTGACCAGAGGGAAAAAAGTGTTGGAATATAGGGAGATTGAGAAGATCGAGTTCCGTCCGAGGTGCATGAGAAGGAAAAGGAAGGAGTGGAGAAGGGAAGGAGAGGAGGACGAGGCAATGGGTTAGTTGACCGGATGCCCCGTGCCGAAACATGACCCTGTCCCGCAAATGGCCCTCTTCCATCCGTAGTCAGTCCGGAGACGACTCGAGGACAATGGGAGCGTGTGAAGGGCACCTTGAAACAAAATTACCCCACGAGACACGCAAATCCTCTAGGCCATTACTTATTGTCTGCAAGCTCTTAAACACGGGTCACGAGGGAGGGCAATATACCATCACGGCCCGTCACGGACGATGCGTATCCAAGCCAGGGTGGGCTTCGCACACAAGTGCCCGTCCACTTCCCCAATTCTGGAAAAAAAATCTCTCAAAGCTAACCCGCGTTTATTTCACGGTAATGACTGAACCTGAGCCCACGGCGACGAAAATTCCACGTCTGAATCCTTAACGGCTGTCCTTGATTTGTGATTCGCGTTGGCGTGTTATGCCCTATCCAGGATTTTTAAGTCCCTAGGGAGGTAAGAGTAACCGCAGAGAAGAAACATTTGGTTCCCCGGGAATGGATAAATATTTATCTGGAGAAACCACAAGTCAAGTAGCCTTCAAAGAGCGTCGCCCCCTCCCGGCAGAGAGAAAAAGATTAAGATAAATGTGTTACATCGTACACTGAAGTGTGGCGTATCGCAACGTGATGGCACATTTTCCATAAACAGTGATTACAGAAAACGGTAAATGCAGTTACCAAAGCAACGAACTAATGAAACAGCGTATCTATCATAAATGTCACAGCAACCAAGGGAAATTTTCCGATGTAGTTCCTGTCTAAAAGCCACCAGAGAACATGTCTGAAAGCTACGTCAACTTCGTATTTCACTATTAGGAAACATTTTACAGGATAGGAGTCGACAGGAGGACTTACGAGTACATACAAAAGACATTAACTGCTGAGTTATTGACCACACTGACATGTCAGAGAATAATCACAGAAAATCCGGGAAATCTATCTTCGCCTATGAAAATGCTAAACTTAATAGCCCCACGATGGTTTTTTTTGTTTTCTTCAACAGAGAGTGGTCGAAAAAAGAAAATTCTCAATATGGTAGGAGTGATTCAAACTCATAAAATCATCACTCATTTAGAGTGATAATGCAAGTTAGAATTGTCACATCGCGGCAATGTGATTAGTGGACTCATGACTTCCTTTAAGGATTAAAAAAGTGAAGTTTTTTTCATTGACCGGGAACAGTTTCGGTAGCTTAACATAAAACACTATCACACTGAAATTTTATCCGTGGACTCTGACGGCATCAGTTTTGTCCAAGTTATCTGCTGCATCACCCTACTTACAAACCTAATTGAAAAAAATCAAACCTATTTTGCTCGTGGAGATAAAACTTAACATGCGAAAAATGATAAATTTATGGGAAGTTCTGTAATAGCTGATGATAAAATCTTGTTTTTCCAAGGATGTGTCAAGGAGCGACCATCGATTCTCAAGCCTAAAGCCGCATAAGGCGTTGCCATGGAAACAGAGTACCATCGACTCATATTGAAGTCCACAATCGCCCCTTAATTATTTCGGGCAGAATAAAGATTAAATTCAGCCCCATGGGACTGATCACCTTACAAAAATAAAGGGGGCGTGTTGAGTAAGGATGAGCACGAGAGTAGGGTACCCTTCTCCTTTTTCCTTTAAGTTCGCCTCGGTTCACATCCCGAACCACTTATTATACAGCATCACGCCAAATTTTGGGGATAACCATAAAAAAGGTGGGTCCTAAAATTCCATAATCCACATTTACAATACTCAATTCAAGACTCTGAGACTTTTGTAACGTAGTCAAAACTTCTTAAAAATTATAAAATATCAAGAGGTTTACAAGCTGTAGAAAAAGTCGAACGCGGGATGTGCCGAATATGCAGCCATTCGAGATTCAAGAAAGTTCCAAGTCGATTAATTGAACAAAAACTACTATCAAAAAGGTGACAGCATTTGTGCAGATACAATTAAACTTCATTGGAACCTTGTTTTTCAATCCTTAGTTCTTCATTATTCACGCTTCAAGTCTTCACTTATACAGGGTGTTTCAGGAGGAAAGTTCGAAACTTCTGGAGGTAGGGGACGTGACTTTAAGCATTTTTTTCATAACAACATGGGGTCGCAAATCCTTAGCTATGGTTACCGAGCTATGGCAACGTAAACATTTTTTCAGAAGTATTCTGCAATCACAATGAAAACACCGAATTTCAATGACTAGTATCGATTGAGGAGATTCGAAACTTTTCACAGTGGTGCATAAGATATGTATTGTTCTTTTTCTGCTATCATCAATTCTAACGGTATCTTATTTTCAAGATACAGATTAAAATTCGGTAAATTCGATCGGTAAATTACCGATTTTCAACGTGACTAACAATGATTCTGGAATTGGGAGAAACTGTTCGTCTATATTGTCAACCCCACCGACGATTATTTGTTGTCTTAGTGACTGTTAACTTTGTAACTCAGCAACCAGACCATGACTTTGGTTGCATATTCTCCTCGGGTCTTTTTCTCAAAGGCAGGTTTTGATTAGTGCAACTAATTGCCGAGGTTTTCTAAGCAAATTAAAGCTCTTATCCGCAAGAACATTTGTTGCCTCGTTGTGTTAACATCAGTTAAGTTACCATATCTACCGTATTTTAAAAGATAGATATGTGATTTTTACTGCAATGAATTGAGAAATAAATTTACAAGTTTTATTCTTACACATTTTTTGATATCTCTGAAAATAAGAGCGCTCTCGTACATTATTTGTTTTTGAGGAATTAAATTTCGACGAATATTCGAGAGCCATCTTGAAAATAAGATACCGTTAGAATTGATGATAGCAGAAAAAGAACAATACATATCTTATGCACCACTGTGAAAAGTTTCGAATCTCCTCAATCGATACTAGTTATTGAAATTCGGTGTTTGCATTGTGATTTCAGAATACTTCTGAAAAATGTTTACGTTGCCATAGCTCGGTAACTAAGGATTTGCGACCCCATGTTGCTATGATAAAAAATAGCTTAAAATCACATCCCCTACCTCCTCCAGAAGTTTCGAACTTTCCTCCTGAAATACCCTGAATATTCCAATCTCGTTTCAAATCGAACATTAAGTAATCAATTAACACATTATGAAGAACAGGAAAGTGAACTCATAGATCGAATGATAAATTTTCCTGCAACGCCAGAAAATTCATCCATACACTAAGCAACAAAAATCTTATCTCCCACAAATTACCCTTATAATCTCACATTCACTCTTCTTGACATTATACCCGGATGAATACAAGCTAGAAGGCTTATATCGGACTCAGGAACTCAGGACTCTGGCATTGTTCGATCTTGGACATCATTAGCGAGAGAAATGATACTGATACTAGAGTGGCTGCGAACGGTTTATCGGCTCTCATTTGGACGAGACAAAATTATGCCAATTTCCTTCACAAGGGAATCCCCAGCGCGTCAAGTTGATTATCCCCACGGAACAGACCCGTACCCTTCTCATCACGGGACTGAGTCAGGCGAGAGAGGAAGCTGGGGGAAGGGGTCACGAGGCGGGAGGGGGTAATGGGGAGAGGGATGAAGGGAAAGGGGCGTTGCTGCGGGAAGACGTTAAGGTTGCTCTGGCCGGAATACGCGAGTAAGAAGAAGTACTCACTTTCACATTTGTATTTCACATATTTATTATTATTGAAAACCTGCTTTGTCTAATGACGTGTTACCTAATACAGATCAAAATGAAGGTAAGAAATACGCAGATTATTCCACGCATATATATTTTCAATGACTACATTTTCCCAGCCACAGGAGCCGACTGCAGCGCCATTCGTAAGGAACTACCGCATTAGGACTTCAATCATGGCGGTAATTCGTTAACAACTTGAGGAAATTAGCGTCAGGCTTCCTATATTTTATTCTTATTCACTTTCCAAGGAGTTGTCCGTTATAATAAAGTTTTAATTAAAAGTTTATAAATGCGCTCTCGACGAAACTGACGTTTTTCTGCCGTATTCTGAGAAATCTTTTAATTAGAGCCCATGTCACAATCTCTAGGTACTTTCAAGGCTGAATTAGAGTATGCATAACTAATCTGGGAACCCTATATTATTTCATCTCCGTAAATAAAACCCTCTTCAATAATGACATGTTTTAAGTAAGGATGAGTCGAATCCAAATGTCGATTCTCGATTCCACCGATTCTCAGGATTAGAATCGGTATCGAGAATCGATCGCCTAGAGTCTATTCCAATTCCATCGATTCCAGATAGATAAATATTCAAATCAAATTTCATTTTTCACATCATTTTTGTCTCAGTAATTCTGGGTGTAGGCTATCAATTCGTACTTTTTATCTACCTCAATAAGCTGAGGATATATTTGCTATTTGTTAACAAAAATACTTATTGAGCTACTTAATTATCTTAGTTATTTTATTTCAGCCAATACTTGAATTTAAGTAATAGTCGTACGCTGCTGGTATATCAATATCCCACCTGTTTATTAAGAATAAGAATCGATGGAATCGGGAATCGATTTGAAAGCATCGGAATCGGGATCGAAAAAAAGTGGAATCAACTCATTCCTAGTTTTAAGTTTTCAGAATTTCTGGAATAAGTGACCATGAGGCCGGAGCCACCTTTAAGAGTGAGTGTCGGGAAGGCGAAGGGGGAGAGGCAGTATCGCGTGTTCCGCTCCCCTCTCCCTCATATCCCCGCCCCCTCCTCGAGGGAGGTGCCAAGGAATGTCGCCGGTGTCAGTCTCACGGCCGATGGCGCCACTTGAGCCGTCCTCCTCCCTTAGGAGAGGTAGGCGTCAAAGGGGGGAGAGGAGGGGAAGAGCAGCAGCTGAGATCATTGTCTCCTTCTCCATCCATCTCCGCTCCTTCCTTCGGATGCTCTGCACGCGGCCTGGGGAGGGGGGCGAGGAGGAGGACGGAGGGGCGAGGAGCCGTCGCGGAGGGTGGGGCACCCCGCCGCCAAGCGGATGGGGGGGAGAGGGTCGGGGACCGTGACAAGCAGGCAGGTACAAGGTAGGTATGCAAGAAAATCGAGGCCCGGCGTTGCCAATTTGGCGTGATTAATGCGTGCACTAAGACATGAGGAGGAGAAAGGCGCTAGAGAGAAAAGCGTTCGGCAGAAGGTGGTGACGGGGTTCTTGGGGGAGGATATCAAGAGAAGGCTGGAGAAGAGCTTGATAATGGAGTGTGGCGTTGTATAGGGCAGAAACGTGGACTCGGAGAAAGGACGATGCGACCAGGCTGTAGGCGCTCGCGATGCGGGTGTGGAGAAGGAAGGACAAGGTGCGTTGGACGGAGGGGAAGACGGAGAAGTTCTTGGTATGGTGAGTGAGGAAAGGAAACTTTCGGATGAAACCAGGGGTAGGCAGGGTGGTGGCTGAAGAAAGTAGTAAAGATGGGTTGCAAAAGACCATGAGAGAGGGAATGATGTGGGGCAAACAAGGAAGGGGAAGAAAGAGAATAGGTTTTATGGACAGGATGAAGAAGAGTAGATAGTACGTTGCGCTGAAGGAGGCAGCGTTACAGGTAGTCCTGTAAGTCTAGAAAATTTGGAGGGTTACCTCAGACTTCCAAAATCTACCTCTAACCGGAAGAATAATAACAATGGGTGCATCACAACGTTTAAAAAAGGAGAGAACAATGAACACTGAAATAGTGCGTAAAAACATTTGTGTGGAGCGTGGGACTCTACGGATGGGAAGCAAGGACCATTGGAAAAGTAGACCAGAAAAGTACGACCATTCGAACCATGGCACTGGAGAAGAATGCTGAAGGTCAAAGGGACAGATAAAATAGGAGATGAAGAAGTTTACCCAAGAACGAAAGGGGAAAGGGGGGACCCTACAGACACAATACAGAATTGAGGAACCTGATAAATTGGACTCACGCAGAAGATTGGTTTGTGAATATAACTGAAGGAAAAACAGAGGAAATTACATTAGAGGAGCTGCCAGGGAGTGAGGGAACAATCATTTGCTAAGGAAGGACGGAAAACTGCAATGAACCATTCTTAAGTCTGAGCGACCAATGACGAATGAGTACACATCAAAAGAGCCCGCTTTTTTCTTACATGACATAGGTATTCGATATATCCAGTATTTGGAAATACTTCGCCCACAAAAATATTCGAACCTTCCTCTCCGAAAAGTGATTGCCAATCTTTCGTTCTCCGTCTAAGTTTAATGCTCAAACATATTTCCGTTCAAATGTGAGGATAACCATGATTACCTTATTTCCATCCGATTAACGATAGCGTTGTGAGAGTGCTCTGAGCTGTGCGCAGAGATGTTTCGTTGCTCACTCATTTTCGAATATTCGGCGACATTTTCGCGATTTAACGGTTTTCCGCATTTTAAACGATTCGCGAATGAACTAGAAAAAGCAGTCCAATTCATGGTTAGTATTATTCGCGTACACATCATTAGCCCGTCAACTATCAGACCGAACGGCCCCGAGGGAAACGTAGAGCCAGAGCGATCGATAAAGCTGCCGCTTGAGTCACTCCCACGGGTTCGACCTCAGCGCGAAACACAAATACGTCGCGTATTCACTAATTGGGGGGAATACTAATTCAATTACGGGCGCCTCTCTCGCCATCTCGCGATTGCTCGCATCGCGCACCCCCGACCAATTACACGGAGAGGCGCTGGGTAGGCCACGCAATCACGAATTAACCGCGACTAGCCTCGACCCATCCGATAAAGCGTCCCACATTCAGTTGACTACGAGGGCCTAATGGAGAACTCGGTCGCCAAACTTACGCTCCATGTGCTCACCTTCCGGCGGAGTATGTGTCTGTTTCCAACACCACGCTATATTTTATTTAGTAACATTTGGAAATAATTATTGTACATATATAGAAAGATCCCTTGGGTGGCAGAATGAACTCGTCAATTGCAATAAGTTACGTTTCCAGCAGTTATCGACAACATCGCACCTTCGGCTTCTCAGAGATTTACACGGGAAGTGCATTCCCAAAAGAACCCATATTGTCCACTGAATGTGGACTGCAACGCGACGCAACGCGGTACAAAAACACGACAAAGGCATCAGTGGGAAGTACATCTCTACACCGAAAGTACGCTTAGAGTGTGATAATCGTAGGCTTGACGACTCACCCAAACCAGATCTAAAGGATAGGATTAGCCCATACAATTGGATGTAGTATCCAAACATAATGGGCGATCAGGAGTTGGACTACTCCTTTTGGCTACTGCGTCGAAAGAAAGATGACGAGTACCAAGGTAGGCTTAGTAGAGAAACTTAATCTTTAGCATCCTACTCATTGGAGTGCAGCACCTACAACTTGATATCTCATACCCAAAGGACGACGACTGTCAACGTTTGGTGGGACACTGGCAGCCTTTGGTTCTTTTATCCAATGTATAATTAGTTCTGAGCTTGTAGCACTCTTGATGAAGCATCCCAACCTCCCCGCCCAAAAGTTTTTTGGGTGTCATATTCAAAACTGTTCTCTCTTCGGGGAAAACACCGGACGGCGGAAATTTACACGTTGCAGCGGAAAATGTTGGTGTTGGGCTTTCGGTTTAATCACTCTTGCAGCCAAAAAAATCTAAAAGAAGGAAATGGGGGAGCAATGAAAGAGGGATGGTCCATTAACCATTAGCGGTGACGATAAGGGGCCTCGCCAGAATGCAGAAGGAAAACAAAGCAAGGATAGACTTGACGCAATGCAAATGACATCCAGCAGTAGCAGCCTCCAGCCACCGCCGCGAGACAAATGCGCGTGTTTCATTTGGTTGCCATGGCGACAGACACACTCGTGCCACGAGCCTCGCACGAGGAGAGGAGACGACAATAAACAGGAGAATGGTAATTTCGACGCTCCATTATTTTCACCTATTCAAGGAGTGGATAAAAAATATCATTCGCACGGAAAAACTCGAGAAATGTCTCGGTTCGAGGCTGCAGGAAAAAAATATTATCGAATGCGGTCGAGAAAGCACCCCGACGACCCCAGCGCCGCCGGGTGCGAAGGAAAAGGTTGAGGGTGCGCGGGGAGGGGGCACAGCGTCGGAATTGGTGAGGAGAAGACGGGGATCACTTAGGGAGATAAAGAGAGAGGCAGAGGCAGGGCGAAAAGGAGAACCAGAGAATGAAGCGGAAAAACTTCGAAGAGGTTACACTGCGGAGAAGCCTAACGCACCAAACTCGAGGAGCGTCACTCATAGTCGAGGCCAAAGGGCAAGTTCCAGGTATCCGCAACATTCTTGATTCAAACGCTTCATTCCTAGTTCTTCCAATTGCATGCGATGGGTACCTTTCAACATCACTGCAGATTATGGGCTGACGGCTTGTTTAAATATGTGCCGTATATATAGTTATCTTTCGCAAAGATTTCAACGAGAATGCGCTATATATTATTGTTCGAGAAAAGTTTGGAACTACTCCAGACTGGATCTTTTAATTCGATATTGGAAGAGATGATTCACGAATGAGGAGCAAAATAACATACTGCAGCGCATGATTATCCCCACCATCGCAGCTTCTAGCTCACTAGAAAGGCAAACATGAAACGCGATGCATCAATTTCACACTAATTTTTTTCCCTCGTCTCCACGCTCATATTTTTGCACATCGTTTCTCGAGAAAAAATCGCAAGCATCGCGCATCTGGCGCACGCCGTCTCTTTCCCTCGTACTATACGGCAAAACGGCCGGGACCACCCGTTACAAGGGCGCGGGAGCGGTGGAGATGGAATCGTGATCACCCCCATAAGCATCGCGGGGATTATGCGGGGAATTAAAACGAGGAGGAAAATGAAAAGGAGGTGAGATAAAGCGCACGTGGTCCGCTGGAGGGCGGCGGGAGTGGGGAGGAGTAATGTGGGTTGGAAGGAAGGAAAGGCCGGGGGTGGCGAAGACCGCTAAAGCCGGATTAAAATGGTATGGGAAGGAGGCGGGAAATTAAAAAAAAAGAAAGAAAGAACAACTTACGCTCGGCGTGGATCGCCCATTCCTCCTCTCCAGTTTAATCCCCCCGGCCGGCCCCAGCGACTACTCCCCGCCCCTCTGGCAGACGAGGAGAGGGCACAACCCCCGCGAATCTCCGCCTCCACCGACCCCCTCCCCGCAATTCCCCATCACCCGACCCATGACCCCCCGCGCATAAAAGGGAGAGTGACTGGTATTTTTTTTGTAATCGCCGAGCCGCTAAATGGCGTGGATGCCTAAGGAGAAAACGGCCCAAATGAGACGACAAAGCCGCTATATGGAAGAATGACCCTGATGAGTCCAACGGCTTCACACAATCCCCATACTCGGGTGCCAAAAAATTAAAATGAAAAAAAAAGACATTCTCTCGAAGAGAAATACACATGGAAATATCAGCCCATCCCTAATCTCACGACAGGGAATTTTTCTACATCGGAAGAGTGATGTCACCCAAGGATTAACACGGAACGCCCATCGGCAGCGACTATGCGTACTGGTGAGCGTGCAGAAAATCTCTCAGCCAATGACAAGCATTGGAAACGAAGAGATATAGCTTCAGCTGACTTCGCGCCAAGAGGAAAAAATATTCCCCAGATATGATCACGGATTAGAACAAAGCTGGTCACAAGAACTTCAACGTAAAAGCAATGATGCCGAAAATCAAACACCAGGCATATAAAAGCTTTCATCACATCAAAAATTTACACGATTTACTTCTTACATTTTTTTCCATATTTCACTCGTCGCCGAACTATTAAATTGTAAAAGCTGTGCGTCGTGAACTTAAGAAGAAAACGGAGCTATTTAATAAGCCACTTTTGAGTGCCCAAAACAAATTTATCGCAACCTTGCTTAGAGAAAAAATTATACACATTCATAAAAACACTAAACATTTTGTAGTGTTAAGTAACTCGAACATAAGTAATCGTCTCCGGCTTAACTTCGTGGAAGTGAGTAATATCCATGATAAAAATATCATGGATTGAAACAAAGTTGTTTTTATCATGGTTAAGTAATTCGAGTTGGTGTAAATACATTAAACCAGCGCACTGAAGAAAATCATGTAGCAGTTTTAGAGACACTTATGAAATTCTGCAACAAATTTCGTATTTTTAATAGAATTCAGAACTGCTACTTTGTCTTTTCCTTTTAGCAAATGCGAACTAAGCAATAAGAACACGGCGTAATTCGCTAAGACCATGCCTATTTTTATTCAAATTTGATGGCCATTAAAAACGAACGGTAACATCATCGTAATGCCAATGCTATGGAGGATTGTTCCCTTTTTCATTGCTCAAGATTCAAAATGACCAGAAGTTTAGGGTGGCAACGCAACCGAAAATAATCCTCACCACACATCGAAAGCGTGGAACCCTTAACTGGCGATGGTATTGGGCTGAGAATCCGGTCGGGAAGTGAAATATGATGCATCATCCCTCCCATGCCTGCAGAGAACTCGTGAGAGCTTACATGTGAAGCAAACATACATGCGAGCTTGGAGGCGCAAAGAGCCTGGAATTGAGCTGCCCAAGACATTTCCCTCGGCCCTTCTCGCATAGGTGGCACGACAAGTGGGTTCGAGAGTGTGCAGTGCAGAGGCGCGCAAAGTTTCCGGTTTGGACGCGTTCCAGCAGTGCGATAGCCTTCGTGGAAATCCGCAGGGAGAGTGGATGAAGCCGTCCGGGGGCGGCAGGAGGGCCGGGGGATGGGGAGAAGGCTCCCGAAGCGACCCGCTCACAACATGAACACGCCCGAGATATTTTTTACCTCGAATTTCGCTGTCAGAGGCCTTAAAAAAGTCGGCTACAATGCGCTAACGAAGTTTAGCCCGTTCGTGCCTCCTCATGAAGTTACACGAACGCATGCACGTCTTTAGAACAAGGAAAAAGATTAAAAATCAACTGATTCCTACCCTACAAATATATTCAATCACATAAACACATAACTGTACACCTCTTCTAACTAGAATATGTACTAGGCCAATCTCTGAATAAATCCTATTGTCAGTGCACGTTATCAGCTCTGACATTTCCACGAAAATAATGTCACCCATTTGCACTCCCAAATCTTTTCAAACACATTTAATCTTGAACGCGGATATCCCAAAAAATAACAACAATCGGCATTTCGACGTCTCACTACTAAGGGTATTCCTAACGTCCGACAATAGCTAGACTGCGTAGTCACATACTTTTTGATTGTCTATATAGATGATAGCAAACATAAAAAATAAAGAGAACTCAATTCGAGTCGCAAATTGTGAAAGAAAAATAACGAGTCCATGTTTTATTGGTCAAAAATATTAAAATTAAATATCCAATGAAGCAATTGACGGCACTCAGTGGCCGACACAACTACACGAGAAGTCTATCGCCGTACTGCTAGAGAAAACGAAGCCCGCACGTAACCATTTTCTAGCTGTGGAAAAACGCCACCCTTCATTTCCAAGGGCCGAAATTAAGATATTCTCCCGAGAAGAACTCCAGTCACATCTCCCTCACTCTCTCTCTCTCTTGCACTCTTGTCTCCTCCTCCCGGAAGCGGTGGGTTACACGGGGGGGAGGGGGGCGCAGCCGGGGGGAACCCGGGGGGAGGGGGAGGGGGGAACGGCGGAGGATGCGGGGGCGGAGGAGGAGAGCGTGGTGAGACGCCCCAGACACCGATTACGGAGGAGGGGTTGAGTTGCTTGGGGAGGGGGGGGGAAGAGCGGGATGACTGGGGAGGGGGAGACGAGGGGTTGGAGGACACGGAGGAGAACGCAGCTTCAAGGGCAGGGCCAAGGAAAATTAGGAAAACGGGAAAATGTTTGGAAAGGGGAGAGGGTGGGAGGGAAGGGGGGGAAAAGCCCCAGAAATGTAGGCCAGCGGGAAGACGGGTAATTTACGGCCGAGGGGCTGGGGGGGGGGAGGAGAGGGGAGGAAGAGGCATAAGAGAGAAAAGCGCAAGAATAGGGGGATGGAAATGGTACACCCCTTCGCGTGAAATTCTCTCCCGACTCCCACACGTTGAATGCAGATAAACTTATATCTTCCCAACCAACGTAATTCTAAACATTCCAGTAAGCACACTAGTAGCATTCGATCGTGATACGAAGCGTATGACAGGTGTACAGGAGACAAATGCATTTGTCATGAATATGTAAACATTGGGTGAACTAATCCCGACGCCTCATGGACAAATAAACAAGCCCACTCGAGCTGAAGATTCGGTACAGCGCAATTCTTTTGGATTTCTATGTTAATTCTTTTCCCTTCTGGTTACTTGGCGCAAATAATCAGTTTACCTTATGAAGGCCCGCGATTGAGATCGTTCCATTCTCCTATGCGTAAACTGATCTCCGCAGTTTGCGCGTAAATACACTGGTAATAAGGTCGTGGAAAACGAGAAAACTTATACGAATAGGCTGCATTTGTGCCAACAAACTGGGTCATGACGCAAAGTGTGTCATAAAAATGATTTTAGGGGTAAAAACCCCGAACTAAATGAAATCTGACGGGAGTAGGCGGGGGGGGGGGGGGACGCAAGTGAAACAAAAGTATTGTACCAAGGGAGATTAGTCATCTACCCTGGGAAGGATATGTCCACAGTCGCGCTGAACGGGAAAAACATGGCGTTCACAGTGAATTTCGCATACTCGTGGGTATCTACTCAAGAGAGTTATAAAACTTAGAGCGTAATGATTATTTTAGGTAAACAAGAGGAGTATTTCCACTGCAGTGCATAATGAGGCAACAACACATAGGCCAGCTCAGCAGTGAAAAATGAAAACGAATAACACCGACATCCAGTATTATTTGTAAGCTTTCAGTCAGTATGAATACGAAAAATTGTTCGTATGGTGGAATTTTGAAATCTAAAGGGAAGAAATATTGCCCTTCAACACAACAACTTACACCGTAAAATGAAGTCGCGCATAATTTTCCCAAGTCATTGGTTAATAACCAATAGTCAACGTCAGAATAATATTACTTAAAAATGAAAGGGAATGATAATAATTATTATGATTAATCAACTTTTTGTAACTTCATTTTTCTAATCTTGAGATATCCACTTCATTATATTAAAAAGATATATTTTATGAAAGCTTTTCCCTCACAGAACATTTCTACCACAAAAAGGCTACATAAAATATCCGAAAAAGCAGCTGAGCCCACTAATTACTTCCCCACTACAGTTTTAATTAAGATTTTATTTTTATTCATAACCGAGGGCGAGGAAAATATACACTCCCAACTGGAATTCCATGCCTCAAAACCAGTTTTATTTTTTTCACTTTCCGTTAGGCTCCAAATAATGCAGGCGTATGTTACATGCCGGTGAATGTGCACGATGAATAGGGATCCATCGCGAAAATAAGCAAAATTTCATGCGGGAGGAGAGCGGAAGGAAAAAGAGAAGCAGGCGAGCGGCAGTGCGTCACACTCACCGGAGAGTACAATGCACTCCCGCCGAACTCTAAACAAACAGGCAAATCACAAGGCACAGCCAGCGGGCACGTGAACACCCGCCCATCCAGGCACATTCCACGCCCCCGCCAATTCAAACCTGCCCTCCCTCCGTGTCAGACGAGACTTATCAACAACCTACCACAGACTCCCTTGACGGATATTTCCGTAGCTACCTATCACCCTCGCATATGCAGACAATACTGTCTTCTCTCGCTCTCAGTTTTTATCCCAAGTTTATCGGGCTGAACTGAAGGATCTTCATGTTCCTTCACGCATAATCATGTTTCATCGAAATTACACCATAAAAACTAGCGAGAAATAATGGAGTATTCTATCAAATATAATTACAGTAAACGACGATCTTAACGCTGTAAAATGCTATGGTGTATGATTATAAAATCCCAAGCCTAAGAACGTAATCCGCTACTCTTGTTTATAAGCCATCTCCACCTTCGTGGGTCATAATTCCTGGGACTGGGGGAAGTGGGTGCGATACAATTAACGAAAGTATTGCCAAAAATCAAAATATGATACTCAATTCCAAGATATTTCCTTTAACATTGATTACTTCGGTCCAAAGCGGGGCTCATAATGGAACAATACGACACGTTAAGCGACTTGAGTACACCACCTTCGGCAGCATTAGTCATTCGTCCGCGTACTTTTCACTTACTTTTCAATCTATGGTGGAAAAAATAAAGGAACATCAAAAAATAGTCAAAATGTCAATTTCGAAAAGGTACAAGGTCAATGTGTGGGACATCACATTCCCACCACCATTGTCAAACCCTTTTCCCTTCCTCCTCAGTCTTAGACGTCTGTTCTCATCATTGGGCTTAGGAGGGAAACGGATCTTTCGGTGGTATTGAATCGGTTATTTAAAAAGTGAGAACTCAGAATCACAATGCATGTTCCCACGGGATATCACCCACTATCACCGCACTAGAGAAAAGCACACGGTCTGTAGAGAAGAGCCACAGCGCTCACCTTTCGCCGTCATCCGTAGACGGACAACCTTCTCACGAATCCCTCGCAAAGTAAGTGGCGCCATGAGAGTGCGTATGCATGCATAATCTGTTCCATATTTAGATGACAATACGGTCTCTATGGAGTACATTTTCCGGTGTAAATCTCCATAAGGCCAGAAATGGGCTGTGATCAATAGCAGCTGAAAAATTAACTTTTGTCAAATTTTCATTTGCAAATTTTTATTAATTGATTGAAGTTAACAGCATTATTGCCTCATACTAGCCGTTCTTCAGAGGGTTTTCTAATATAAAAATAATATTTCCAAGAGTAGATTACTCTAACCGGGTACAATATTGAAAATAATTGCTTCGGCGGTACATGGAGCGTAAGCTTGGCAACAGCGTTCTCCATAAGGCGCACACTGTCAACTAAACGTGGAACGCTCCTTAAATGTCCCGTCTGCGCTCTTCCGCCTTAGCTCGCCACGCGTGGATGCCCCCCTCCTCCCGAACACATCCTAATCTCGTCCTTGGCCTCACCACACGCTCTGAAACGCACGAAATACGCGAAGAGGACGAGGAGCGGGAGAAATCCGACGGCGAGGGCATCCATCCTGCACCTCAACCCCGCTCCCCCACTCGATTGCCCACAAAAAAACATTTTTAGAGAAACATGCACTTAGTCACATACAATTCTCACTGTGGACGACGAATGCAGGTCGATAACTAACATTCATTCATTCACTAATCATTTATCGACATCATACTTTGACAACATCAGATAATGCAACGCCAGTTGAGCGATATGAGAAGTCAACGGTTAGTATTGGAGAGGGAGAGCGGCCGATCGACAGCGGAGATCAGAAGTGGTGGCTATCATTTACCGATCATAATGATTTCGACACAGGTGGAGGAACCATTTTTCCACATTATATTTCGACTATATCGGATAACCCAATGCCGGTAGAGTGATGAGAAGCCAATGATTCGTTGTTTATTGCGGGGGAAGAGGGGTAATCGACAACTGAGGTCTAGTAGGTAGGTTGATAAAGACTTGCGGAATGGAGAGAGTGAAGAGAAATCATTAGCCTACTCTTTTAACAAAAGCCCCCAAGTGGAACATAGTTTTACGTTCCATCCGACGGACGGAAAACTCACTATGAGTTCCCTGTAAAAGTTGGTTGGGATCGGGATCTTCACTGAACAATCTACGCCTAAGCTGGAGTTCAAACCAATAAATCAACACATTAACCAATCTAGAATTACTAGATGTTATCACACTGAGATGGTAACCACCGCCTTTTGCAAACCTAGAAGCCATATTTTACATCTAAGTACATAGTATGCCATTACCAAGCCTTCGCATGGTGATATCAAACCCACTTTCTGTAACATACGTGGGTCAGAATACCTCGCAAAAATTAATAAAAATATCGCCGACACAATAAACCACTTAGTGCCCGGAGAAATTAGTTCGATTAACATCTATTTCAAAATTCACTCCGGCAGCGCATGATTTCTTACGCCGACGGGACCGACAGCTTTACACGGCAGATAACCTCAACGTTATACGACGCAAGTATGCAACCGAGGCCCTAGCCTTATTGTAACTTCCTCGAATAATTTGTTAAATAATCATTCTTCGAGGCTCAAGCACTAATAGCAAACATGTAATCTTACGAAAAAACTCTCTGATACACACTTAACCAGGTTTCTGAGTACATATGAAGAAATGCTTACAAAAGTAGGAGATAATCAATTCCTTAGGCTATCATCTTAACCTTCAGAGAACCGACAGCACAGTTTATCCGTGAAAACACTACGTATTGTCTAGTAGTCACGAATATCCCTCACTCCGCGCTCAGCTCTGCTGATGAGCTGATGAATGTTTATTAACAAAAGATAACTTTAAAGTTAACAAAGGCTCTTAGTTTAATTGACCTCAGCGCTATGAAACTTAGAACGGACGTTCCAAAAGTGGGTGTTACTGCCCATTGGGAGTGGTGCTTTAATTTACAGGAGCGAAAAGAAACGTGGGGGCGGCATGAGGGCGCTGGAGGCAGGGTCCAAACCGAAGGGTAACATGCATTCATGTCATGGGATGAATAACCTAACAATTACTTTGATTCGAAATATTCATTGATTTCACCAAAATTATTTCAACTTTATTTCCATAATCCTGATATGATCGTGTACCCGATGATTTTAAAACTCTTGGTTAGAGGTTTGTGGAACCAAGTGGGCGGTGGCTCGAAAAAGTTTGGGAAACACTGACGCAGGGGATACCACAACTAAGCAGACTCGAGAAGCGCTGGCAATGAAAAACAGGCAACACATCGCAAGACAACAATAGCTACCGACGACTCACAAAGGTCGCCTCGTCTAGCGACGATATAGCAGGTGTGGCAACGCTGCTCTCTGATCCTCGCTGCAGTTCAACGCTCACGTGTCCACAGCAGAAACGCCCCTCCCACTTCATATCTCCCCACCAACTTCATATCCACCTCCCCACCTACTATATCTGACTGCGTTTGAAGACCTCTTTCAAAACTCGCCGAGCCGCGAGGGAGGAAACAAGGACGAAGGGGGGGGGGGGCATTGGAGGGATATAGTGGGAGGGGGGCTTCTCGCGTGGGATGGAGGAACATCTGCCGCCACCGCCCCATGCAGTGTCCTCAGGCCGCTCATATACACAGTCAGGAGCGTTTTAACAGCGCGACCCTCAACAGCTGACGACGGCGATATTACAGGCGCATATCCCCATCCCCCAGAACTGTACGTACGTGCCTGTGCCTCGGTGGAAACCACAAGAGCGGACAAAGCCACCGCGGCAATGGAAGGGAGATAAATTCCCAAAACGGACGGAAAATATGAGAATCGGCCCATCGAAACTAATAAAAAGAAGTGAACTCTCTCTCTCTCTCTCTGGTGTTGAGGCTCCTTCATGCCCGCACCCGACCGAGTCCGACTCCCCTCAAATCATCATCGTCCACCGCGCTACCATCATGTCAAACCCCAAAGGTCCGCTGTTGGGTGGTGAGCTCTCTGAGACAGCCAACGATTTTTCGAGTGTTTCCCCAATCAAGTGCTCGGCAGGACGGCGGTTAAGTATCGGCTTAACGGGAATAATGACAAAAAGCTTTGATGTACGAGGAGACACGAACAACAAAACGACAGCCATGACACAATTACAGAAAATCGTCGTATCCTTTTGAGGAAC
Organism: Ceriagrion tenellum; assembly: GCA_963169105.1. Taxonomy (NCBI): domain Eukaryota; kingdom Metazoa; phylum Arthropoda; class Insecta; order Odonata; family Coenagrionidae; genus Ceriagrion; species Ceriagrion tenellum. Next base: position 149,470,493 of record OY720635.1, read on the forward strand.
CCAAATGATGATGACGGTAACCAACGATTTAATGGTATCACAGGGCATGCAATATTTAGAATATCATGAAAAGTCAGAACAACATTAAGAACTTATCGCTGCCGAAAACTACGCCAGAATTTTAATTTTTTAAGCCAACGTCAAAGACAATCATTATTATGACACATTGTCTAACTTAAAATAATCTATAAATAAACGTTATGGACATGAAATACAAGATTCTAGTACATACATATTCATTACGCAATTCCATATTGGGTAGGGAAATTTGAAAATAACAATGATTCATTATTCCCGGTGTAGAGCCAAGAAATCTGTCTATAATTCATTGAATTGATCCACACTGCCCTGGTCGTGGCACACCTTTTTCACCCTTGCCACATTTATGCATACACACACGCTCTCTTGTTTTTAGGACTCCAAATATTCCTCCAAAATATTCCCTGAGAGTCTCTCCCTCCAAATTCACCCATAACTTTTTCAGTCGATCGAGACCCTTCAGGACACTAAGTCCACAACCATACATTCGTTCTTTTATTTGACACTCGCCCATTCTTTCAGTATGGATAAATCCATAGAACTCCAATTTGTGTCCACTATCCAAGAAACCATTCCCTAATTCTTTCATTCCCTCACATCCCCAGGTCTATCCCAAGCCCGTGAATTTTTCCTACGGCTATGCTTTGTATAGCTTAAGTGAACACAGCTGATACACACATCCCTTACAGGAATAAACTCACACCGCAAGCGCCACAGACTCTGCCATAAGAAATCTTCTTTACCCTTTCAATTAATAACTTACAAAACGCTTCCAGCAAGGCTCAATAGACTAACAGCTAAATAATTGTTACATACTTTCTTCCCTCCTGTGCTTTGTGCAAAGGTATTAAAAATCACACTTCCAATAAGTAAGAAATTATCTTGCAAAAATTTCCAAATGAAAAAGCAAGTTAAAATCCGAATGCAACTAAATTTACACCCGATTGATAAAGCACGACGTAATCACATTTCCTGCAAGAATTTTTCATTAAAATTCCAAGGAGTTCACCAATTAGTCGGGTGAATGCTCTCCTGGTCACAAAAAATATTACAGTATCATTTCTCGGCGAAGGGGGATGCTGTATCTCTACAGATCGTTTTGTCAAAAGACTCAAAACCCCGAATTGCGGAATGCGATCGTTGGTTCTTATAACGGAGATGACAACATCGGACATATAATCGGTAGCCCGACTCCCTGCACCCCAACACCGCTGCATCTCTCACTTTAATCTCCGTGCTTAAGTGATTCGGACTGCCGGGTCCGCCGAGCAAAAATAAAGCAAAACACACTTCACGGCGGCGAGAAGAAAACGAACGCAAAGCAGCTAAACCCCCCCCCCCTCCTCTCTCCTACTCCCCCGACCTCCCCTGCCCTCCCCCGTAGCTACCCCTCACACTCCTCGCCGCTTTAAAGTGGATGTTCCCTTCGCCTCACCTCCATTGATTTTCAGCGTCTCGCCGCCGTCGACCGAAGCAATGGGAATCAAAGACGTGGATGAGAATCTGAGAGGGTTGGTCGTTGGGAAACGGGCGGACGAGCCGTATGGGTGCGGGGTGGTCCCCCGAAATGACACGCAGGACCTCAGCCCAGTGGAAGGTTATTCGCTAAGATCTCGGAATTTTCTCGCACAGAAGGTGACGCAGTTTGGACGTCAAAGCCTCGAAAATTTCACAAGGAGCCATTTAAAAGTGGAGACTTGTCGGGAACTGTGACGTCACACTCACGGACTTTCCGAGATTCGACCGTGTTGAGCCCTGACTGAATAGGGCCCTGAACACTCACACCCTGTAATTTTTCATCCCAAGCCACGAGGCAGACAGTCTACAAAGACTGTGCGTATAGTCCAGCGGCTGTATAGACCCACGGATTCTGAATATTGTCTTCATCGGCCGATTTTTCTGGAACTGGATTTTTACTTTCGGAAAGGCTTGCTCATGGTGTTCATTGAGTAGCAGAGCTCTGATTCGGAAAGGTGGCTCAAAGTACATTCTCATAAATTATTATAAATACTATACCGGTTTTACTATAGTATGATTGCTGAATGAACTAAAATTATAACATGCATCAAATCGATAAAGGTATATCTCCTCAAGTATTGAATGTATGGTATAATGCCTCTCCACCAGACTATCATGTTACGATAACCGAAAACGAAGTTGAAACACACCCAAAAATTGCACTAAGTTATTTTTATCCGATAAAAGATCACACGAAAGAGAATAAGGTCACCAAGAATTTCTCTCAGCGTTCATGAAAACCGGTTTACGGTATGTGGTAAATAATTAATTCCGATTACGCTAAAAAGAATTTGCGGGATCCGACCACCAGCATTTCCAGCCCATCCGACTACTCGGCACACCAACCCTCAAAACCCTATCTTGAATAGAGGAGAGAAACATAAAGAGTTCGATAGGAAAGGGCAAAGGCGAAGCATAGAGGGACACCGCTACGTACCTGCATTTCACGGAAGGGTGGGGGAGACAGGTGAAAAGGATGTATTTCAAGACAAATCGTCGTCGGGTCGAACCGACGCGTTTATGAACCGCTAATAACGTTAATGTACGTGGTTTGCCAGGAAAAATAATGGGAGCTGATGAGATATCAAGAGCACGGGCCACATACATGTTTAAGAAAGGCCAGAACAGAAAAGCTACTTCAAAGTATATCGCAGTATAACATTAGAACAACAGACGGCAGCTATCTTTTAAAAATTTGCGTTTGTGCTGCAATTCTAATGATTCCCAGTATAGCACAAGATGATAGGCAACAGAGGCAGTGAAATAACAAATGACTCCGTAAACAAGTCCTTCACCATTATTGTCGCGGAAATATACTACCCGAAATTTCAGAACGACAGATGGACACAATACTTGTATTTCATTCTTACCCTACGTTGTCCCTTCAACCAATTACGGCATTAATAACCAATACTAAAGGTGGGCCGAAATCAACCGTAAGTCTGAATTACGAGAGTCAGGAATGGTTATGGACATCAGGGAGACATCTCTACAGGGAAAAGTAAAGGGAGGGGCTAACAATTTGAGCTTAGAGGGCGAAATTATAAAAATGAAGGAGATTGAGAAGGAATCGGAGGTTATGTTCCAGCAGACTGATCACCGAGGCCTCATATGAACCAATTGTGAATGTGGCGATGGGTGGAAACAAACATTTACTAAGGCTAATAAACTTAAAGCCTACAATTAGGTTTTGATACACGAACATCAAAGTGTGTCGCAAATAGTTAAATAGAATTAAGTTTTCTACGGATTGTTCATGAACAGAGAGGGTCATTAAAACTTTGAAAATGATGGATTACGGAATAACTCCAGCTAAATCAACACTGCCTATTTAATCGAAGAGCTGGCTCACACACTCACAGAAAACATGCGAAAATGTTTCACGAAAATTTCCATTTTATTTCGCGCAGTCTGTTAGAGGCACTTGTTGACTTCAAGATTAATCAGATGCCAAAAAAAATGATCAACGAAAGTTTTGACAGGTTGGGTGCCAAGAGCATCATAACTTGAGCTACACTTCAACATGCTAAAGGCAACATGCTTCGTCCTGTCACTTGAAAAGTTCCAGAAACTCTTGCGTTCAAAATGCTAAAGTGCATGTATTCATGAGTTTTCCATTAATTTCACCCTGGCAGAAACAGAGCCATCATGACACAATACTCAACAAAAGGAATCTTAAACCTGAATCTGAAAATAATTTAAACATTTCCGCCAAAATTTAACTTATTAATGCCCTGACCACAACAAGACTAAGAATAAATCGGCCAATATTAACTTAATACCAGTACGGGTGCATGCTGGAGTGTTTGCTATCGTAACTAAAAGGACTGATGGGAAATCCGTCTTTCTTGCAGAATTTCCTTAAGAGACACGAAAAATTGTAAAATTAAAATTAAGCCGAGGCTAAATTTAAATAATTCTAATATTGAGAGTGTCTATTCGAAACGTAATACTCGGAGAGATCAGGCGAATATGCACATATTCCCAAATTCGAGTGTCAGAGCAGCCTTGCAAGGTGAAAAAATCCCGAGGGATCCAAAGACCAATGGCCAATTGGGAGGCAACTCGAGTTACTCACCCGCGTGTCTATCCGGAGCGGCTGCTGGAGGTCGGGGGGTGCGGCGGAGGCCGTCGTGGGCGCCGTCGCCGTGGCCGTGGTCGAGATGCCGCCTCCGCCGAGGGGGGCAGCGGCTCCGCCGCCGGCCGCCCCCGCCGCCGCCTTCGCCTCGCCGGACCCCGCCACCGACGACCCCAGTCGGATCTTCTTGAAGGGCGGGCCCAGTTCCTGCTGGGCTGCCGCCGCCACCGCCACCGAGCCCGCGGGGGCCGGGGGCGGAGGGGGTGGTGGGGGAGGTGGGGGCTGCTGCACCACTGCGGACACCATCGGGTCCCGGTACGCGGGGTCCGTCCTGAAAGAGTAGAGCGCCCTGCTACGGCATAACAACCTTACTTTAGTTTCTCGAGGTGGAACATGGATCAACAAAAATAAAAAAGCAACCAAAACGTCATCTCCTCAAGCGCCACCACCTCACATACAGCTTAAACCTTCGCACGGCGAGTACTGAAAAGTTAATACCTCCTTTAAAGTGTCACCTACAAAAAGTTATTCATTTTACAGCCACGGGATTCAACATATTTTTCTCCTCGACTGTAAAAATATTTCGGCCGATAAATGATGTTCCTTTAGATGCACCTCAAACCGAATATCCCACTTACATTTTCTCATATTTTAACAAGAATATAATCAAATATTAAAAAGTAAAATGCTAGCTTGTCTTCCTGAACCAAACATTATTCCGCATCGATTTCTTGGCAATAATGCACATATAAGTAAAAATGTTAATATTAAAATCACGCAACTTGCATATTCTGATACGTCTAATGCTGAAATGTTCTTCCACGTCTAATGCTGCAATGTTCTTCCAATAAGGGCAAAGGAAAATGCTAAGCTTATAAAAATAATCCACTCACAAGAACATCCCTCTCTTAACAAATGGCGTCGTGGCTTGTCACCTGCTCCCCACACAATATGCATCCTCCCAAAGCAGTAGACACATTTTTTCCTGAAATACTTAAGTATTTTTTTGGTTCTGAAATCTCTGAATTAAAAAAAACTATAATGCCGCTCCACCCAAGTAATGCATGTTGGTGGTTGTCATCCAAAGTTTCAATTTATGACATTCTGCACGCTTTATCTCCTTTGCAATGAAACAGAGTACTTATTTTGACCATAAAATGCTCCAAAATTACCAATCAAAATGTTGATTACATTCCACATTCGGCGATAAAATAAGGTATAAAATACACAGCGATCGCACTGTTCCCAAGAGTCATTAACGGAATGACCAACTCAAATGGTCATTAAGACGGGGATGCCACACAGTGTATGACCTCAATACCCCTGATGTGAACATTAACTTGATCCTGGAATATTAGCCAAGGCAATTTACCAAATATTCTTCCTTGCTAGTTTTTTTGCCACACAAAATTTCAATATAATGGCCTAAAACGCTGAGGTCTGAAATAAATTACCTTTTGAATCAAAACATAAAATTGAATTACTTCCCCTTTCTCGGATTACGAAAATAAAATTACAGATAAATTATTTTAATTCCAAGTATCAGATTGAATATACATAATAATAGAGCTTTTCCATGTCTAAGTACTTTTTCTGTCACCTAACTCAATATAATATACATCTCTTGTCAATTATAGGCCAATAGAGACTTTTGTCATTAGTTACATGCAGATTAATGGCCTCTTAAAAAATGTAAGCGCAATATTTTTTTAACTGTAACAGAAAAATTCATGTAATAGTCAAAGGGTTGTTGGTGGGATGGATACAGCAATCCATAGCTAATCTAATACAGTAAAAGAATGTAATATTAAATGAATAAAAATTGCACTTCCTAACGTCAGCACTACCCGCTCCAACTAAATAATCTCATAGGAGAGATTTTCGGAAACCATTTATTTTACAAACACTGTCGATGAAATAGAAAAAAATACTCTACAATGAAATATTACTGATGTTGACGCTAAAAAAACCCGCGGTTGAAACACCGCTAAATTTATTTATTTTCCGTAAAGAAATTATGCGAAGTTCCTTCCTTTGATGGACTAAGCATCCCAAAATAGGGACCAAATGGGCAATGCATATTACGCCTCAAGGGTTGAATTTACAAAAATAGAAAATTTGATTCACTGTGGCACTTCTTGAGCCAATTAATGACGCATTGTTGAAATGCAGAGCAATCCTCAATGGGCAAAGTTACTCCTTTTTGTGGGACAATTTTTACCAACGATCAACGGAGCACCAAGGAAAAGGAAAGAGGAAAAATAAATTTAAAACATGGGAGACCACTGAGGAATCCCTGCTCCTTAGTGAAGCACCTTTCCCTAACGGCAAAGCGTCGTTAATCCCTGCTTGAGCACTTCTTGACTTATGGTAGTCTACGAGAGGCAATGAGTTACATTAAAATGCCTTGCAAAATACCACCAGCGTTAAGATGGTTGGAACAAGTTTTGTTTACGTACATAAATGTGTGACACGTATACATATTATTAATACGAATAAATATAAATTATGCACGTTGACAATTTAGTTTTCTGACAATTTAATGCTATTTTAACATGTAGCCTTATAACACCTATCATACATTTCGAAACTACTCGATTACATTTCAATGCGTTTTCTCCTAAACGCCGAAGAATACGTTGTAAATTGTTACAAAAATATTAATATATCATGCCGAGTACAAACGTACTACGTATGGTATTATGGTTTTAGCTAAAACTTAAAAATTCCGCGCCGTTAATCCTAGTCAAAACTATATCTCAATAAAGGGGAAAATTTCAAATATAATTCATGCATCATTTATATTACCACATGTATTATGATTTACACCGTAAATAGGATGTACTCCGTGAAGTGAGGCCCAAGAATTTCTTTTCAACTTCTTTAAGAAATTAAAATGTGCATTCACTGACTCACGAGCACTGCACCAGCCACCTTAATTATGTCGGATATGACATCTGAGGTTAAGGCAGTAAGATGCGATGGCAAGCATCGATCAAAAGGGTGAAAAATCTAACCGAAGAAGAAGAAATCGACTCGGTTGATATATCGTGCGCAGGTATATACATATATCACATCGGTCAAATTGCAAGGATGCAGATGAATTGAGTGCGGGAGGACATGGGTGCTTACGACTGTATCCTATTCCTGGGCAGTTGGGGGAGGTACTCGGGTGCGGACTGCAGCAGTGATATCCTCGGCCTCATCTGCGGTTGGTGAGGCTGCTGGTTCTGGCTGTGAGTGGGAGGCTGCGACGGAGGCGGCGGCTGCGATTGCTGCTGCTGTTGCTGCGTCTGCTGCGACTGCGGCGGCTGCGACTGCGGCGGCTGTTGCGGCTGCGGCTGCTGTTGCTGTTGTTGTTGCTGCTGTTGCTGGTGCGGGTGTTGCTGGGAGGCCGGAGGCGGTGGGGGCGGCGGAGGCGGAGGCGCGGGCGGAGGCGGAGGTGGAGGCCCTTCGCGGACGAACTCGACCACCGCTCGGTCACCCTGCGAGAACGAAAGGGAAGAGAAAAAATTAGGACGGGAAGGTATGTCCCTGTTTCGGCTGTTTCAGGGGTACAGTGAAGGCTGACAATATACAAGATTTCGGGGAGAAGGGACCGAGGAAACGATCACAGGCAGTGCACTTGTAATTAAGCTATGTCTGCCCACGGGGGTTGTGTTTGAACCGTAGGAGAAAATACCGGTCATATAAACGTGGAGTCACATGGTACGAAAATTCAAGATTTTTCGAGTTAGCTCGAATGGATAACTTAACTGTCGTTGTCGATAATTTGTTCGTTGCGCCAATAATCGCGATATTTATTTCCATCAAACATTACTTGTATGTGGTATTGTAAATGCTACCATTAAATCCTTCGAAAAAATGGAATACCACAAAGTAACCAAGGAACTTGTATTATTTATCCATCAAATATGTTGCCGCGAGAAATACTCGATTGACAGAACTACGAGTGGTTTTCACGAATAGTTAGAATACACCAAAATCTCGAACCTTTCGCGTCTGCACCACGTGACTCCTTACCCAATGGAAATTACCTCGGACGCTTCAAACGCGAGCCCCGTCCCCCTCCGCGACGAAGCTTCTTACGACGGAATCGTAAGTTTGCTAAGAATATGAAGAACTAAATGCACGAGAGGTGAGCTTCATCCACAAATAAAATGAAATACCTCGCCAACGTCGTTCCGTTTTCCCTCCAAATATGCGCTACCTGGACCCCGGTCCCCAACTGCTGACAACCCTTACGCTTTTATGGTACAGTTTCTCCAATATTCCTCGCAGCGTTACGCGCACTCGCGAATCTCAGACGCAAGTATGACTCCACCATCAGCTGGCGGTCAGGAGAGAAAAGTCGGTCCGATTTCACTTTGGTTCCCGGGAGAAGAGAGATACGTCGCATCAAACTCAGTCGTCTCCTCGCTCTAGCAACAAGAGGACCGGAGGCTGCCAAAGGGTGAGGGGGGGGGGACGGGCGGCGACTGCTTTCAGCGTGAGCACCGTCGTCCTCCCCATGACAACCGAAGAGATTCGAGTGCCCTGGCAACTCGAAAACGATCCGCTCCCATAAGAGCCCTCGAGGGAGAAAAGTAGGAAAATCCTGCCATGTTTCATGAAAACAGGAACTGAGGAAGGAGTACCAACAAAAATTTATGAGGTCAAGGGGATCTTTTTTTTCCGAAAATGTACAATATGAATGAAGAACAAAAAAAATCCTAGCACGAAGCTAATTTTAGCATCAAATACAACAAAAGCCACATGTAGATGCAAAATTAATTCTGCAACGGTCTTTTAATTTAAAAACCTACTGGAAAGTATACGGATATTGTTGCAATAGTTTCTAACATAAACAAATGAAACCCCTTAATAGTTTCAGAAAATAAAAGAGACACCATTTTCAACAAAAGCCTGCAAAGAAAAAACGAATCACTGGCTACAAAACTTTATATCAGAAATATCTTTTTTTTCAACTTATTAATAAATGACGTCCTTAGCTAAGACAAACATGGAAAAATTTTTTATTTTCCACACTTACCCTCCCACTCATTTACACAAAATTCTAAGTACGAGAAACCCGCTACTTACATGATATTCACAACTCGTGTAATATGTAAATTATACGTTGCGATCCCATACTTACCACTTCAGTAAGAAAATGAGAAGTCCGTTCCCTTCGCGGTGACTTTGATAATAAAATAAACATTTCTAATCGAGTCAAAAATTGCTTGGTACAAGTTCGTAATTGAAAGAAGCGCAGAGGGCTGATAAACGAAATTGGATTGGAAAGATGGAAAAAGGCTAGGAGCAAAGAACAAACGCTGAGAAATACATAGCCACCTTTTACTAAGGACATTCGTCATTGGAGTAAACCACAGTGGGCCGGATAATAACATAACAATTACATTCTCCAGTTTTCAATAAAAATCTTTATCCGAGTAGATAGATTTAGCACACACATCGGGCAACAAATGATGTGTTAAACTATTAATCAATTTGAGTTGTGAGGAAAGCAGAGACGTTTATAACGTTTGACTCCTACGTCGCGCCATTATTTCTCTGAAACCTCCGGAAATATTCCTTTTAGACTTACATTCTACACCCGTTCACGCATCGGTAACCTATACCACCAACACAAGAGGCTATTCTTCGAAACCAATTGTTTAGACTCTCTTCTAGCTCATGGTCATTTGATGAGTTATGAGTATCTTACTTCCTAGTAATTCATAATTATTTATGGTCACCAGGGGATTCCTAGCAGTTTTGCCCAATACATCAGTTGGCCGTAATTTCTGGATCTAGGCAAGATCCGAGCCACAATGTGTTAAGAGGTACCCCCTAACTTCTCTTGCCATAGGTCGCTCGAGGGCAAAGAGATGGTGCAGTGCCAGGCACGCGCCTATTTCCAGGAGGCAGAATTACCAGGCATTCAGGATGAAAAATAGGGTAACAGACGGTGGCCCTGAATACGTAGACAACGCAGAGTCATCCACGAGCCAATGACCAGAATGCTCGATGCCTTCAGCCGAAACATCGTCGCTCACCACCCCTTCCCCCAAGCAACCACTCCCAGAGACGAAATTGCAACATTTTTCTGCGACGCGGGGGTATTATTCAACGGCTAACAACCAACTTGTTTCGGCCTCAACAAAAACACCCGTTGATTGATGAGGTGCCCCCGTTTACGCAATTATTTCCCTTTTAATCAAGTGAAACCACGAGGACGAATCAATAGAATGGTGGTGCACACGCGCATCCAATGAAACAAAAAAGTACAGCTAAACAAGGAAGGAACTCGGGAGACTGTGAGGACAAAAAAAGAGGGTAAACGAGCCCGCACTCGTGCGGAAGACGAAAACATGAAAAATTGGACGGGAATAATGAACGCGCGGTGGAGTTGGGCGTCACAGCGGCGAGGTGGAATCGGCGAGGGCGGGGGATGGCTGGGGGATGGGGCGAGGCTTGCTGGAGGGGAGGGGGCGAAAAGGAGACCGAAAAGATGAAGAAAGATTACTCCCGAGGCCCGGAGAGAGAGGGAGAAAAACACACAAAAGACCAAATTCCCGAGGAAAACAAATTCGAGAGGGATGTGGGGGCGGAGCAAAGAAAAGGGTGGAGGGAGATGTAGCGAGAGGTCCACGGAGGGACAAAGTGGGAAGATAACGAACCATTTGCGATAGGAGGGCCAATTTGCAGAATGAAAGCAGACGAGTGATTACGGACCCGTGTAACCCAAACCGAATGGCCCATCCCTTCTCTTCCCCCTCCCCTCTCTTAGCTCTCCGTGATTACATGGCGCAGGGAGGGAGGTCGAATTTTAAAGGACAAGGAGAACGAGCGGCGGCGATTCGCCCCCCACTGCCCTCCCCCCCGCCAGACTCCCGCCCCGGCGCCCCGCACCCCAAAACGCTCGCTCGTTCCCTCGCCCTCCACACGGAAATAGAATCTCGCTGGCCGAGTCGGTGACGGCGGCCGGAGGGAAGGCGCGCAATTCTGCACGCTGCGCCCCTTAATGCATCCAACTCCACAAATGATTTCACTCGATCTCCCTCGGACTCTGGGAGCAGCCGAAGGGCCTCCACTCTAAGCTGCGAGACGAGACTTGGGAAAATTTGAGTGGTGCCGAGAATTTCCATCACGTCTTACCCTTCAAGTAAATATACTATACTTGCTTCCGTGGCGCAGGGGACAGACACTAATACATTTTACCTAACTCTGGCTACAAGTACACAAAACAGAGAAGATAAATTTCACTGTCTCCGGCGATACCCTGAGGAAATCTTAGATATTTCTCATTTTGAAATAAGGAACTTTGAATTACTCCAACTTTTTATTACTCTCGCCGACCCAGGTTTCGGTATATTATGCTATTCTCAAGGCATTGACGATGGCATTAAATGATGAAGCTCAGCTCAGTCAGAGTTCGTCAGTGGGGAATCATTCCGAGTTAGTTACCCCTATATGAAGGAAACAAGAGATACCAGGTGATACGCCCACAACCACGTGCATGCAATATATTTTAAGTTTTCCCAAGGATGCCCCACTGGAATTGAGTTCTCAGCTTAAAATCTCAACCACTAGCATACCGAGTGTGAAGGTGAAACACGACTGATTTTAATAATGAAATTATGCTTTGAGGCAAATTTCAGGCATATATAAATTAAAACTACCATAACACCAACATAAACACTAAATAACTGGCCAACTTGTCAGCAACACAATTCGATTAATGATAGGAAATGGATCAGTTCTTTAACTCCACTCAATGGTCACGAATAACAGAGCTAGAAGCATATGTAACTGAAAAATAAGAGTTTACGACAGAGTAATATCATCAATCTGTACATGAGTTATGAATTTAGTGTAATGAAACGTGCAAGATAAAAGTAACTCGAAAGTTTTTTATTTTCGGCTTAATTATTTATGACTTTCTGTTCTCAGTATTGACATATGGCACAAAATGGACAGTGCTCTGATACTTTCAAGAGAGGAATATTTGCGCGTGTAATATATGGACACTGGCAGGCCACACGAAAGTTTGATTTTCACTTTCCGTCCTCCCAGAGTCATATATTTCTATTTAATAGACCATTGCGAAAGAGAAGCATTTAGGCCGCTCTATTTGAAAAAGACCCATTTTTTCATCTTCAAACGGAGTCAAGCTGAAAACTTTTCCGTCATCCCTGACCTGAGAAAACTTTTCCCATTTCGAACTTGACGATTTACTCGAGAAGGATCGACATTCTTTCACACATAAAGATTACACCAAGTCGTATCGTACATCTAGGTCCGGTGACAACTGCTCCTTTTCCAATGACACAGCAAAAAGCTTCCATGAACGTGACATCTTGCTTAAATAATCATCTTTTTTCCGCGACATAGAAAGAATAAAGATAATAAATGGTACATATCGTCACCAACACTAGTAATATAATTTTATCCAGTGGAAAATTTCATTTTATCTTTGAGCAATAGTGGCAGCGAAATATAAAATGCATTTGCCCCATAATTTTCGATTGAACAGAACAAAACATCTAAGAACGAATTCCTAATGAAATCCTCCCCCACGATTGCTCTCTACTACGACACCACGTCGGAAAAATTTTAACATAGGTTACTTGTAGCGAAAAACTTTTGTAGGGATGAAAGACTTGGGATAGAAGTGCTACTAAAATTTCCCTTTAAAATAATCCTCACGCAATTGATTATTAGGGATGGATTTTTGTGATCAATAGATTATTAGGAAAGGATTTTTGTAATGAGAAGATGAAAGCGTCGCCAAAATGTACGAATTTCAAGCGTGTCTGTAACCACTACAGAGTAAACTTCGAACGGGAAAGGGAAGTGCGGGAAAATTTACAATGATACACGAACAGGGCACATTTTGTACGCTTGAAAATGAATCCCTCCCTACTCAGTAGATTTCAGTAGCAAGTAGACGTGATTCGCATACGGAAATAGGGGCTTACTATGCTTCACCTTTCGACTAAGTCAGAATTCCTCGGTGTCGTACTGCGGATGAGTAGAGGAATGAGAGAGGAAGGGAAACGGAAAGAGACGTCCATAAAAATGAGGGGAGAAAAGGGAGCTTCATCAGAGCTCTCGTCTCTTATACTTCCATCCAAGGAACGGAGAGAATCGGACGCTTTAGTCAAGGAAAAACATCCTATCTCTACTACCCTTATTATAGTTGGCCTCCGAAAGCGTGGTGAGATCGTAACCGGTAATTCCAATCAAGATAAGATAGGAAGCTTCGAAACGGTCATGGAGTTCAACTTTTCCACAGAAAGTTGCAGTGGCGGGTTGGAAAAGAGAGATGCTTCCTCCCAAGTATTACGAACGTATTTTTCGCATGTAACTATTTTGGTTTCACAAACATATCCAACAAAAACTTCAATACGACAGTGACATCTATAAGCTTTAAAAACCATTAAAAAATGCTATATCGCTAGTCAGTAGATAGATGAAAACATGCATAGCGGTCTTTTAAAGAGTAAATATCCAGCAGATTTTGTCGACAGAATGTAAAAGCAGCAGGAAAACATGAATAGGTAGTCGGACGTGCCAAACCGGATCGAGACGAAAATGGACATTCTGTTTGGTGGACCTTGGTCAAAATGGAGTTTTATCGTAAATCAATAACTAACGTTAACCTCTCCAGCCACATTCCAAAACAGAGTGAAACGTATCTCATCAGCAGTGGAAAGGTAAGGAATGCTGAAGATACATGGTTTTTACCAGAATAAAGTCGAATCGATGCCATTTAAGAGAAATTACAGGGATGTATAAAATAAACCGCTTGGCTACAGAGCTTTATCAGTTCCAAAAATATGATCAGCAGTTCCAAAGTATGGTAATATGGTAGCATTTAGGGTCAAGGGATCTCGCCCACTGACTGAAGAAAGCCAACTTCAATTCCAACTGACGCATCATTGGGCACGCCCCGCTATGTCCGATGTGTATGACTTCGTGGTTAACATTTTTGCAGGGCAAACCACATTGGCATTAGAGGAAAATACACTGATAAACCAAACCTGATACGTGAATTCGATCGACAGTGTTGCGTAGGTACTATTAGAGCCACAAAACCTATCTCTGGCGAGTGAATATAAAAAATGTACGCTTTTGAGTGCCTATTCCATTAAGCACTACTTGAACTCAAATGAGATAATACCATTCTAAAATTATACATCGAAAAAGCGAGTACGCTCATTTTAAGAACGACATCGAAACTATGTCATCCGCACACGATAGAATAATTAGACCAAAGTTATTGGATACAATGCGATAAACACTAAAGCAGACGTAGCTGACGGGATAAACACCGCACCCGATTGAAGAAGATGAGCCATTCCTCATTAGCGACCGAAGGGTATTAGATGAGACGGACGAATTGACAGTATTATCTGATCGTACCAAAAAAACATCAACACACAAGCGAGAGAAAGACGAGCATCGACGAGGCGGCTGGAATGGAGAAAATAAGGGTTTCCAAACCACGCGAGTGTGGGGCAATGGGGGACAAAACTGCGGAGGAGAGGGGAATAGAGGACCATGCCGACGGCAGCGGTCGCTGTTCATTGCACAGTCGTGGCACCCTCCGCACCACCACGCGCCCGCTTCCTCCGCGCCAGGAATCCAATTCCATTCCCTCCCCCGGAACCAAATATACAGCCTTCCATTCAGTCCCGCGGCCCCGCGACGCATTAATCCCCCACCCCTTCTCCATTCACCCAACTCCCCCCTTCATCGGACGGAGGATAGACCTTTCTCCCACCTCGCCACCCCCCTCCCCAAAAAAAGAAAAAAAAAACACCATCGCACGCACTCAGCCAGCCTTCCCCAGCACCCACTACTTCGCGCCGCACCCGTTCGCTCATTGTCCATTTCCTACGCCCAGCCACTCACGGGTGCTTCCTCCTCTTCCATCTCCCGCGCCTTTGTCCGGACCGCGCCGCCTCTTACCCCCCCCCCCTCCGCTACTCCTCCGGGCAATGTGAGATCTCGATGCGCCGAAGCTAACGATTTTTTTTTCTGTTCTCCATTTCCATGCCCACGATACCGCTGCGATCGTGACACCGTTGCAGCAAGCCGAGACTGGGCAACAGCGAGATGCGAGAAGAATGTCCGTGTACGTGCCCTTGGAGACGAGTTACTATAATTGACCAGCAGGACCACCGCGAACGCCTATGTTACTTAATGCGTGGGGTAAGATACGATTTACAAGCCCTTATCACAAAAATTGAGAGGACGTAAATGTATTGAGGTCTCAGTCTAGCTGGTATTGAAAGTGAAAACAATGCCCAGAATATTTCTTAGGAGCGGAGAAAAATGTCTAAATGTTTATTTTTTTGCTCAAAATCATAGCTCCAGTACATCTGATATTTCGGCTTATAAAAAGCACCAATTACATTCTCAACTAAAGTTGTACGCATGACGCACAACACATTCGAAGCGATCACAGATCAACAAAGCAAAAGATGAGGTTTTGTCATAAAATGGCCACTTCGGAAAAGCATAGGATAATCGTATGTATCCTTTTCCGCTGTGCTAAGAGAAACTCAAATTGTACCGTATTTAATACTCTACTTTCAACAATTAGTAGATCGTAACGGGTGCAAACGGAAATAGACATAAATATACGTAGACCAGTTCTTATAATGTTACAAGTGAGAAGCATGGAGAGTTGACGTTTATACCGTTTAGTGATTTAAAGATTCGTTCCAGAACATCCTCTCTAATACGGACACAAAGTACACAGATTGAGCGATTTGGCTCATCATCAAACTCGCAAGCTTGTCGCTACAGTACAGTCTACAATTCTATTAAAAGCTATCAACTGAACGAGTGATTTTCATTCTAATCATAGTTGGCAGAAAATAGTGAGATATTCCCCACTTCCGTGCTTACTTAATCCTTTCCGTCACTCTTAGCAAGATCATGACTACTTTGGTCCTATATCTTAAGCCCTGGTTACACGATACATTAACCCGAACGAGTTAATGTACGAATGCATGAACGCGTGAATGAACGCGAAAATTCATCGTGTAACCACACCAACTTTTACAAATGCATGAACGCGTGAACAGGGAAATAGAACCTGTTCTATTTGGTTCATGCATTCGTTCATGAACTTGTACATGAACACGTACGGGTTAATGTATCGTGTAACCAGGGCTATATAGAAATTCGGAAACGGTTCAGAGTTCCTCCTCCCGGAGAAGTGAGTCCACGGTTATAAGGCAGCCGAGTTAAATGTCAGTATAGAGTCAATTTCAAATCTACTACGGAAGGTATACTAAATGTTGTCCAGCGTACATCATCGAACGCATTGACATAATACCACCCTCTGTCGATTTACTCCACCTTCTAAGATTGAAACAACGAACATTTGAATTGTGACTCAGAAAAAGCTACGATAAGACACAATCACCGAGATATTTGCCCCCTAAAATACAAATCAAGAACCGAATGCGACGTTGCGCCGCTGGACCATCCCGAGCCATTAGCTGAGCGATGGGGCCAGCGAACCCTACCTCCGAAGTGGTAGGCCTAGCCGCCTCACAGCGTGAGCAGGGGTGCGAAAATGGTTCCTTGGTGCACCGAGACGAGCGGAGACACTCCAAATTCGAAATCAAGGCTACAACCGCCGACCACCCCCCCTACAACTCCCTCGGCACTCTCCGAAAAGAAAAAGGAGCGCTCGTGAACGGAGGATCCCTTTATGCCGCCATAATTCAATCCTAAGCAGAATTAATGGCGTCGTTTAAACGGCCAAGATATTACCGAAAAGGAAGAAGATAAAAGGGTGGGCGGTTGGAACCCTCCACTCGGGGGACCGCCGGTTCGATCCCCTCCCATCCCCGGACCGGTTAAGCCCGTGGGCGGGGCCGCGCTGGAGAAGTTTCTGCTTCCTTGGGGTTTGGGGACGGGCGAGGGGGAAGGGAGAGGAGAGTTAAGGCAAGAAGAAGGGAGTGGTTTATTTCTCCTCGGCAGTCGGCCGAAGAAGGGGCCTTACCACCCCCACTTCGCATAGTACCTCTAGCAGGGAGAAGTTTTATTTTATCGCCGCCGGGGAGGATAAAAATGATAACGGGATAAATCACCGAATACGGCAACTAGACACTCATTCGAACATCAAAAGAGCGAAAATAAAACACCGGCCACACTTAAAAACTCGAGGACCGAAAAACACAAAAAGGGGTCCAGTTGGAACTAACGAGGGCCACAATCCGGGGATGATTCATCGAAGGCCGCGGTTGTTAAACTTTTTACGGTGATCTTAGGTTCTAGAAACTGAAAAAATTAATAGTAAAAAACGATACAAATGTACTGATAGAAAATAGTATCGCCGTATGCATATTGAAATCAGTACACTACTTTAATCCGCCATCACATTGTGGGTGATCAATTTGGAGATCTAATGGCCACCGAGAAATTTACCCTCTCATGTCAGTATTCTAAGGAAATACCATTCGCCTTCTTTGCGAATATCAGGTGTTGGTCAGAATTTAATACCAATGCGGTGCAGCATTTCCTTACATTTAATACTAATTCAATTCTAAGCCAGGGACGTTAATGTTCCGCGTGGTACAATTTCTAAGCGCACAACCTGAAATAAGTTTGCCAAAAGACGCTTGTTTAATCATTTATAAGAAATAATACTGCGCTCTATGTATACTAACATCCAGTCAGTGCAGGTTATGACACCCCATGGCGTATTCATCTATTCCGCAGCATTTTACAAATGAATTCCGTTGGCTACTATCCTCTCCTTGAGAATAACACGACACCCGATTAATTAAACGAGTATATTTTTAATAGATTTTCATTTGATATTGCGCTTTTTTATTATTAGTGTACAACCTTTGACTACAGGCTGCCTCACATGAAAATCATTAGCCTGTCGCCTTCAAATCCGAAGAAGAAAGAAAAGGTCACCGGAAATCCTGTAATTCACGAGTTGACATTCTTTAAAACAGGGCCATTATCAGGAGGTCACCAGTAAGCTTACAAAAATATATATCAGTAAAAATTAAGTTGAGGCTTCAACCAAATATCATTTTTCTACAGTAAAAACCCAGATCGAAGGACTACTATAGACGATTAGATACTTCGGTGAATACACTTGCTTTAGTTACTGGAGTATGCACACGGATTAGAAAAAAATATTTACCCAAGTTAATTTTTCTGATACCACAGTAAAGAATACCATTAACAGCTTCCTTCGTCTCGCGGAATATGAGACTTCTAAGCTTGAATATAGCTACTAAACCTGACGTCACATAACTAGTCACGCAAAAGTTAAAAAGAAGAATGTTGCAATTTAATAGGGAGCGCACTTGCCAATATATTTTTAGCAGAGCGATAAAAAAGAATGTTTCCGTTGACAGATGCCTGAGACACCAACAACTCTTTAAAGTACCGCAACACGCATTCGAGTTTATAGTAAGCCCATTGGATCCTAGCACGAAGTCAAGCATTCGCTGCGATGTATTCCATTGCCGTGAGAAACATTCCAAGGTTTATTTATTCAAGAATGTCCTTCTACGAAGCACAGCACGGAAAGGTATAACCTGATAATCGTAGTCAACGACTCAGCAAAGCACGCTTCAACTAAACTGCTAAGAAAACCATTTACATAGCAATTACTCTCGGGAAGCACTTAAAAGAAATGCGTCAATACACAAAGGCCTTTCCAAGTCCTCCAATTCTAACAGCAACTATCTCTGCAAAGAAAAATATTTGCTCTTCCAAGCACCAATGCTTCATGAAAAATTAATGTTCACAGGCATAAATAGCATTTCCATTAGTTTTATTTCACCAGCAAATATGCTTCGCCACTTGGTATTCAAGCAGTAAAAAATGTTGTCGATAGAAGAAATGTGCACTTCAAACTAGAATTGCTGGATCAACAATAGGCGTATTACGGCGTAAAAAGAATTTCAACAAATGCAAGAAAACACAAAAAAGTCGCTTGTTTTATCGAAAATAAGAAATGCCCTCCAAATTTCACGAAAATGTTCTTCTACAAAACAAACAGGTCAGGTAGGAAAGGCCATTTGCTTCCTCGGGTGACTTTATAAAAAAAAAAAAACGAAATTTCCTATTTCCTCCAGAAAAATCCTAGTAAAACAAAACATTATAGTTGCACTCGCTCAACTTTACCACTTCCCAAGTAAGAAACCATGAAAGAGATGCCGAGATTTCGAATGAGAGAGGAAGGGCCATCGCAAAATAAAAAAACACCAGCAGAAACTGACAAAAAAGTGCATCCTAAAATATGGATGAAATTAATGCACGCACGCGACGGGAATTAATGCAATGGTGCTCTTGGGGCGAAAGAGCGTGGAAGGAAGAGTAAGCAGCGGAGGAGAAAAAAGGGCCGATAGGGGGAGGAAGCTCTGCAATGTTTAGGGGACGAGAAACAAGTTCCCCTTTAAAGCCCTTTCCACATCTGAGGCTGCCCCACACGTCCACATCCACACGGCAGCAGCCCCACCCATCGAATCTCCTTCCCCGGCCACCCCCCCCTCCCCCGCTCTCGCACTCTCTATTTCTTCCCGACGCCCCCCTTCCCCCACAGCCGCGCCAAAAAAAGCCCCCCCCCAACCCCCCCCCCCCCCCCCGTACTCAGCCGAGGGCCAGGGCGGAATCTGCGCTTGCGCCCTAAAGGCCGCGTTCATTCGCCCCTCTCTCTCTCTCTCCCTACGGCCCCCGCGCGTTGAGTGGGCACCCCTTCCCCTACCGGTCCACTTCCCCATCCCACCTCCCCTTTCCCTCGCCTTCCTTCCCCCTTCCTCCCCACCCGAGACCCCGGAAATGCCAGCTTCCACATCCCCGCAGTCGGCCCTAGGAGGAGCCACGGCGCAGGTCGAACCCCCAGGGACGGCGGCGGCAGCCAGGGATGATGGGGCCCTCGACTCCGGGGTAGGATGGAGGGGCGACCCCCGTCGTCCCACGCTCTTTCCTTAAAACGGACAATGGGCACCCTCTCCGATATCCCCCATAGCGCCATACTCATAACAAACGATCGCCCACTCCTTTTATACTCCCCCCCCCGCCCCCCCTCACCCCGGAGAGCAAGACACTGCAGCATTGTAGAACGGCACGCGTAAAGTGACGCAATTTCACCGAGCGGAGAATCATAATAGTTATAAAGGAATGAATGCGAAGGATGCAATAAAGGTGCCTCATGCGGAGAATGGGAGGCGAAATATATTGGACGTTAGATATAAAGACCCAAGGTACTTCTTCCCTTCCAGCACTTCCCACCCAAATCTCTCTCTTCCCATTACCTTCTACATTTCGACCGAGCCGCCACCTTCAATACGTACATTTTTTCTCGGCCGTCGATTGATTCCTTTTGTGTCTCTCCTAGAGAATACTTCCTCTGACACAGATTGTATTTCTCGCACGCGAAAAGGAAGGTTGACGGAAGAGCGAGGGGAAGGAAGGGGTCAGGAAAAAGGGGGTCAGGCGATAAGGGCGTTGAGGAATATGGAAATACCACTCCCGACGGGAGCCGGGCAACGAGAAGACTTCGCTCTCGAGACTTCAGATTTACATTTATTTTCGGTCGACTAATCAGTGCGACCAGAGCAGGAAAAAAAGGCCCACTATTTCCGCAGAAACATCCAAATGGTCCTACTCCAGGTTCCAATCAATAACAAAAACTAATCTCAGATTTTCCCGGCGTATCTGCTGGATAAAGGTTTCTCGGGTCTTCCACCGGGTGAGGAGGTCCATGGGGCCCAACGTTTCGGAGAACGACTTGTCCTCCATCTTCAGGGGGTTCAGCTTGGACCTCCTCACCCGTTGGAAGACCAGAGAAACCTTTATCCAACAAAAACTAATCATTGCAATGAACCACCATTTAGTCACCCGAAAACATCAATATTGATATGAACTCCTGAATATCAAAATTGCCCACTGAACAGAGCCAATTCTACAGGCACAAGGATAAAACAAAATATGCGCGATGAAGAATCAAAATCCAGGCCACTGACCATAAATCCAGAATTTATTTAAAAACAACATTTAGATCTCACGTTCTTGAGAGCAGTCATTCTCGCGAAAATGAAAAGTGAACGAAGGGTAGGAATCGCTTCATAACTGGATTTAACTTCCTCCAGCAAATAAAAACAAAGAATTAAGGGTAATTACATCCAGACTGCGGTTTAATAATTCATACGCAATATCAGAGGGCCAGTGAAGAGAAACAAACACACATGAAATGAGATACGCTTCGCAAAAATGACGCCGCCATCATAAACGCAAACGTTTCCTATTAAGTTTCACGACGTCGAAAACGGGCTGGCGAGGGTAGGGTCCGCAAAGGGCGTAATTAAATCCATTCTCAATCCCACGTCGCCCTCGCTGTCCGTGGCACTAAAATGCCCGTGATTGAACTTCCTGGACTACGGTATTGCCATCTGGCGAAGAGGAGGAAACCGTGCGCGGAGAAGTCCATCTCACGGGGACTGGATTTCAGATATGTTCCGCCGCTCCCCCGCAACGGGTCCCCATGGCAACATGTCTCCACCTCGGAAACTCACATCCCCTCCCCAATTGGACAGGAGACACACAAACCCCGCAATTATCAAATGCCATCAACCCAGGATGGAAGATCACTGTCGCCAGCTTGAGACATCACACAACGGATTACGATACTCCCGCTTCCTCACCTCTCTCAGCCGCAAAAGGAAATTGAAATCGAGCACTCAAGGCTTATTCAAGGCAAAGCCTTTTATTTCCTTCCATCACGGGAAATGCTGTCTACACACGCCTTAACCTAAAGGTATTTATTTCGCACACGGCGTTAATTGAATGGCTCATCTGCAACAAACCATGCACACTGATTTTCCTTCATTTGATTTCCAGCCATTTTAAGACCTTAGCAATAAATTACTTTTCATGGATTTGAATCGACATCCAGCATTTGAGAATCGAGCAGTGACAGCAAAAGAGCTAGAGTCATCCAGACTAAGAGCGCTAATTGTTTATGAATTTTTCCAACAAACCCATGGACCACCACTAAATTCGTAAGGTATGATGACAACCAATTTTTTTCCGTTAGTAGTTATGCAACCCGAGGAGTTTCCAGAGTTTCTGGTAGTCTGTCCGACAGGCGTCAACAAAGACTGGCCTCTAACAGAGACACGGAATTAGCGATTTTCGATTACTAATTATCGATGACAGTAAAGAATTCACAACAGAAAATATGTACCACCTAGAACACAGCCGATCATAAACCTATGATTTTAGGATCCCTGAGAAACAACGTGAACACTTCGGGGGAAAAGTGAATGAAGTCATGCGATTGCAGATTATGGAGCTTTGGAAAACGAATTCTTCACTACCTCAGAAAACTTATGGAGTGTCTAAAAATCTGAAAAATGAAACCCTATTTTAATATGTCAAAGTACAAGGAATGGACTCGCAGGACAGGGATTTATGGATTTCGTACTCACAAGCTCCCTCCGTGATAGTTCTCTACGCAATGAGAAGCAAAAATGCATGAAAGGGAATACTGTTCAGAAGAGCACACTACTTAGCACACGACTTCTCATATACATTTTAATAAGAAAGAAAAAGAACATGCCTAATACAGATTTGGTTTATTGGCAATTAAAATCTAGTTAACCTTATGACACGTGACATTTTTCTAACTTATTCGATAACATGTGCACATATTTTCATCTAAACGTGAAATAACACATTTGTATCACAATAATTGTTGTTAACAAATATAACGGCGCCACGCTGAGTCCAATATTTGAAAATAACCTATTTTAATATTTTTTTCTAAATTTCAAATACCGCATGCTTTGACTTGGTTAACCATTAAAACTAAAAATCAAATTATTAAAAATGACCCACGATTATCTCCAACCGCCTTCAAAGCTTTACGAACACGAATAAAGCGAGACGAGCGTTCGGGGAAGCGAGTCTCAGCCAGGCAAGGGCGAGGAAGGGATAGCATAAGGTCTAGTATAGACGACTCAAGTGCAGGTGAGGTGGAGAGGAGGGGGGCGTCGGGGTGCGGGGAGGGGAAGCAACTATTACTCATCACGTGACCTTTCGAACCGCCAATCCGCTACTCCCCACCTTCCCATAAAACAGCCACGGCACCATCGCTCAGCCGGAGACACTCCCGCTCGCACCCACGAGAACGCACACAAGCAGGATGCCCCACCACCACCACCCACCCTCAATAACCAAGTCCCGAGCCTCCCCACCCATAAAGTCCCCTCCCCTGCCACTCACCCGCCCCTCGACCCGACTCATCCATCCATCCACCTATCCTTCATATTCACCCATACACACACACACACGAGGATCCATCATTTCCCGCACTCATCCACCCTCCCTCCCTCCCTCCTTCCTTCCTTCTATGCATCCAACACACACATACACAATGATGCCCCTCACACGACGACTTTTTCTCCCCTCTCGCCGACACCGCAGCAAAGCACGCCTCGGGGTGGGCGGGGGGGGGGGGAGGATTTAAGGACTTGACAAAGGCGACGTCAGCGCCCGTGCCCCACGCCGATTTCGATCAAGCGGCAACGGTAACGGGCACTCCGCCCTTAAAAACACCTGGGTCCCCACTAGCGACCTGGCGCACGAAAGGTCGCCTAATTTGAAGGTCAACCTGCACCATTTATTCCGCTCCGAGTCAGCTTCGAACCATTCATAGCGAAAGATACAGTGCACAGTATTCTATAACCAGGTCAGCTCATTAAGTAGCCCCATGTTTACACGCACAGTCGCAGAACATATTTTTGTACAAATATCTCAAGTCTGTTGCGATTAGATAATTCACAATCGTACGACTCATACGCATTGCAGGCATTTAAGTGGGCTCTTTTTCGAAGGTTCTTCCTCCTTGATTGACATTCAAGGCAAACTGACGCCATTATTTATATTTTACAACCAATCTAAATTGTTGAACAAATTCTTCTTTAGGGAGAAAAATAGGACAACAACGGGGAAAAGATATGCAGCACCTGCGCTGGCAAAATTTACGATACATAAAGGACATACTGTGTCATTAAGATATTTTAGTAGCTAGAGCTCTGAAATGTCCCTCGTTTGGACAAATGGTGCAAGCATAACACATAAAAACAACTTTGGACACAAATCTGAGAGATCACGGAACTGTGAGATAACCCATACTATTCACAAAATAATCCATGCGAGAAACGCACATATTAATTACAAAACCGTATTGCTGCCATTGTTGCGTCTTTCTTCGACTTAGCCTTGCTATACTTATTAACTTAGATGCGACCAGATCAAATAACAGCTCTAAATACACCAAGAGATTACACCGGCTAGCTTATCCAAAAACAAAGCCCATCTATTTTCCAAGTAGGCACGCTAGGAGCACCAAATAGTCTCCCTGGAGCCTCTTCGAAAGCGTCAACACAGGAAGCCCTTAATTGTCGACTCAAGTTAGTTTACTAAGCGTCGCAGTGTCCTTCCTCCATCGAGCAAACGATCCTCTCCAGCATCTCTGGTTGCTTCACAAACTACGCCGTCCAGGGTACAATTACTCCCCGCGCATCCCAGCACCAGGGGAACTCCAAACAACATTTCATCCCATTTCCCTCCCCCCCCTTTAATCCACGTCTTCGTTACTTCCGGGGTTAAACCCTGAAACGACAGCACTTCCCAGAGCCGAGGACCGCGGCACTTTCCACGCTGGCGCCCATAACAAAGCAATGGCGGGATCGGGGCGGGGGAGCCAAGGAAGGGATGGAGAGTGGGTTGTTTGGTTGGATCCTCCTGCACCCAAGAGGCCTCCCCTCCCCCAATCTTCACTAACGCTGCCGCTTTCGTTATATTCTGTACCCCGTGTTAAATTGCACGATCAAACTCTGCACCCTAGCAATGGGAATGCAGGGGAGGAGGGAAGAGGGTGGTTAGTAAACCCCACACGTCGTCCACACGAGATGATAAGGAGAGTTGACGCACTACTACAGCAAACATTTAATATCTTTAGTGCGAATAATGAAACACTGTCGGTTCATATTCCCATTCTCCCTCATCTTTACAGTATCACGTCGTCTACTATGTGATGAAACGTGCAATGCCATGGTTTTTTTGCCATGCATTGTTCAGCTAGTGGCAATCCTAGCGGGAGAATAAAATAAAAAAGAAATAAATTATGTCGTTTAAATAAAAAAACTTGTAAAATATTACGGATTTCTATGTCTCCAGACAAAAAAATATTCTACCTCATACAACCTTGAGGCAATGCACGCTTCAGATTAAAATATGACAAGACGGAAAAAAGTAGAGAAAAGGAAAAATTTTCCGCCCTGAGATGAAGGAAATGGCAACAATTGACGCAATATTTCCCTAGAAAGCGTACTATACATTCAAATCGGCGTAGCACACAATTCAACCGAGATCTAACGTCCAACATAAGAACATAGGCGGTCCAAGCCAAACAATAAAGCAAAGTCAGTATGACCAAAAAGTTGAAGATGGGTTCCGAACAAGTATCGAGCCAAACCATGGCCATTATGATAATTCCCTCTATGCCTGTTTATTGTTTAAGGTTATTTTCGCACAACGCGCCACCAACGCAAAATTCGAGCCACCCGGGACCAGGTGGAGGATTCCAATGCCCCATCTCCCGCTCCCTTTCACCTCTCTGTTCGCCACAACCTATCCCATCGCGTCGTGGAAGTAAGAATGTCACAAGTGGGAGTCGAGGGGGATGCCGAAAGTGACACATGGACGAGAAATTTTTGAATAATGTGCAAAAAATGACAGACCCACATCGAAAACTTCCCCGGGCCACGCGAACTCCGCAATTGCTTCAGCAGCTCCGATCCTTCGGAAGGAAGAGGGCTTCGGAGCCCTGAGGCAGGCAGGAGGAAACTGAATTGCCACTCCGAGGAGTGAAGAAAGAAGCACCACACGCCCATTCACTCGAGGAGTCGCCACCCACCCCGCTGCACTCCAAAGCATTCTCGCCCACGTAAAACGCTTCTCTCCTACGCAGACTACTCAAACCACTCACGCTACCCAGGGGCCGGCAATCTGAATTCTACGCACCGCACTACCCCGCCTGCCGTCCCCCCACGGGCCCTCCCAAAACATGCCTACCGCCACTCGCTTCCACACCCGAACGCTTCATCTTCTCTCTGTTCCCCCGCTCCACGCTCTCAGCTCAGCAGGGAAGGACATGGCGCTCTAGTGGGGGCTGGGAAAGGGTTGATCCTCGGGAAGATCTTTCCCAACCGGGAGACAAAAGCGTGGATTCTCGTTCGGAAAAGCTATTCGCTTATCTTTTGTCGTAGGACCTTTCAGATCTCACAGCCTAAGGATCGTAAGAGGCGATAATGTCGCCTTAACCAACCTGCATTTTCAGTTATAAGTTTATCAGATGAATTTCGTCTAAATAATTTCATGGTATTCAAGTACCAACGATAAAATTTTTAAATAAAAATTTATTGTTATGGACTATAAGTTGTAACCTCGTAGCCAGGTTAGTGGTTGTTTGAAGGCCACCATATGGACTTCCACCAGAAGTTAGGGTACGTGAGTGTGATGCGAGACTATTTATCCTCCTACTTACAGCCTCGCGGCTACAGTGGACCGCGCCGCTGTCTCGAGGGACGCGGCCCTGATGACTCGTAATGTATATACGCATCGTCCTCACGAGGATGATGTTCTTCCTCTCCGTCGTCGCCCCCGCCGACCGTGGGACGACGAGAGAAAGGGCGTCCCATCTGAGGCCAGAAGCTTTGGCGGCGCCTCGGGAAGGAATTCACACCGGCGAGCCTCACGCGTGAAGACAAGAAAAAACAATGTAACCTTGAAATTTCCGCATTTATTTCTCTTCCCCAGGGAGATGACACTCGGCCCACATCGATGTGTGGTGATGATGGCCATCCAGGAGAAGCTTTAGGAAGATGACAATAATGGAGGAGTCGCACGTTAACCTTCGGCCACCTTTCTTGGCATCTTACTATGAAATGTAACCCCGCAAAATTTTTCATTACTCTCAAAAAGCGAGAAAAGTATCATAGATGAAATAAACTACCGTAGTCACCCCGTGTGCATTCAGAATAATCAAAGGACATAAAAGAAGAGGACACAAAATAATATGATATTGTCTCCGAACAACTGACCCTAAACTTGTTTACGAGAAATGTGGAGTGTAAAAAGGACGGCCTCTTAACTTCAAGATCTAAAGCAGCAGCTCGGCCACGAAAACGTTCGTCTATATCGCCACCACTAATAAAACTACGATTTTTGCCTCTCACCCTAAAGGAAAACTTTTAACTGCTGACCGCCACAAGAAACTGAGCGCGATCAAGTGTGAAGACGGAATGGTAACTCCCTGAAACGATATGAAGGTAAATTGTCAGCGTGAAGTCTCGATGGATCAAGATACCGAAAAGAATTTGGAGAAGTGTCGTATTTACCTAACTTAGTCTTTGGATCGGTAATATGTAGATTATAAGAATATGGCGAAAAAACAAATGCGCGGAAAAAATTCTTTCGATTTTAAGCACCTACTTAAAATTGTCAGGCAAGCTTCCAGGAGGGCAAGAAAATTTCGAGTCTTTAAGCGGATTGGGCACACCATTGGGTTAGAGGAAAAGCGACTGACGCACGGTATGCGTCCGAGGAGGGCAGAAGGTCGGACTGGAAATCAAAATCGAAAGCGATTTAAAAAAAGACTAGGGGGGAAAAGAAAATCGAAAGTTTTCACCTACTCTACAACGCCGGCCGGATTTATTCGGGGAGAGCGAGCAATTTTCTGGGAATTCCCTCGCCAAGGCCTGTGGAATATGGAGAGCGTGGAGAGGGAGGGGAATTAGGGACAGAGGTCGGGGCTTGGAGGAGGAATTGTGATGGGGAGGCGGTAAGGGGAGTGAGGGTGTGAGCGGGGCGGGGGAAGCGAAGGCGAGCGAGTGAAAGCATGAAAATCGCTCCGATAGAGGGAAATGACAGGCTTCGCCAGCGAGGAGGAAAACGCCGAATCTCGCCGCTGGTAGTGAATCGTCCGGCGATCCATAGGTCCCATTCTGATCGGGGGAAGTCATCGCACTGGCAGAATATTCCTGGGAATCGAGCGCTGCCCTCGATCCCGTCAAGAGGCTAAACGAGCAGGTTCGTCTTTTAAACCGCGGCCTGAACCATTGAAACTGCAATTCAACATCCTGCCCCAGGCAAAAAGGTGTTCTTGCATGAGAAAATGATACAGGCGAGGATCGAAAGACCTCTAAATTTGTTCTTCAAGTATTCGCACAGCATTAATCCTGGTGAGATAAGTAATAGGAAGACGAAAGTGATGAGATATTACAGAAGTGAATAGTGGGGCTAAATATGTAGGTGGCAGGGCAAAAAATAAGAGCAGGTTAGAACGTTATTCTATCTGGGTAGTATTATGGAGGAGAATGGGTTCAGTGGCAGGAATATCAGACGTAGAATTACTCTGGCTAAAGCAGCATTTTGAAAGAGAAGGTAATTGATGAAGGGAGAAAGTCAAGAATGGTAAAGATTCTAACATGAGCGTGGCGCTGAATGGGCCGAAAACTTAGTCTTTGCGAAGGGAGGATATACGAATACTTGATGCGTTTGAGATAAAGGTTTCAAGAATGATGGAGAAGGTGAGCTGGAGAGCTAGGCCGTCGAACGAGGTGGTGTTGGATATGGATGGAGAGAAGAGGGCAAGTCCATGGCGAGGTTCGGAGAAGGCGGAAGGGATGGATAGAGGACGTTTTGAAAGGAGAGGGAATATTGAAGAGTACAAAAGAGGTGAAAGCACAAGGGAAGCGTAGAAGGAATGAATAGGATATGGACACAACGAAATAACAATAGGTGGACGATACGAGGAACGACAAGAGGGATCTGATGGCGCGCCATACTTAGGAGGGAAAGTGATACGATGAGCCAGAATTAGGGTCGTTAGGATAAGGACTAAACAAAAACCTACCCATCTCATGAAACAAACTGACAGAATACTTGTAAGTGAAATAGTATGCTACATACTTATGTAAGTAGGAAAGAATTTCTTTAGCCCATGGATGACCAATCTAAAAATTATACATGTATGACAACCGAATTATGAAGAGCAGCAATTGCAAAGTGTACCGCCAATATTTCTAGTTTCGAATCTGAGGGCAATCGAAAGCCATTGACTAGAGCCTCAAATCTCGGGAAAGAATATCAACAAGGTTGAACAAACAATTGATTAGGGCGTCTAGGTAGTTGTGGCCTCGAGATTTGCACAAAATTACTGATGAAAATAGATGGAAGAAACTGGGAAATTATTTTTCCTCAAAAAATAAAATCCTTTTCCGAGCTATTTGCGACAGCATTACACATCGTACGAAGGCCGCAGGCGCCTACTGAGCGAACTGAGTGCAAGGGGGCATGCGCTCGGCAAGGGCGCTTTACTATCGCGACGGGAATAGGAGACAAGAAATTTAAGGCTCCTCAACGTATTCTTCACCATCTCTTACGAACGTCACACCTCCAGTAGCCTGCCACGGGTTCGAGGGCGAATAAATATAAAAAGGGCATGGGAACAAGTGTGACCAGCTGAGACAATGCCCTCCACCCTGCACGCACCCTCTTTTTTTTTAAAAAGGGAGAACCCGATTATGCGTAGGACAGCTCCATCGAAGGATAACATTTTGCCGATCCTTCCCTATCCTTTTCACTGTATACCCTCCCCCTCTTGGACTCTTTTTGTCCCGCCAGCCACCCCCCCTCAGCAGCACCTCGCATCCTCCCGAGGAACGGGAGATGCGCTGTCTGGAAGGGCTTAGAACGAGGACGCCGCCGCCGGGATACGGAGGCGTCTTTAATTCAAGTCCCACCCACCCGCCCTCATGCATCGGATTATCCATTCACCAGACCCCCTTAAGCCGAGCGCTAAGGCCGCCTGACCTCCCCGACCGAGCAGTGGAGGAGTGCACGGGAAGGCAGTGAAGGGGGGAGGGGAAAGGAGGGGAGAGAGCAATTTGCGATTGAGATGCGTCAAAGGTGGAAAGGGAAGCGGAGAAGATGATTATGCCGCGAGCGGGAGACACCCCGGGGGAGGGTGAAGAGTGGGGGGAGGGAGGTGGCGGGCTAAGGGTCCGGCATTGCCAACTGTCGGGATGTATTTCACCCGAAGATAGGGAGGCCGGATATTAATCGAAATGTCCACCGCACCGGAGACGGACGCACGTATCCGGCGGCGACGTCCGTTTTGTTTATCCCGGATGCCTGAAACGTCCTCGACGACGACGGTCCGATCCTTCCGATATTTTTTTTTAGGAAAAGCGGAAATTGAAAAACGGCTACCTCGTTCGCAATTCCTCGGAATCAGTGCTTCACACCATTCGTCCTACTCTAACAAGGAACCAAACCACTCTCTTATGAGAAAATTAATGAAAGTTTTCGTAAAAATCTGTGGGACTTACAAAGTTTTGCAGAAGCATTTAAATTGAGAAACTATGCATTATCCTTAACCGTTCCGCGGATAGGATGGGTTTAAAAACATTTAAATCCACAACAACATGTCTAAAACGATTTGATTTGATATAAGAGGTCAACTCCTCATGGCTTGCTTACGTAGAATACGGAGACGACACGTCAGCCTCTTTCTTTATGGAAGTCCAGAGAAGTTATGCGAGCTTGATTTCAAAAGATAGGATTTACATCTCGCATAATCTGTTCTGCATAGCACTCCGGACTAAGAAGCACCGATATCTTCTATTTAGACAAGTGACCGATTTCAACTAATTTTCGAAGCATTTTCAGGAATAATTTCAACGAGACTTGTTATGGCAGCCCGGGGAAGCCGGGAATGGGGACGGCGGTCACGAGGGGATTATTCGAATGCATGAGTCGGCCCTCGTCTGCCACAATCTCGAAACGACAGCGGGGAAAAAACAGGAAGAAGGGCTCGCGTCGGCACGTCTTAATATTCGCGCCCGTCAGTCAAAGCGCTCCAGACTGGGAAGACGGACCCCCGACCCCACCGCCCACTTGAAAGCATTAGAATTCCGTGTTTATGCAACGAAAGCCCCACTGCATCATCGAGTATGATGGTAGGGCAAGGAATCAGTGGTTTCACAACCCCCCCGACGTTTTCATCCCGACAGTAAAAAAATTTAACTCCCGAACAACGTGTAAACGATGTGTGCCCACTAGCACGATGCATTCGGGAATTTAAAAAGCGACTTTGTCCATGCAACTATAAAATGATGGAAAAAATTCCTTCCACAAACTGAACACCTTTGCCAGTTTCATTTTAACAGGAAAGAAAATATACGTCATATCATCCATAAAATCTAAAGGTTGGTGACCAATCAATGAGAACTAGGCAATTATCCTCATCCAGAGGACACTTCGTCCAGAGGGTGACAATTTCCTTCATTGGTCACAGAATAATATGTTGTCATATTTTCTTTCGTAGGCGATTGGAGTGGGAAAGAAACCTAGAGGTTTTAATCGAGAAGGTGAAAGAAACACGAGAGAATGAAGAAATTAATGCGAGGCAGTCAAGTTCCACTGCATTACAATTACCACCATTTTCATAGAGACCGGTTTGGTCGTCATTTTTAGAAAAAACCTAGGACGAGAACAGACAAAACTCGAATTTCTTATTTCATTCACAGAGTTAATTCCGAGCAAAAGCAACAAAGATTTACCTCATAACATAATTTTCTACAGCAACATAGAAAAAAGAGAAAGGGCCAGTTACGCTGTGCTCGAACTGTTCCACAATTAAGAAAGCTAACAAGAAAATGTTCCATCGCAAGATCCGTCCGAAAGGCGGACCAAGAGGAGAGCAAATAATTAAGTCTACACAAGAGGTACCTGCGTAATAACGGAGCCCAGAAATAAATTGCGCGCTTACTCTCGGCCATTATAAAGCTACGATAATGGCAAGGCATAAACGACATCCAATACCAAAACAAAACGACCGAAAAAACGACCGCGAGACCACAGCAACGCTGCAGACTCCCCACAGCGGCATAGGGAAGCGCTGCGGACACAGGAGCGCATTTACAGCGAACGCACCAAAAAAAATCAAACGATAACGATCTGGCGATGCGATCGCGCTGGCGGAAGGAAAGGGAAGAGAGAGGTAGCGTCTCGCCGCTGCATCCACGGTCTCGCATTCGGACTGACCGCGGTGCACACACTTTTTTTCTTCGGGGCGAAGGGAGAGCAGGCGTGGCGGGAAAGAAGCCTTCCTAATTAAAGGCGGATGCTCCCAAGGGGTTGCGAAACGAAAGGACACCCCTCGGAAAGAAAGCCGACTACTCCCCCCGACCTGCAAACGAAACGAGGGCCGATTGGGAAGCACGAGGGCGGTAAAACACAGCGCACACAAAGGAGTGGACACGAAAACAAGAAACGGGGGAGTGAGGCCGTAATGTCGTCGGTGAACAACCAGTTGGCTCATGCTTAACAACGGCGAGAGGGTAAGAGGCAAGGAGGGTAAGAATCGGAGGGAGGGATGGATGGAGAGCACTTAGCGTAGTTGGAGCGATTTTTATTTACGTACAGATTTGCGTGAAGCTTAAGTGTTCTCATTAGTGATATCTATAAATTAAAGCGAAAAAATGGTTGCGAATTGTTTTTTTGTCAATTATATGCTATTTTAATACATAGGCTCATATACGTACGATACGACGCACATTTACATTACAAAGGAACAGATTTTCTTCAAAACGCATTATAATACATTCCTGATCGCTATAATTGCTACTCACAAATATCAAGGTGTCGCGCCAAGTTCGATGTTTGAAGCAAATATATTCCGTCCACACATCGAATACCGAGCCAAAATTGTAGTTCGGAACATGTCAAACCAAGGAAAATATTTAAAATATAATTCTTGTATTACTCCTTGACTGTTTGTATAACGAGTTCCCATGTATAACAGGTGCACTAAAATGAAATGTTGCCCAAGAATAGATTTATCTGCGCACTTAAACGTTTGCTAAAATGTGCGCTAAATAACCCACGAATACCGCTCCAGCCGCCTCTGAGGGCGGCGATCTCCATGAGGTTAGCGGCCACTCTATCGGTTTACGGACGAAACGGAACTGCGAGCGGCTCGGAAGGATTGGAAGCCGAAGTGATGGATGAGAAGAGGGCGATATGATGGGCTACTCGGGGACAAGGAAAAAGAGGACGGACGTATGTACGCCAGAAAAATCATTCTTTTCAACGCAAATAAAGTCTCTGACTAGTTCGTTCACTGCCTCCTCGATATTTTCGAGGCGTCTACAAGGTGAACGCCGCACGTTTAAAACACTTAGTACAGACACAGAGTTACATAAAGAAAATGACAAACGGCCTTTCCCTTTGTCTGGCATATAATTCATTTTTTCCTGGTATCAATATTTAAGCGAAACATACTGCAAATTTTAACTTCTCTTATATGGTGTCACACAGGGACATCCTATCACTTCCCTGGCATATTTAAAAGAGTTTGAATGTCAAGGCTAAATAAGTGTCAGAAATGCTATTGCATAAGATTTGTAGATTAACTAATGGCCAAAGAGGCACCATGTCAAATGAACTTGTTATAGCCAAACACACTTCCGTATCAACTACACTGGAATTCCACACCATTTCTGTAGAAATTCGGATCATTCGCGCGCTCAGGAATACGTGTACAGTTTGACAAAGGTGAGGTTATTCACCAAGTGGACGATGAGTCGAGAGAAAAGAATGCAGCTCATGTAAGGTGATCTTCCATAAAATCTTCCTATAGACCGGTCATGACTCCGGGCCCTCGGCATTATGTACCTACCCCCATCTGCCCAGATCTCTGTAATGAATATTTGTGATACCTTAACACTTGAGAGTTGAGAAATACTATAAACGAGACAGAGGGAAGCAAAGGTCTACGCAATTGAGGGGTCTGCAAAAGAATTTTTATTGCGCGAATAATTTCTTCAAATTGGAGCAAGCCAGAGATAAGAAATCGAATGGGCTTCGCCTTTCCCACCCCAGCCGCAGTTTTCCAGGTATCTACGGCATCCTGAACCCTGGGAAGGGGAGACCCACGGGACAGAAAAACGGCAGTAGGAAGTAAAGGGTAAGGATGGTTAGGGCAAGGAATTGAGTTCCGGGAGCAGCTCTGGTGCCATGGTTGGAGAAAGGGGAAGGGTTGGAGGGTACAATCCATGGAAAAAAACACGATGAGGTTCGTGTCTTCGCAGGGAGTTAGGTGGAGGGTAGTGGGAAGGGGGGGGATTACGGCTCCGTACGACTAAAATGTCTCCCGTAGACATTTTTTATGCACACTTCCCGCGCCGAGGCAAGTTCCCAGGGCGGGATGAAAGTTTTTATCCCCTCCCTGCCGTCGGGGCACGCCCATGCGGGCAGACGCCGTGGGGGCGCCAATATGGTGGGGGGGGGGGGTCGCAAGGAAAAAAAGAAGAATATGGATGGCCTCCTCCTCCCCTTTCCATCCCATCGGGGTGACTGGCGCTAAGTCCCGAAAGTTACGAGGCGGCGCCTCCTGTGAAGAGGAGTAGGAAATGACGGCCGGGTGGGGCACGCGTCGGGGGCACCGCACCTAGCCTGGCAATATCGAGGGAAGGCCTGCGTCTTAATTGAATATTTCGGGGCCGCGCCTACGCGAACACCTTTAAAGATGAGACTATTGGTCGAGTAGCGACAGGCTGAACGTCACCTCGCACCTCCAGATACCCCACGGAGGCCCCCGACTAGACGAGTCGCTAAGCCTCGAAGTCATGCGGTAGGAAAGATTTGATTATTTTCAAGCAATACTCAACTATTAAAAAAATAGATAATTAATATATGTCTCCGAATTATTAAAACACATGATGGCTAAACTAAAATACGTACTCGATGACCTCACCGACTGCCGGCAGTACATGAATGCTCGACCGATCGTGACAATAAACTTACCTATCCATCAAAGTCTACGGCAATAGGTATATTCACTTAATAGAATTTTCACCCAGCCGCCAACGAGGCCCCAACGGTCGAGGGTTCGAATTCTGCCAGGATGGGATTTTTAACCAGTCATGGTATGGTTGTGTCTGTTTGTTCCTAGTTGCCAGATACAAAGCCTATAGCCTATAATTTAATCGGCACTTGAGACTGTTTAAAAGATGATGTGAATTCGGAAAACTAATAGAATGAGACTCCTGGATATTCATTAAGGCGATAGCCCCAAAACTGTGAAAAAATAGGATTAAATGGTAATCAATGAACCACGGTCATTTGAGCAGTATTATATCCGTTTTACGAGGAGATATACTCTTTGACTCTATTCCAAATAGGCCAATTTGACGACACGGCAATAAAAAATAAATTAAGTAATTCTTAAGAATTCTTCCACAATTGTGAATGAAAAGTGTAACTTAGTTATTCCACATAGAATAGTTAGTCCTCAGTTATTCCACATAGACATCTATGTGGAATAACTAAATTATACTTTTCATTTACAATGTTAAGCAAATTCCACGAAGTCACGCCCGAGACAACGGAATTCTTCCACAGTATATTATTTATTGGCATAAAATTAACAGCACTAATTAATAAATAATAAAAAAAAGGAAGTACGCCGAAATTCAGAGCTATCGAAATAGATACAATAGTGCCTTTGCTGACGTTATATATACATGCTGCCATTCATGATAAGGGCAAGAAGAGGGAAGGAAACAGATGAGTAGGGGAAGGCTTTTCATTACTCAGCATTCGCCACTAACCACGCGCTCTGCTTCCAAGCAGTTGGAGGCCCGAAATTCAAGCACCACGCCCCCCCGCAACCCCACCCACGCACCCGATCCATCCTGAGCGAGCCTCGCGAGGAATTCGCCCCTACCTCACCCTCCAACACACCATCCCCTTCAGCAAATAACACGAGAGCCCTCCGACGGCCGCTACCACTCCTCACGCCGCACCGCCTCGCCCCCCCACCCCCCATCCGCCCCTCAAAACCGTAATAACTCGGCCGTTCCGCCTAGATTGCTCGATGAAGAAATTAATTGGATTTCCCCCATCCCCTCAAAGGACCATTCCCGCCCTTTCTTTAGCCACCTCCCCTGCACTCGCCCCCGCCTCACCTTTCCGCCTACGGCCGTGCCTCACCACGCTACCAACGCACGGGCTCACTCAATCTCACGACAATCCAAAATTTCTCACATTGATGCGGTTAGCAAAGAGAGAAAATCCACACTTAATTACTAAAGTCCAAAATTTTGTTGTTTTTTTAAATTATTATTCACATAAATTGAATAAAATCATCTTAATGATGGTATACATATCGTGAATACCCTATAAACCAATCTCCGAGTTATTATGATTTAAACTCGAGGCTACCCTGTTTTTTGCGCGGACAGTAAGAAATCATTCATGTCGCATGGATTTTTTATCATCGCAATTCATCGTGGTGGAATTTTCTCCATTTAAATCTCCATCTCCAAAAATATTTCTCAAAAAAAAGAATAAAATGTTTAACCGCCATCATTCCCGTAATGAGTTGGGTAAGGGACTCACGTACTGTGCGTCCCATTGAATGACTATTAATGACTGTCGACAACATTTCGTAATAAACGAGATTTTCGAGTAAAATGTACACAGGGAATTATATGTGGTGCAAACGCATCTTCAAAGTGCTCTACCAATCTGCTCGGCTTGCCAAACCCTTTCAAGTCCATAAACAAGGATGAGATGACTGATAGGTTACTATCGTCACAACTTATATCTTTATACGATGTGATCTACTCTTGAGTGAAATTAGGACAACGTAGTAAGAGCGACTGTGAATGACACTGAAACTGATCTGAAAACATTCATTTCTATCTCCTACAAGGAGCAAAATTGGGACAGAGGTAAAATTGTACTGCATGTCGATAACGAAAAGGAGAATTCTGTCACCAACATTTTAAATGTTTTTTGGCAAAACAAAAATCCACCCAAAGAATTAAAAATTAAACGGTGCGTCTACTTACCCTGGGTACGGAGTATATGCTCTCCCGGTACGGCAGAGATACACCATAAGGTGTTTGCGTTGGGGGCGGTGGGTGGGGAGGCGGCGGAGGTGGAGGGGGCGGGTGTCCGTAGCGAAGGGAGGCCGCCTCGCCCCCGCCGCGGGACTGCTGCGAGGGGTGGCCGTAAACGGAGCCACCCCCTCCTCCCCCGCCCCCTCCCGCCCCCGGCGGGGGCTGATAATGTTGCGGTGGGGGCTGCTGTCGTCCTCCGACCACGGTTGCTGCCCCGCCGGGAGACAGGGGCGCGGGCGCTGGGGGCTGTCGCTGGGGCTTGTAGGGCGAAACTTCTCCCGGTTGCGAGGACCTGAGCAAAAGGAAAGAAAAACAATGGTTAGGATCAGGAAGGATACGTCATTCACGTAAGTAATCCCGGGAGCAACAAGAGTAACATAGCCATGAAAATATATGATCACGACATTTTAATTACTTACATCACGTAATAAAATCTTAATCTGAGATTTTATTCGAAGCTTTGAAAACTACAAATCAAGGAAACTGTTGAAATATGTGATAATTTAGTAACATACATTTAAAACATTACATTATAAAACCTCAATCGGTGATTTTACGCGAGACATTCGAAAAGACATCGAAGGGTTTAACGAGAATTTTTACGAACATATGAACCATTAACAATAAGAATAATTTGCATCTTGGTGAGTCCTTACTTGTGAAATAAACTATGGAAGTCTCACACATCCGAGCAAAAACCTTTTTGCCAACATTCGATTGCACCCACACATCTGCGCCAAAGTCTCACGCCAACTTTCGTTTGCATCCACAGTCTATACCATAACAAAGAATAGTATTCCCGAGGTAATATCTTAACACCAATGTCTTTATATGTCAATTGATAGCCTACGTATTAGATATTTAGAATAAAAACTAGCCGAATGAAAGGATAAACTAACATACAAATAAAGTCATTTGGGAAGATGATAGCTTATTAAAATTCTGTCATTAGCGATAAAGCTCAAATAGTAATTTTTATACTACTATAGATTTTTCCTGCAAAAGTGATACAAGTACTACCACAAAATTCATTATAAAATGATCTGTATAAAATTCTGGTTATATAACTTATCACAAACAGCCATTTAATTATTAAAAACAACTATTATAACGCATCTGGCCGTTATGATTTCAAAAGTGTCAAGAAGACAACAAAAAACTTGGGAAAATGCAGGAAGACCGATAAAATTTTCCAGCAAAGAAAAATACGCGCAAACACGAGGGAATAACTGTTTCTGTAAACTCAAGTGGGGCAACGTTTCCCGATTGTCAATTTTTTTCGTCGTCGTCCCTGCGGACGGGATGCCGAGCCCGAGAGCACTATTTACCCGGAGGCGGGTTTCCGATCCTCGGCGCGAGCAAGCGACCGCTCTATGCAGACACACTTCCCAGCAGGCACACACTTCCCAGCAGACACGCGCGAGCGCACAAAAGCAAAACAGAAACAAAGGAGAAACGCAAGAGCGCGCATCCAGGAACGTAGGTGGCCGTCCGTCCAGATGCAATGCGGGCAACAAGGGGTTGGGTCAGGGACAGCTTTATTGCCTCGCGTGCGTGAATTTGACATCCCAGAAGCGAGGGAACGTTGAAACGACACCAAAATACTCTCGACGAAAAAGAATCTCTTGGCGCTTCCCATTCGCTAATGACCGGAGAGGGTGGATAAGGGGGGAGGGCGAAGAGAAAGAGCGAGGTGGAAAGAGATAGAAAAAGAGAAAAGGCAGAGAGAGAGAGAACGAAGAGCGGTCGACATGCTTAGCGAATATATTCGCGCTCGGAAAGAAATACCACAAGCAATACGAATGAACAAAACATATTCCACTCTCCAAGTCTTGTTTTTATGCGCCCTTATATGCACCGATAGATGAGCAAAGGATGGTAGTTCTCAGGATCCCCTCAAGTTTAAACGACATATTAGTGTACTCTTACTGGCTGGGTAGACATTATCAGGATTTTACACATTTTTTATTGGGATCCCAAATGCCAGTAATTATTGTGCAATGTTTCTAACTAAAGCCAAGTTTCATTCAGCAACAAGGGCTTGAGTAGGGATGGGTCAGATGTATTAATTCACTGATAATCCAGAACACGGATGGATACCTGGGTACCCGGACGAGTATATGAGTACTCGGATGAATACTCGGGTACCTGGGTGAATACTACTGAATACGAGTCCCCCAAATGGAATACGCAGGCGAGTACCGAGTACCACGCCATTGGCCATGGCATTCGACCGGGCGTTCACGTATTCATATGAGGACTCGAATACGACTCAACCTGGTACCCAGGTATTCCTGTAAGTTCTTAATTACTCATCCGATTACTCATGTACTCGTCCGGGTTCCCAGGTATTCATTCGGGTACTCGATTCCCAGTGAATGAATACATTTGGCCCATACCTAAGGTTGAGTATATGAGACTGCATGGCACAAAAAAGCACAAAGCAAACTCCCATCCTCGTTTATGTAAGCGTTTAATTGTAAGAAAAATAAAAATAGTTACAGCAGCAGTGATTATACCTGTAGTGCAGAGCATGTAGCCAAAAGTTCAACTCCTGAGAAGTACTTTCAGGTTTTTTCTTAATGTATTTATAGTTTCGTAGTTTCATTAAATTTATTAGGGTATACTGTAGCGCATGCTGGTGGCAACTCAGCCCCTGCCACGAACCTAAGAGTTGGCTTGCCGCGTATTGTACATGTAGATGTATAACTAGACACCAGATCTAGTTAGCCCTATCTCAAATTGACCAGCGGGGATATTTTTTCCATGCTCCCGTTTAAGGAAACCACATCGCCTATTTTGTAAACGTTTGACCTAAATATCGACGACAAATTGTTGAAGAAGGTCCGATAAAAAAATTATATCGGAGGTACGAAAAAGAAACAAACACAAAATGAAAATGAAAAAACTGAAAAATAAAGTGGATGCGAAGATAATGAGTGGACACATTTAAGTTGGAGTCTCGACAGGTTGAAACGAAAGAATCTACGACTGTCATCGCATTCATTCCCACGCAAATCATCACGGCCAACGACCTCGCCGAACGCGGAATAATCAACCCATATTCGTAAAAACGACAACAACGCGACGGAAGAGGCGGAGAGAGGGGGAAATAGGAAGCGATGACCCGTCCGCCAATTCAACAATGGAAACTGCATGAATGGCCGCGCCCTCTCAGTTGCGTCACTCGCAGGCGGCACACAAACCTCGCCGAAAAGGACGAGAGAGCGAGAGAGTAGAAGATGGAAAAATAAAACAAAATGGCGATAGAAGCATAATCCCCTCGGTGACGATTACCCCAGGCCCGCATCATAATACGTACCAAGCAAGAACTCACCCTCTCGTTCAAGGGCGACCACAAATCCATGAATAATCGACACAAACTAGTATCCTGAAAATATTGGTGCATTAAATGGTTAGGCGAATAAGCGCCACCCTTCACAAGAGATAAATTGAAGCCCGAAGAAAAAATATTCTATAGAACTCAGTTCGTCGTCTTTCGTCTAACATGCTTTACTCCGACATCATACATACGTCAAGGAAACGTCATGCATACGACGTCATACATACGTCAATGAAAAGGCTATAACATTATCTCAGAGTGATGTGAGTATGGCGGACCCTAATACATCACAAAACCACATAATTTATGCTGAGAATAGTGCATAGGTCTCAAACCAAGAGGAATAGATATTTATGCACAAGGCTTATATTTTCAGTCGAAGTAATTTGGTTTTACCAGAATAACGCAAAAAAAACGCCGTCTGTAACGTGAAACCAAAGGCAACTTAATCCACAAGATCAGCGAAGAACGCAGTGCTTGAGATTTAAGAAGGTATGATTCTGTCTTCCCCACTTTATCTACATCTACGTCATACCCTGCAAGCCACCCAAAGGGTGTGTGGCAGGGGGTGCTTTCGCACCAGGCATGCATGAATGATATGGCAGAACACCGACATTACATTGAAACCCGCGTACCACACGTGCAAAGCGCCAGTTAAAAATCTAATAACCAAGAAACATTCTATCGTCAATCGTTCCAACATGCAAGGGATACAAAGACTACTACTACATATTCAAAATATCGTGCATAAATACTAACATCAATATTTACATCATGTATAAATAACAAAGTAGAGAATATAAAGAGAAAGATTTACTGTCTGCCTATTGTAACAATTCGAACTATTCATGACGACGATCAGAGCTGTTATGGTCCCGAATGGTACGCGGAAAAAATGAAATTTCATACATATCGGTTATACAATCTAGCTCTCTAACTTTACTGGCGCGATCTAATCTGCCGTATGAGAGTCATGATTACAAAGAAGACCCCGTTCCCAAATTTCACAAGTTTTACAATTAAATATATTATATCATGGATATAAACTACAGTTATGGTCATTCAAATCATTTGCTGATAGTTTATATTCGAAACGGTGAGTCAGTATATTTAACTTACAAGCCAAAGATTCCCGTCAATTTTAATGTGTCTTCCAAACCTTCACACACTATCGGCTCGTTTCTCAGCCATTAACGGTGCATAAGTCCCGCGAGACATGAAATGTAGGCGTACATCGTATGACATCATAATCCTTATAGCAAAGATATACTTGATTACATCAGCACCGTACTCCACGAGGGAAATTATTCAACTCGCGATTATTAAGAGCTAATTTACCTAGTTACAAGCTGGCATAGAATTTATACTGTTCCCACGGAATACGCACGATGGCTTTCACCAAAGGAAAAAATTTCGTTGACTTTCGCTAGGTAGCTCAATACAAAAAGAGGGAACTCTCCTGTCTTTCATATTCCATTAACTAAAAATTCCCCGTGTCACACGAACGTTAGAGCAACTGGCGAAATATTCCAAAGGCTGTTTTACACGAGGCACTTAATTGCGCAATATGAGATACAGAAATTGCGAGAACACAAGCAAAGAATTAGAGCAAGGGCTATTTTGTCTCGTGCTGTTTTCGCATTTGCACATGCAATTCACTACTTTGAAAGACAAAATTTTAACTGCCGACCAATGAGCACATCACATTGCGCAATAAAATACCTCAAGCATAACGACTTTATGAGGGTTGGAACGT
This sequence comes from Ceriagrion tenellum, assembly GCA_963169105.1. Classification (NCBI taxonomy): domain Eukaryota; kingdom Metazoa; phylum Arthropoda; class Insecta; order Odonata; family Coenagrionidae; genus Ceriagrion; species Ceriagrion tenellum. Next base: position 149,512,747 of record OY720635.1, read on the forward strand.
TTATAAGTTTGTTTGATTGATACAGATTTGCGAGAAACTTTGGATGTATTTGTTCTCAAATATAATATTGATGGATAAAATTGAACTAAATTACATCATAAAGGTTCGGTTTTTAGGAAATTCCATGCGATTTTAACACTTAGTCTAAAGGCACATATAAAATCTTTCGGTACAATTCGAATAATACATCTACATCTACGTAATACCCTGCGAGCCACCACGAGGGTGTGTGGCAGGAGGTGAAGATCACCAGACATGCACTATTGACATGCAACTAGGATATTTAATGAAGGCATGCTATATATATAATAGGTTTAAATTTTCTTCTAAAAATGCCCATTTCAATATAATTACGCCTAAATTTCGAATCCTGCACCGATAACTCTGGTTATAGCGTGCTTCAATCAAGGAAAAAGCAACAAGTTCTTTCATGTCCATTAGTCCACTGCCTCTGAGTTACAACACAAACAGATGCACAAAAACGAAATGTGGTGCGAGAACCTTTCACCAGGCTTACATAAGAAGTGTTAAAACGTGCTCTCTGTGTCCCACGATTACCGCTCTAGCTACCTCTAGGAAGGTGTGGAAAAAAATCAGGGAGTGTACAAGCGATAGAATGGGTCAGAGGTCGCTTGCTGACGGACACCTCCCACTCACATGCTAAACCTCAATGAGGGCAAGGGGAAAGTCACGCAGGTATTCCGCTCTCACCAAAATTTCCGTCGAGTCATCATCACTACGGATAGCGCAATGCATTAGTCACTCAATATCCGCATTTCTTTCACGAGGGGTGCATGACTTGAGAGCACCACCGCCTTGATTCAACGGTGCACCACCACGAGCCGCGTTGAGTCATGTCGAAAATAGCGAACGACCTCCGCAGGTGAAACGGTTCTGCTGAAGCCAGCAGACACGGCGGTCGAAGAATAGGAGTGACGACGAAAAAAATTTCCTTCTCGAGGCAATGGTTCCTGTCCCCCGAGGTGCACATTTACTAATTTACTAAGCATCGCTTGAAGACAGTGAGCATATGATTTTAGGGCTAGCTTAATGTATATACTCTTTGGGAAGAGTTGCGTTAACGGATGCAGCATTGAAATTCCTTCACGAGGGACAAGATAACAAAAAACGAAAAGGTAAGAGTGCACAGTCACAAAAAAACAACTGACCCCTTAAATTATGATTCAGCGGAAAAAAGTGTCCACGTATGGTGTACCACACTGAGTCTACAATCGACCCTTCATTAATCACACGAAGCAGTCCGCCGCTCCAACCTCTGGCAATACCGCGCACCCACAAAATGCACGTCACTACATTAGATGAGCATCTTGCCTGAGACCACGACGCACTGTAATCCGAAGCTGAAAGGCTGAGCACAGCCCCATCGCTCAGATTTAGGACGGAAAATAGGGTTTCTGTTCTAAACCACAGAGGATTTTGCACATTGATAAATTAAACCTTACTTGAAAACGCCCTTCCATCTTTGATTAAAACACTTATACCGTAGTCAACATTTATTCATTCCCTAAAAGTATGGCCTTAATGTTGCGGCCACATTTCCCAACAACCACGGTTTTCAACCATTCTCCTCATTTCCATTCAAGAGGTACATCCATTTTCTGTCATCATATCTTTTAAATCGGGTGTTGTTGGTCGACCTTGCAGTTTTTTTTGCCAAGAATATATCCTTCCACCATATTTTGCACGAAGCTGTATGCATAGTGAGAAGAAAATTGGCTTCCTTCATCTATTTCCGGAAAGGGAAGGAGATTTTTTCAGCTGCTGACGTGCCCTCGCCTAAGTGGTTTCACCGAGCATTAGCTCGGTTGTTTTAAGTTCGAGCCATTTGCGTTTCATTAAACTTTCAGGTCCCTCAAGACGGCAATCTTAACGACCAACGATTATGATGAAAAGATCAGACTGTCCAGCTATTAATAAGAACATAAAATAGAGTGCGTAACCCTTATCCATGGAGTGTATCCACAGGTATGCGTGGAAATCAACATTTATTAGCGCATTGGAAGTATCAGCAGTTCCAGGATGACAAAACCTTATGAATGATTCCCATAGTAATTGTATTTCAACCACAACGAGAGTTGTCCACATGTCGGCTTATTTAAAACACACAGAGACGCGTACATAATGGGATAAAAGCCAAATCTCTAACTATGACAGAGGGGAGTTTGGAATGAATAAAAACGCTCGACAACGCAAGAGCATAGATTAAAATGTGAGCAAAGCAAAAGAACTAATGGGTAACTTCCAAAAAGCTTCATCATGGAGAGGGCGATAAGGAGCAATGGTATGGTTTTGATTTCCTATCCACTCTAAACGCTAAAATAAAGTGATAGATACATCTGTGAAAAAGTAGACCATTTAGGCCCATCAACATCATATGATTACTCCCAAAAGACAGCATCCGGAGCCATTGATGGTAATGGACATATCTTCTAATAGCATAAAAATGAGCCATATATGGTAGAAATATGCCCGATTTTCCAATCACTGCATCTAACAAACAACTAGTAACGCAACTATGCTCACGGGTGTAAAGCTGAACACCCAGGACATGAAATTCGCCTCGTTCAAGTCTTTTGAATTGAACGGGATTCGAACCCGGATCTACCTATCGCCGGTCATGTGTGTTAGGCTATAGACGAGGAAACTTGATATGGGAGCACCTAGTTCGCACAAGCCCCCACCAAAATTCGCCTTGATTTGCGACGGTTTGGTAGCCCAACTAGCTGAAACATATGACCGGAAATTGGGAAATTTGGGTTCGAATGCTAAGCAAGTAAAATAAGTTTTTCATACCGAATATCACCTCCTCTGGTTTTTAAGTACGTCTCCCGAGTAGTATCGGTTAGTGGGCCGGTAAATTTTAAGGGTGTCCGATGACGAAGAAGGAATGAAGTTCGGGAGCGGATCGGACTAGAAAGGGGAGGGGAGAAATGGGAAGACGAAGCGCGCTCCGAACGGCCGCGAGTCCACCGGACGAATAAATACAAGGCTCCGCTGGACCATAATATGTACCCCGAAACCGCCCACCTCGCAGAGGAGAGACGAGCAAACAAATATCTTGGGATGTCGCCGAATCTCCGCCCCGCGGAAAGGGGAAGGTCCGGGTGGGGTCCAGGGAAGAAGGGGGGAGGATGAGGGTGAGGGCGGAGCGGGCAAAGATGAGAGGGAGAAGAGCGAGTTGCCATGACCTCGGAATGAGCCTCATGAAATTCCGAGTGAGGAGGCGCAGCAGCTTCCGAAAGGGTAAGAGGCGGAGGCGGCCAGGATGTGTGCCCTCCCACCCGTGCGCGTGCGAAGAGGAGAATGCAAGAGCCGGGGGGGAGGGTCGAGGGAGTGGTGATCATTGTTGCTCTTTGTACATCCGCGGCTTTCTACGGCCGCGACAAAGCGACATGCGCCAGGGTGGTGCGCCTGCAAGGATCAAGGATATTCGAGACTTACCCCAGATCTGGCACGGTAAAATTCAGATACCTTTCAGAGGATTAATTTCTATCCATTCACAGGGAAACACGCAATAAAATTGATCCACCAAGGACGCAAACCATTACAATTTACCAGTAAACTTTATGATAGGTTGTAATCGTCAGCTTCTATAGATTTACATTCCCTAACACCGTAAGTGATGCTATCAGGAAGAAAATTGCCCCAAATGATTACGGTGACCCAGCGGAAAAACACGTTCATCCATCTCCACTTCGACACTTAGAGCCCTCAATATTGAAAACAGTTTTCTAATGTGATTCACGCGTCGTAAAAAAGTGATCTGATGAGGATAAAGGAAAAAGCGTGCACACTACACAAAATAGAGTATTCCCCAATATCACAAAATTTCTCTGTAATACACTACGACCAGATAAAAAACAATGAGCAAAGTTAAAGAAGTAGTAAACATATTAAGGATTCAGATCAGTTGAAAGACACTTGGCAAGAGTTATTTTGCCATTCTCTGAAAGATCCTCGTGGCGATCAATTCAAGCCCGTAAAAATAAAAATGATTTAAAGTAAAGAATATCAAGTGTAAGCTTTCACGGAAGTAACGCTGATGAGTCTCTAAAGTTAAGCTGCGTGGGGAGCATTTTTGGCTCCACGTATTCCTCGCGTAGCAACGAGCTTCTTCGGGAGCCAAAAATGCTTCCAACGCAAGAAAGTCGAAAGCCACATCAGCAATGGTAAAGAATGCTCAGCGGTAACTTTGGCTTCGGTTGTGTCAGCAGTCTAGTCCTCGGCACACTTTGGACGAAAATTTTCCAAAGCACGATGAAAAATTAGCTCTTATTAATTAAATATGCTGGAATAATAATAGCCCTCAGAACAGAGGAAACTACGTCGCTGTGGCTGATTTGTTACAGAAAAGTTTAAGTATGAAAATTTCCGAGAAACACTTGGTGGCGGTAATGGTACACACACTGCGAGAAGATCATCTTCTTCATCTATCGATCCTATGAAAATGGCACGTGCTATCCGAGAAAGTGATCGAAATTACTGGAAACTATTAGCTCGACAATATTTACGTGTAGCGGCGCACGAGATCTTGCCGACTAAAACTCTTCCTTTATTGGGCTTTTGCTAATATTCTCTACAATGCGAGGAAAGATATTACATAGTCAGGCCAATGAAGTAAATTCCCATTAGTATAGAGGGATCTGGGTTCGAATCCCAGCCCAGGCGAATGATTAACCACTGTGAGTTTCACATAGTTGTGTGACCACCAGCGATTGACACCGTTGAAGTTACCACGTGGCCAACTCCGCTGTTCTTTGAATATCAATCTAATATAATCCGTAAGTAGACTAAGGTTTCACATTTTCTGATATGCTTTTACAATGATTAGGCCTACATAAATCATAGGTAGTCCGAAAATTCATGAGGAATTGTGGGGAATTTAAACATGAATAAATGAAAACAGTTAAATTTTCCGAAATTTAAATTTACGCTTGACCAGGATTACAATGCCGATATTAATCTCCAGGCGACAGTAGCCAACCCTAAACACTTGTTTTCCCCACTCATCTATACCAACTCCTTTCCTTAACCCCACCCTCTGCCAACTGTGTATAAATGTCTGAACTTTGCGCCACTGGTCACCAGAAAATGAAGTATCAACATTGAAACCTGAGTCGAAAGTAAAATTTATACAGTTAAAAATTTCATGGTTTGTATTACATCACTAGATAAGTCCGCCTCGCCAAATACGCAATTGTGACCCACGAGCCTGTCCAAATTAGAGAATATTTTAAATATGCGGTATTGCATTATGTTTCCACATTTCCACCAGGATCAATCACGTCTGCGAGTCGAGTCCAAAGATGCGTTAAAGGTGGTAACAATGGACCTAGTATCGTTCAATACCTGGCGGTCGAAAATTTCCGCAATGGACACTCACTGAAGTATGTCTGCAGCAGCCTGATGCTCAAGTACGGGTTCATAGAGAGAGAGAGAATTCCTGATACTTGGGAATGAAGGTTTTTTTTTGCAGGAATGGCCTTTCCAGACAAGAGCCACTAATATTAAGCTGTGCATCCTCATGAATCTCGTCTAAGAGGGTCGGACACCAAACCAACTCCGATCACCATGATTGCCCATACACACACACAAAAAGACCAATGCACAGGGGGTCGCCTTCCCTCCACCATCACCCACCCCCCCTTCCCTCCCTCTGGGATCACCGCTGGGGCCACATCTCTCGGCGCTAGGTTTTTAAAGCTGAAAAATCGCGCAACCTCTGCATCCGCGTCCGTAGTGGGAACATTCCCGCTCGCCACTTTCACCATCTTGGGAGGAAATGCGCTCAAGGTCACGCGGGTAGGAGGGGGAGAAGGGTGGTGGGAGGGACGGGAAGCTGGGTGGTTGAGTGGGTGGGTGGGCGGGCGGGCGGCGGCACCGCTGTAAGGATGAGAGACACTTGGCAACGCAGCATCCCGGCGGCAAAGTACGAGAGAAGAGAATGAAGTGCGAGAGAGAGAGAGAGAAAGGGAGCAACCGCGATCATCACGATGGAAACGGGAGGGGACGATAGGGGAGTGAAGAAAGGGTGGTCTGATCGAAATTGACAGTGACCGCGAGTCGGCTGAGGGGCCGATATTCCCCGGAGCTCACACGACGGCAACTCTACGACACAACAGTTCACTAATCCCGTTTTCCCGCCTGCATTCTAACCTGCTGGTCACCAAACTTCGTACTTCGGTGTAACTAATATCCGGAAGCATCAACTTCGGGCGAACTTGTAGCCTTAGTACTTACAGCGCGGGGAAACCATGTCACCTAGCATGAATAGCCTTCCTGCCACGACCGAGCTTCTTGAATAGAGATGGCTTGTTTGTCACACACAAATTTTCCATTCACTAGTAATTACAAGAGAAAATTTTCGTATTGCAGATAACGTAATTAGTGACACATTTTTTCTACTATCGAACTACTGCAATTATATTTGTAGCAAAAACTACTCATTAAGCATCCCTGGAAGATTAGTTGTAATCCTTGGGATTTAGGGGGAAGGTGGGTATCAAGTTCTATGAAAGAACCTGGGCATTATGAATAAGAGGATCAGTCCTAGACAACGCCAGACTCAACAAATACTCAAATAGCAGTTCTCTTTCAAAAAAATACGAAAATGTACCATTACCGAATTCGAGTGTATTTGTTCCACCAGAACCCCAGATGCGTACGATATAGTTAGCACAGCAGAAGAGAAAATTGAGTTTGAAAACAGAGATAATGAAAAACGTGATAAAAACTGCGTGGTTGAAGCCATACGCCTACCAATGGCTAAGGACAATTACTGAGACCCGAAAATCTTACAAACGTACTTCAACATTTTCTTAACCTCACAGAAACTAGGATAAACAATCGCATAACATAATTGTCTCAAAATTTTACCACTCAGCCCTGAAATGGCTATTTCTCTTTTCCCACTACGATACATTTGCGCAGTGACTGAAGAAATAAAGAAGGTATGAGGCAAAAAAAGTTAAGAAAGCAAAGGAACCATATACCCAGAGTTACCCAAAGAAGTATTAGAGCCCTTCCCAAATAAGACACTGACGTTAATGACGAGATTGAGGGGAGTTGTACCGTGAGGGTTTTCCCCCCATATTTTTCTAAGGTAATAACTTTCCTTTTTTTTGTATTTTGGCAATGTTTTTGTTTTAATTTTTACATGTATGTGTATTGGTATTTTCTCGGTATCTATGTTACCACCGGAGCACATGGTCTACTTGTAGCAATTTCTTAATAATAATAATAATATAAATGTAATAATATATATCTAAATATAATATATATCTAAATAATAATAATAATAATAAACAGCACCAACAATTTTAACTCTTGAATTGAACATGTATTTTTGGAAGTTCGAGGGATTAGTCTCAAAAGCAGAATGGAATGTTAATAACAAAGGAGACCTTTCGCAACAAATGATGAATCCATTCAACGAGAAAGCAAACTGTTGGATCATACTGTAGTTCAAACAGCTGCAAAAAATAAACGGCACAGATGAGTAGATCTCCTTTCGCCCCGAATGATCGGGTAGTCCCGGTATCACGTCACGACGTAGACAAAAAGCCACTACGGGAGGCCATTGTGTGCACGCCTGATTAACAAAGTTAACATTAACGTACCCCGTTCGTATTGGACATCGGCATTCCCGAGACTAGTCCTTTATTAAACATACATTTGCATTGTTTTAGATTACCTAACACGGATTTGCGTGTAAATAACGCGGAAATGCAAATTTGAGGGACGTCACGAATTTCTACCGCTCACCATGGAAACGATTATTAATAAAGGCGAATTAACAAGCCATAAATTCCATTAAGAACACAAAATTATTCCACGGATAATAGCGGAAATATAGAAGATGAATCACAGCTGTGATTCCACTCCGAAAGCGAAAGGACAGCCAATTACGTACCTCCACTTTCAAGGTGTCTAATGATCAGTTTAACCTGGATGCCAACAGAATACATACTCGGTAATTCAAGTAGTTGACACATCAATTTCATTAAAAACCTGGCCCAATTTACTCGACACCCCACGATAGGTTTGGCTGCATTAGCTGTTGACACCAATCGATGCAATACTATAATAATGGAAAGGGAGAGGAATTCGAGCGTTCAAACTGGGTTGAATGGGAGACCACGCCTGAACAACGTAAATTAGCGTGAAAAAAGAACCTTTATAAATGAAATAACTTGAGCTAAATTTATGAAGAATAACTTGATACATGTCACAGAAAAGATCATATGACTTCCAGCATTAAGCCAAACTGATAGGCCTGCTCACTGAACCAAAGCAATTGGGGGCACAAACCGTAAAATCTAATTCTGGGTGTCATTGTGTATTGCAGAGATACGTCAAGTGACTTTGAGATGTCATTTCCGAATATATATAGATTAACCTGTGCTCTTTTGTACCAGGTCTTTCCACATTCAAGCGAACAAAGGCTTTATAAATAAAGAAGAGCAAAACTCAAAAGCCATTCCCGTCAGCGTAGTCGCGTTTATTGAATGTGGACATAAAAAGCCGTAGAAAAGAGAGGCATGTTGACAAGAACTACCAATACTGCGGTTCTGCGGTTAGAGGCACAATTGTTAGCAAACCTCCAATTAATCCATGAGCACGGCACAAAACCTTTGCTTAGCAAAGCAATCGTGAGAACATTACACCACAGAGAGCATGGCCTTCAAAAGACTTCCCAATTAATCGAAAGCATAACTTCACTAATGATTTCTCTAAAGTCATGCCTTCTATTGCGGACTATGACCACGAGGGGAGGTCTCTCCAAAAGAGCTGGAGCATCGTTTCCTTTTGAAAAAATAATGACAATTATCTTCTTCAAAAAAATGTGAAAGATGATTAGTTATGAACCAATTTCTGACATCGATTTACTAGAGATAAGGTGGAAGTAAGCGCCAAACATACAATTGTCCACCAAGTTTTACAGAGGCTCATGCGCCAAATTTACGAATGAAACCCGTACTCTTGAGCGATTACCAAATTACCAGCAAATACCAAAACGTTTACCAACAATAATTGCGAGGCAATACATTGTCTGGCGAGTGCTTAGAGATAAGGCTTGCTTAACTACAGCCTAAAACTTCCAGGTGATTCATCAACACTTCAAGTACAACTCACACACGGGAAAGAATTATCACAATTACTTGTAACGCTACTGTCCTCGAGGGCTGAGGAATGGAATAGGCGGAGATGCGCGAAATTTCCAATATTAAGTTTTCAAACATAATGTCGGCATTATAGTAACTGTAGCCACCCAATTAAACATGAATTCATCAACACGCCGTCTCGGCACATTAAAATGGCAGTCCTTGATTTGTATCTGGATTTATAAACAAAATAGAACATTTCACTAGAAAGGTAGTGAAATAGAAGATCATCGCCAGCACAATGATTCTACTACAATGTCATTCTGAGCATGCTTTGAAGTGTGACCCACAGCCGACCCGTTCCTGCAGCCATCTAAAAGCCACTTCCATAAAATTCCATGACTCGAAGATTTAAGTAAAGTCGGATTACCACGTAAGTCACCGAGAACGAAGCACTTAAAAATATAGAAACGGCCTTAGCATTCGACGATGAAGTATAGCGATTAACACCCACGACCGGTAGACAGCGCTCCACGTGAACACGGCACTCTGGCCCCTTCACCAACAACTCAACGTCCGACAGCAACTTAATTAGATTCAGAAGATAAAGAGATGCGGGGCCATGAAAACCACGGAGTCAAAGGGGGGGAATAACGAAGTGGAAGCTGATGACAAGTACAGAACGCTCGGCAAGAGCTGCAGTACAAGGCGTTTCCTCTCTCGAAGAGCATGCCTCCACCAAGTGAGCAGGAGTAAAAAACATTTTTCAGGACGAACAAACAGAAAACAAATGATTGCTTCCGAAAATACTATACCTCAGGGAAAACCAGAAACCATGGAGAACGCCACGCGATTGACATGACTTCATGAAAAATTAAGTTAAAGTGAGATATTTTTCTAAGTAATTCGTCATTAATTGTAGCATGGGTTTCCACATACACATTTCGTTCAAAGGCATTGTACTAAAATAATGGTTCTAACAACGCTACCACAGCGTTCACACGAATGGCCATTCATGGTCAGGTGAATAACTCCATGAGAAGGTAGGCTCCTTAATTTGCACAAATTCGAGCAGCCAAATTAACGGACAATACCTCAAATGGGCCAATTTAACGGACCTGGCATCATCTACTGGGTATAAAGAAATTTAGAACATTCTAAGCCGGAAAAAAATAACCACCGAGGTAAATGAACTATGTGTATTCTCCCGATTTTGAAAAATCACATGCCGCATTGACGTCATGTCGCGGGGACTTGTCAAGGGCGCATTGTTCAACGTCCGTTCACTTCCTTGAATGGCTTCCAGCGACTGCGTCTGAGAATATGTTTGCGCACACAGACTCCTTTCTTCTCTCGAGACGGCTCCAAGGGCCGATTTATTTCTCCTCAAGCCCTTCTTTGGCCATCGCGCGGATGCTGTCATTAAGCAAGACGCCAACATTGCTCACGCAAATACGAACCGAAACGTGAATAATTTATTTATAAAGAGCCTAATGTCTGCCACCAATACATTTAACTTACCTTTCTCTGGCAGAGACTAACAATTCTAAAAATACACGTCCGTGCATACATTGACCATTGGAGAGAGTAAAATACACGGTGTCATTCAATAAGATGATATTCAACAAACTGGGAGAAGGAAAATAACGTGGTATGGCCCGAGATCTATGCCAGATGGATCATACTTAGTAAAATATGAGATTTAAATCTTATAGATGACCTCTACAAGAGGTGCGTTATCATAACACGTCCAACAGTGCTATAGAGAATATTTATTGAAATGAAGTAGTATAAGATCAGTATCCTCGGAAAATCTAGATCCAATTTAAGTAAAGCATACATCAATATACTCTGTGGTTTCAGGCTTGATGGAGTGGAAGCGGAACATAACTAACACCTGAATAGAGGGATAGATTGTCGTACCGATAGATTTAAAATGTCATTTTTCCCTCATACTATAAGAGAGAACAATAGGCAGCGTAGCAAAGGGATAGGTAGGTGAAATATAGTTAGAGTAGTCTGTAGTGCATGATGCATGTAATAACAACCAATAATCCCTTCCTTATTAAGTAGATACTAACCATCTAGCTCCATGTGACCCTATTATCTAGCATATCTCCATTAAATATCCTAGTTGCATGTTAATAGTGCATGTTTGGTGATCTTCACCCCCTGCCACACACCCTCGTGATGGCTCGCAGGGTATCACGTAGATGTAGATGAAGATGCTGTAAAAAGCGAAACCGGTCGGAATAAATTTTATCACAGTGGAAGTTGCCTATTTTTTCATACTTAGTTAACATACATCAAATTGGTTTTACGGGCGGCACTTAAGACTGATTCACTCATCTATATTGGATTACCTATGTATACATTAGAGAAAGGAGTGGCATAAAGTATTATCTTTAAGTTCATTATTACCACTACACGTCAACTTTTCTCATGATCATTACCACACTTCGAAAGGCCTTACAGCAATCGAAATAAAACAAATTAGACGATAACAAGAGTAACTGACCTCTCACGTATTAGAAACCACACATATAAGAACACTATTATAGATCTATTTTCAAAGACGCAGGTAATTAGGGAAAGCTGAACTGGGGTAGTCTTTGGGTTTCTATATACGAGCTTTATAAACTCTATACACGTCAAAACCACGGGAGTCGACTGGCGAATTTTAGCACCGAAATATCTACAAATGGAAATAAATATAAAGATAAAAATGTCTTCCAATACGGAACAACATGAGCCCGAGTGTCCAACATACCAAGGTAATCTACAAAAACATGTTACTTATTCAGTCGATATCGAATCCTTGGAAGGGACAACAGTGGAAAATGTGCATTATGCAAAAAGAAGTCTAGCAGTTAAAAAGAGGGTAAATGAAAGATAAGTAAAAAAAAATACGGATCCGTATGCATCAATAGGTTCATCGAAAGAAGAAATGTGAAATGATCGCGTTTCGAGCAATCTACGCGAATATATCAGGTAGAAGGCTCCCAGAAGAATTCCCATCCCTTCCCAGACGAATTCCTTACAGCCAAATGTATACCAAGAAGAATGACCCTGAAGAAACTATGCACACTTATTCTGCTACTGGGTGAGCAGTTGATTACCTGTAATTGTGGTAAGCCTGCTTGTTATCCCCGTAATGAAAAGATACGCTAGTGCCTCGTTTCCGTGGCATTCCCTGAATTCATAAATGGGTGAAGGGGAAGGAAGGGAAACGGAGCCAACGAGGAGAGAGAATTCCTTCTTTTCATTCATCGTCCATTTTGAGGAAACTACTCCATTTCGATGCTCAATCTTTATATGCACTCCGAATATTAATACAGTTACGACAAAAAAGTACACATCACACACACAAACGACCGATTACGCACGCAACTTTCGAAGCATGGTAATAACATGCTACCGTATGTGCTACATCAACTGTTAAGTTAAGAAGCATATATTACTTTGCAAAGACACGAGGAACAGCAGATTGTTTCCGGTCTTCTGGGACCGTAATGTCGACATTACGCGACAACATTGCGCTCCTTGGTCATTTTCCGTCTGGGAGGAGAAGACCATTTTCCTCCCGATACATCATCGCCCAGAACTTGATCAAACTCTGTCTCCCACGAAAGCAATCAAACGATGCGAACATCGACGTATATGCAGAACTCTGGAATGGAACGCTCACCATCCCAGAGGAGATGCATAATTAACGTGGGATGATCTCATAAATTCACGCGTTCTTTCCAGATGTAAGCTTCCTTCAAACGAAACGATCACCATGTGACTTGGAGCCGTAAACAAAGTAAAACGAGAAGAGAAGAAAGATAAGGCTTATGTACTCAAGACGGACGAAAGACAGGAGATGAGAATGGTCGTCAAGGTGATGGCACACGCGTACTCTATATCTCAATCAATACTCGCTCAATAAATAAAATACGACAAATACGACAAATACTCTAAGTCGGGCGATAGCGAAGCGGCTGGAGAGGGGGTGGGAGAGGGGGGAGGGGGGGTGGGGGCGGAGGTCACGAGACAAGAGAGTCCAGACGGGCGGGGCCGAGGAGGGTGGGGTGGGGAGCGCAGGCAAAGGTATTTCGGTTGGAATAGGGAGGGAGAGGGGCCACAATGGGTGTCACGCAACGCCCGCTCGTTCACGCGAGTCCCCATGGCAACAACAGATTGCATCCGGAGACCGAAAATTGTCCCCACGCGGGAGGACGAGGGCACAGTCTACTCGACGACGAAGGCCCCCACCCCGAGAACTCGCAAGGGTGCAAAACAAAAGTCAGCTCGTGAGGGGCAGATGAGACTCCAAGGTGGTCCGTCCCATCGGCGATGGGTGATGTCCACGGAAGCCTGGGGTGCTATTTATTTATTTAGAAAATTATGCTTAAACAGCATAATTCCCAGTAAAAACGTGAAGAAACGTGAAGAGATACATGCACATACTCAAACATAAATACGAGCAATAATAATAACCTTCCGTATGGATCACGAAAAGGAGCGATAATATAGAACCAGTGTAATGAAAAAGAGTGCGGCGCGTAAAATGTAGGAAAAAAGGGAAAAGAGATCAATGTTGTCTGGAAGTGAATATATCGGGGAGGATATGCGATACAGAAGGGAACGTTTCGTCGAGGACAATCTGGGAATGGACAAATAGATAGGAAAATGCGCGCGAGAAGGCCTACGTGGGAATTCTAAACTGATGCTAGAGATCAGTTCAGGACAGTCAGCGGTCGAGTTGAGTATGCTACAGATGAACTTCAGATCAGTTTTGAGCATTTGTTTCACCGAAAGAAAGAACATAAAAGCAGGTTTCTATATTACCCTTGAGAATATTCAAACGTACTACTGCGTCGGAGCTACTTCCCACGGTCGAAAGTCTCACGTACAATCTGTGATCGATCGCTTACTTGCAATTTAATAAGGCGATCTCCACATTTTCCGGATTCTTGTGGGCTATGGCAATACTTTCTACAGAAGACAATGCGTTATAATTCAATACCGATCCAGCTTTAGTTTGTGATGAAATGTAAACCGTGCCAATTTTTCTACAGTATAAACTTACTTTGGACCAGAGCTTCTATGTTGATATAGATTTAGCATTGTCTGGTGGTTAAACCGCCACCTGATGATGATGTAGCAACATTGAAACGCGGATCGAATGTAAATTTATATCGTGGAAAAGTGCGCTTTATAATTCATCACGTTCAAATTCCATTTTTATGCGAAAATTTTATTTGAAGAATTACCTCACCTACGATTCTCAAATCGGGTCCACCAGAGAGCCTAGCGGCGCTGCGTGGAAAAAACTTAATTCACACATTCACAAGAATAGGTTTCTTTTTAGGAAATTAGCGATATACGGCGCTTCTTGATGTTTTTTTTTGTATTTACCATTAAAATGGATCTCTTCAAGCAAACTCACTCTCCATCGATTCCGTCAAACACCAAAATTCTACCTCAAACACAATCCTCAGTTACCTGTATTTTCAAGATATTTAGCAAAATAATAACTAATGATAATATGGGATCAGTTAATAACTTTTGCAATCCAAGCGCTTTAAATGGGAGGTGCTCCAGAGGCTCAGTCGGGCGATTCAAGAATGGTGAATCAGGGAAAAAATGGCTCTCCTTACTTAAATGATCTCTCGGTTTAGGACCAAAAGAGAAAACGCTGAAGTATTCATATCTTCATAAGCCGGCCAGTAAGAATATTACTGAAGAGAAGATTCATAAGTACAGCTAGACGACAATTCTTTGAATGAGAAATAGTTAATTAATCAAGATTAATCAATCAAGAAATAAGAAGCAACGAACCAACGGCAATGAAACTTAGAGAAAACATTAAGGAGCGTCATGGAAGACAAGTGGCAAGCGGAATAGGCTTTATGGAAAAGCACAGGCAAGGAGAAACTGACGTTGGAAAAGAATCAGCTAGAACCAACGACGACAATCACGAAGGGTAATTTACAATTTTAGGCACATAGCGAAGTACGCACGAAGATTTCAGTAAATATACAACCTGCGAGGAGGATTTTGTGAAAAAACCTACTCTCTGAGTCTAACCATAAGAGGAAACTAGATGGCTGGGGGAGAAAATCCTACAGGGTGAAATTAAGAGAAGTTGAGGCGCACGAAGGCAGTACAACAAATACAACAAGGGAACAATGCGAGACCAAGAGTCCAATGTATGCACAATTGACAGCGGTAATTGAGAAAATGAGAATCAGAATAAAGAAGAACAGTGATAGATCACAATTCAAACCTTAAGAATATCCACAATTTTTAGATAAGTATTCTTATACTCAGAAAACAGAAATTCCACGCCGACCCTCCGCGCCAAACCAATTTTGGCAGAACGGTGTCCGCCTCCTTTTATCGGGAAAGTCTAAAAATAAGACGACGGAGAGCAAATTCATGTCACTATACCAACAACTATCGATTTTGAAGGTTAAATTATTAGGCAACAATTTTTCGTAACACCTTCTGCATAGCCAAGGTTCAGTTAGTTCGAGCACATGCTGAAGAACGCCGATGAATTCCGCAACCGCACAGGCCTCGGAAACATACGTGAAGCGTCAGCGCAAATTCCACTTGGCGTTCCCATGAAACAAATTCCGCAGCACGCATGCGTCGTCGTCACCGCCAATCGAAAAAAATGCCCCATCCCACGGCCACCGAAAGCAAACAAACCTGGGTTGGAGTGCTTTTGGATTGCAGGCATCATGCGGCGGCATCATCGGCAGCTCTGCATTGCAACTGCTCGCTTCTTCAGTGACGAATGCCCCAAACACATTTCGATAGACGAAGAGCAGTCTATTTCACTCGCATTTAGTAATGGTCAGCATCTACTGGAGACCGCTTTTCTTTGCGTGGAGTAAGAGTCGCTCAGGTACGGTTTCGATAGTTTTTTCGTTGGGATATGAGAGCAATTTCCTCTGTCCTAACAAAATTCCATCAAGCGTTACGATTCACTGCATTCTCCTCGATTTCGACGGAGAAGCAGGATACCATCGGTTATGATATTTATATCCGCGAAAATCAAGGAAACTCGATTGAGGTGACAAATGTTTGTAACTGCGACGCATACTGTTTTTCACACTACCCCAAAGGAGTAATAATTGAGACATCATATATAACAAAAGGCATGATAAATAGTTCCACATAGCGAATAATTTCTAAACATAAACAAAGCGAATTTCAGGGGACAATTATCATCTTGGAAGAAATAAAATTCATTTTACTCAATCGGCTGGAGTCCACTAATTACAAAAACGTAGCTGACGCTTGGGGTTTAGATCATTCCGTTCTACTTCTTAGACACTCCCGGTTCATCATGATCTAAGTTCGCTCAATCTCAAATTTTTTGCACCAAAAGAAACTAGAGTCACACAAGCAATTAATAAAAAAGAAATTCGACGATTTCGATGCATCCTAGAAGGAAGAGGTGCAGCAAATGTCTAACGGCATCGAATGCTTACTCAGAACTATAATATACACACGGCGAAAATGCTTTCAACCGTAACGCTCAACGTCAACACATATTGGGATATAGAAGCGTAGAGACCCATAGGATGGCGAACAAGGTGAGGGACGGAAGGTCTACCAACATCACCACCGCCACATGGTAGTCCGTCCGCCCACATATTCCGGCAAATCTTCATCAACCACGGGAAAAAATTCGATCCATCAGCCTCCATCCAAACCCATTAGGCGTTCTCACGTTTCTCATAATTCATTTAAAAGGGTCTCATCGCCTCCATCAGTATTTTGAGTCCCCTTATCCTATCCCGCTCTTCCCAACTGATCCCACCACATTACGTCATCGCTAGAGATTCGCGATCCTTGAGGGATGGGAAGGGGTGGAGCATAGGTGGCGCAGGAGGAATTCCACCGAGCGGTGCCGCTGAAAATTTAACCGACACCCACGAGCGTCCTTCCCCCTCTTTCTTCGCCAGTGTCGGGAAATCTTGAAAATTTAATTATGTGAAGGGCTTGCCAAACGAAGTTCACTTTACGGAGAACCATCAAGAGAACTACTGGACCAAGGATAGCACTAATACGCTTAATTGATAAAATAATGCATCTACACGCGCATTTTTAGCAATGTTCACATAACATAAATGATTTCCTGTTCCTTGCCTATCGGTCGGAGGAGCGTGCGAGATTTTGATTTGAACTGGCAAGAGCATTGTACGCATGTTGAGGAATCGCCCCGTCCCACACACCCTGGTGGTGACTTGCACGGTATTTCGCTGATGCAGATAATACATTTATTGTAGTACTTGACGGGTGTAACGCTTGTAGGGTCCTCGTATCGACAGGATACTCGTGACAAAAGGGAATTTAATTAATTTCTAGGGAGGCAACTGCAGGATTTAGTGCTAAATACTAATAAATGGAGGCATTGGTCGTATGAATAGTAGGCCACGTTCCGAAATATTGCTGTTTGTTGGACAAACGGCTTTGGAGAGCGCATGGTTAACACAGGAACACTATTTTAATATTCGAACTAATTTAACGCCATAAAACAGCTTTATATAGCAGTATAGATGCTTTGAGAGCAGTGATTGAAACTAACTAGAGAAGGCTACGCTAGTCGAAACAATTTTACTTTCATCTTTCCTCTGTGCCTTTATTTATATAACTCTAGGATTAATGAAATATCAATATTTTGCAGCATACATGGCTCACTAAACCAAGTTAATTTTTTTAAACTAAATTTCTACTAACCACCCCCGTATCTAAAGCGAGAGTCCACGTACCTGTACCACATATCTCTGTCAAATCCCAGCATCACCTTAAAGGTTGACAGAATAGTTTGAACCTCGTGTCGATATAACGTCATTCAAAAAAGAAATTCAAAGGAAAAAGCTTTTCATCCACAGACATGTTTACATAAAACAATGTTGCCATTTTCCAACTGCTTACACAACCATTTTTCACATTTCTCACCGCAATACCACTTGATGAAAAGCAAGGCTGGGTGAAAAATGAGAAGCTATAATGTTTGCCGCATGGTCATTATTTGTTCAGCCAACGCATTACGAAATGATTTTCACTACGCGCCCTTCGCCTCTCGATGAAGCATATGGCAAACGGAGAGATTAACTGCATACTGCCGCACATTCATGAATTTCCACAGTATCTCTATATGCGTTACGAGGCATCGAAATAAATGTCAAGCCTATGGCCAAAAGGTCAGAGGAGGTCGTTTGCTTGAACATAAAGCCAAGTAAAGGATTCGCATTCTTTCGTTTTCCTCAGGAGATGAAGCCGACGCTTCTGCCTTGAAGTAGTGAGATCATTAAATCACACTCGATTAGCACTTTTCCTTACGATTTTAATACTACAACGCATTAAACTCACAATCATCTTCAGGTACAAGACAAATGTTTTATCTTTCATTTACCCGAACCATCTCTCTCCTATCCCGATGATGACACAATTTCCCATTCACTTCACGTTTCCTCGATCCCGCTCCGCCATCCTCGTCCCTTTCTCTATCCATGTACATAAGTATATGACGCCTTCCCGGTCAACATTTATTTTATGTCTGAAGATGACTCTGTGAGATGAAACGCATTGTAGTTTTTATATCCCGCTAAATAGTACAAATTTGGCGTGATTCAATACGGATTCCTTCAACGATATAAAGCCCGAATCTTTTGGAGAGTGAGTATCCCATGGTGAAGGGAACTTACGACACTGGTTCTTGACAGTGACAAAAGGTCTCTTTTCCCGATTCTAATATTCTGATATGCATCCGCAAATAAAGGTAGGTACCGGAGTAGGTACTTTAAGGTGAATCATTTCACTTATAAGCCACAGACACCTAGTTGACACATCATGAAGAATGGCTTCTGACATAGGTTCAGGCAAGCAGTAAAGCAGTTTTCCGGGTTTCGTCCGCATTGGCAACATTCTTGATGGCAGAGTATCACCCACTATGCCGTAGGCGTCTTCATACCAGCTGAAGGGATCGAGAACGATGCCAACGTGGACGAAACCCGGAACCCTGCCTAACTGCGATCATGAATAATGAATTTCAAAATATAGAGTTTTTCCAGAAAATTAAGGGTTTGACGAAAGTATAGCACAATTATTTGTGACATTTGTCACCAATGGGCTTGATATATGAAGCACAAATCGCAAGAATTTCACAAAGGTAGTTATTGATCTTGAGACGTAATAGCAAATTAGCATAAATGATCAATCAAAGTGGGTATTTCAAGCAACAAGAAGGGGGTGATAATTCCTGGCAGATTAAAAACGTAGGGATTGTTTGTGTTTCCGGAATACAGTAGCCCAACAAGCATTCGCATAGCCGTCCAAGGAAGTGCAAAACGTCTGTAAAAGTTTTGGAAGGTGACAAGGAAAAAAATTCACAAATTAGTCTACCACCGAAGACCGCGCTATGTTACACACTCTTCTCATGACCAATTCACTTCAATGAAGACAAGAACTCAATGTCATGTCACCTCCCAAAACTTTTACAGACGTTTTGCACTTCCTTGGACGGCTATGCGAATGCATGTTGGGCTGCTGTATTCCGGAAACACAAAAAATCCCTACCCTATAATGACATAAAATTTTAATTGTCTATACTGGACCAAGGCACGACAGTCGCTCGCGTTATATAAGTTCAGCATGTGAGAAATACGTGTGGTGAAATCTGTCCACATGTGCACGGCACATCCATCGACGTCACCGCATGGCGCAGTAGTTCGTCAGGCAATCTCGATTGGTGAAGGGTGAGGGGGGGGGGGTGCAAAAGGGAGTGGGGTTGGAGAGATTGCTGGGAATGTACGACGGAAAGATAAGGCGGGCTCATAAAGAGGAGGCGAACCCGGAATCTCTCCCGCCGATGTTTTTCTTTCATAAACCAGGTGTGACTCACTCTCTTGCCCCACCCCTCACTCTCCGAGGATTGAGTAATCTTCGCCGAAGACGGCGCAACGTTTCGCATTTTTCTCCGCCCCCTCCCCCACTCCGTCCTCCCCAGCGTCCTTCCCGCACCCAGCGGCCAGCCGCGCCGTGTGAGTTGAGCGGCAGCTGATAGAGGGAAGGAGAGATCGAGAGGACAAACGCGCAGACATCCGCGTTTCAAGAGCGCGAGCGATACGGAGCTAGTGGGCAGAAGGCTCCGGACGACAGGGCTGGATAGCGGGAGCGGCGGCGGGCCGGAGCAGCGAGCGCCGCGGCGCTCGCTGCTCCGCGGTTCCTGCTTCTACGGCGAGGCTTTTCTTCGCTCGTCTACATGCCGTTCCTACCATCAAATCAAATCCTTCGTATCTGACTGAATTGGTAATACCAAAGTAATGAACACTATAGTTTTAATTGCAGAAGACAAGTTTCACCGCATTAGCGACATCCTCAGGTCATCGCATTAGTAATACCTAATGATGTCGCCATGCCAATGCGATTAAACCGGTCCCCTGCAAATAAAACCATTGCGGAAATCATTAGATTATCAGTGTTTCAGGCATAATTCATTCTCACCGAGTTACGTCTGTAAATATCGATTTCTTCGTTCCTGCTTCTCGAACTCGATAACATTAAAACACTCCTGATGGATGAAACACATAAGGTAGAAGCGCGATTTATGTCTGATCATAACAGAAGCTATTATCAATTTTTAAATCAAAAAGTTGGTATAAGCAATAATATAGAAACATCAATGACCTAAAAGCTTTGTTGTCACGGTTGAAATTCTTAGTAATTAGCCAAAACATACACATTTGAGGCTTAAGCTTGACTTACATCTACATCTACATCTACGTAATACCCTGCGAGCCACCACGAGGGTGTGTGGCAGGGGGTGAAGATCACCAAACATGCACTATTGCCCCGTAATTGCCCCGTATTGACTTAGTTTCACGCCGTACGCGGAAAACGCCTTCAAAATCCAAGGTTGACGAGCAATTGTATAAAAAAATTATTACGGTAAGTGATAAATTCACCACATCTAATAATTGAGAAGATTACAAGGTACGCATCGGTGCACGTCTGACGCGATCTGTGCGTCAGAATTTCCTCGTTTTTAAATAATGTCACTCACACACAGCCGTATCATATCCCGTGGAAAACTTCTCATATTTTTTGGAAATGCGTCGAAAAGTAAATCAGTAAGTTGTCGAAACTTTGGCTTGAGATATCTTCTTTATTGTGTGGTAGAATTGATATTTTATAAGCATTGAAAACTCGCTCAGAACATCTTCACCTCACAAGGTGAGAGCACGGGCAGGTGCGTTTCGCCGTCATTAGGAGGAAAGAGTATCGTCGGCCGCTATACACCGACACGGAGAAAAAATCGGGGCAAAGGTTGCTCAGCATTGTCATTCTTGGACAGATTGTTACACCGCTTCGTACATTATACTTATCTTCGCACGACAAATGTAAAAATATGAATTTCAATCTGCCATGGTTCCTTGAAGAAAATCAAGGACCAAAAAGCACCTCCCTTAACTCATGCCTAAGCAAAGTAAAGGGTAGTTGCTCGTACTCCATCCGCTGCAGCGGGCTGCTACGACAGTCTTATAATCGAAACCCATGTAAAACGGTGAACAAGTTAAAAAAACGTGGATGATCTCTTTAGTCAACCTGGCGGCATTGAGTGGATTTTGAAGATTGAAAACGACGCCCTCCTCGATTCCAACCACGAAACTTGACCGCAAAAAATAACCTGCCCAGGATGAGTGGTTTCACTTAGGCGCTAGAACATTTAGCTTTGGTATTTTGCTCATCACATCGAGCTAGTGATTGAAAGTATATGCAATAAGATTAATACAACGTAAAAATTGTTCTTTTAACTCGTATGTAAATGTTCTTTGAATATAAAACTTATCACTCGGATCGGAAGAGAGACATCTGAAATATTGGAACTGCAATACTGTCCCGTGAACAAAAATTACGACGCAGGGAGAGCTGTGCCTCCACGGGTGTGTCTTATCAATGTTCTTCGAACTTAAAAAAAAGGCGTACGACGAAACACTCCACTACCCGTCCGGTTTTAGAAACAGCATGTGGCGTAAGTGAACCTGCGTCGAGTAGCGTCCGCTGATATGAATGGTCTAATCACATGAGTGTGTCGTCACCACCCTGGAATCACTGGCATAGCTCAAGGCTTGACCACCCTTCAACATGATGAAACCCAAGCAGTACGCCAAATTTCCCAATGATATGCTCCGCCTACGATTTGTATCTCGATCGAGAACGTTAAATGTTCTGATTCTCCATCGACAACAGAATTATAAGTTACTCTTTTATGTCACTGGATATCAAAGTTTTCTTACAATAACATCACGCATTCATGAAGTTCCGCGGGAATTCTTGAATTAGAAAATAACATGGTGAATCACTAAATTACGGATCGATTGACGCTAAAGCCGCACCCCACCTAAATATCAAAATATTCACGGAGATAATAAAACCTCGACCTCGACATAATAAAAAGTGATGGTATAAACCATTTTATCCCATAATATAGCACTAATCAACTGTCAGAAAGTGTTCCACCTTAAGGTCTCAAACGAAACATCAGCACATTATTTCTGGTTTCTCAATGCTTTCACCAGCCCTTAACCCTGACCATGTTCTCATAATGATTGATGCAAACAGTAGTCTCATACACAGGAGACGCTTTATAGGCAACTGAGATACGTAGAGGCGCAATTAATTCAACACGACGATAACAAAAAGAGAGTAAAAATGTACGGCAGGGATACGAAGATTACGAAGGGCAAAGAAAATGGGGTTTATCTGTCCTAAAAATACCAATTCTTACTCACGACGAGTCATTAAACAAGGGCCTACTAGAAACATATGTTTATATAGATTGCAGAAATAAATTTAGCTGCAAACATCATGCATGGAGTTTTAATATCTCATGATGCCCAACGTAATTAAAAGCCTGAAGTAATCGGAAAACCAAAAAGTTAAGGTATGATCTAAAACCTTACCATCAAAAGAAAGTCATCTGGACAAAATTGAAGGAGATTTTCCAGAAAATTCAATTATTGATAACTTCCCAATATTAACTTTCACTGATCTTAAAATCATTAATCATTGAATGAAAACCCAACACAAAGCAATCAAGGCTCAATGATTCTGGTTGAGCGAACAGTCCCGATTCGAACTTGCCATGCAGAACTATTCTGGACAAGAAAACAACCATAAGCTCAAAATCCGATAAAAAATGAACTCATGTCAGCTATTTAAACAGCACGCACAAACGTCCTCGGACAACAATTACGTAGGTATGATTCAAAACACATGCGGGTGAACCTCGTTCTTATTTAGATCTTTTATTTACTCGGAAATCGTTCGGTAACGGAGTTAACTCCGCGTCCTCATTTTCCGTCGAGGACGGGGGTGAATTTTCCATGCGCGAGCTCTCCATTAATTCTCCGCTAACTCGCCACCGGCGCCCGAAATCCGTTGATGAATTGCTGAGGCCGGTCGATTCCAAACACAGCCGCTGCACGGAATAAAACTTAAACGGGAAAGGTGGAACATTCGAGCGCTATGCACAAGTATTTAGAACAAACGGCGGCTGAAAATCGATTACAAGTGCGAGGACGAATGATACAGCTTGGAGCGAAATGCCCACGCTTCGAAAGCCACAGCCGAAGAGCAGTTGACTTCTCCCCCTCCCTTCTACTAGGTGGGAGCCCCTAGAGACTTTGAGGCCACACGCTAGGCTTAGGTTGCTTGATAAATTCAGAATTTATATTTTTCAGAGCGACATAGAGAATATTATCATGACTCCTCCTTACATCTCGTCTTACGTCTGACAGATGCGATAAAATAAGAGAGATACACTGCCGAACAGATAGGTACAAAAACTCGTTCTTCCCGCGAACAATAAGCGACCACAATAAAAATTGAGCTCCACTAAATGCACTCCTATAATACATGTCACCATTTCATCTCCTAAAACTTACACCATTACACGGCTGGTGACCTAACACCCCCTGTCATACGCCCATGCGACGACTCGCAGGGTATGATGTAGATGTACTAGTCTTCTCATGTTACCTCCCCCATGAGGCTGTCAATTGGAGAAACAAGGCTAAGATGTCCCCAAAACATCTCTATATAAACACGTTAACACAAAATACCAGTGCAACATGTTCACGCCACATCCGATTGTGCCTTGTACCAAATTGAAAATCATACCCTTTAAACAAATGGATTCCCCAAGGGTCTAAGAAGCATATCTTGGGGCAGATATTTAAGAGACTTCCGTAAGCTTAACTGATTCTAGAAAAGCAAGGGATGTACACTCGTAAATATTCCATCCGGTAGAAATCTCTCGTCTATTACTCCCACACGACCTTATATACGGATATGGCAAGAACAGAAAGGGCGCTCCTTGTGAATAAATATAACCATCACAATGACCCAAATGTATACAAAAAAAGAGTCCTCACTATCCCTTCGATAACTTAAAACATGCACTAGGTAATTTACTGATTTACTTAAGACTCACGACAAAAATATTGGAGCGTTGTAGACCCGAAACGGATAACTTACATGACATGAAAAGACAACTGGATTTAGCCTCGTTCTTAAAAAACAAAGTTTATACAAAATGTTTCACTCATGACCAATTCATCGTCCCATCTGACCTTTGCACTCTTTTTAATGTCTGTCACTCATATATTTTAGAAAATTTATAGAGATTAAAAAATATACTGTCACATATCATAAAATTGTAAATGAAACCATATCTATCACTTTTAGAGTAACTTTGTTGAATAGAAAAATATCACGTAAATGTGTAAAATCTCTTAGATAATAATAATAATTTCTTTATATCTAACAGCCGAAGCCAATTACTAGATATGTAATACAGGGACGAACACAAACAAACATGCCCAGGGAGGTGTAAATATCCTACCCAGGCGGGACTCGAACCCGCGACCTTCGGTTTGGCAGGCGAGGACTTCACCCCGCCACCACCGAGGCCATCACCGGGATGGGCACATTGATAGATTTTCATTTACAGTTTTACTTCAAATCCAGAAGTAATTGACAGAGTCATGAGCCGCACCCTTGAGCTGTGTGACAGGGCAAATGAGAAAATATGGAGCAACATGTTTCACAATAACTGCTAAAAACCGTTCAGCTCAGCATGATCAACACGCTATCCTATTGATCAATTTAAATAGAGCTACATCGCACGAAAATTAAAGCGAAAATTTCCCAACGGCGGAAGATAGCGAAAGGAACTCTTCACAACACTGAGGGCGATTAAACTCGTGAATTTTTGGCCTGTTTATTTTCATGGAATAACCGAGCATAAATAGGTAGACCGACAAATAATACATCTTGTAGTTTCGAACTGAAAGTCTTTTTCATATTTTATAATATCTATACCTATCGCCCCTTACGCTGGGCGGACAATGGCGAAAAAGTCCCGAAGTTTTCATGAAACCCATTATTATACCAATGACTACATATAGATTAATGCCTGAATTGCTCTTCCCGTACTTCTCCTTTTGTACCCAATAATAACGGCATAGTTATTGATTCCTCACGTAATAAACCTAATTTATTATATTCAAATCGTAAACGAGAATAACAAAATCACTACTCGAAACAGAGAAATTCTTTCGCACTCAGCAGTCAAACCAATAGCATATACTTTCCACGTAAAATGATCCTATGCTTCTAACGAAACAACCAACGTCTGCACGGCTGGGGTTTTCGCTGGAGTAACTTCCCAATGCGCCTAAATCCAATTCCGAACCGCTATTGGAATGAAGAGAATGGGTAATATGGGGGCCCCGGCGGAAAATTGCGGAATTAAGCAGAATAAAAGCACCAGATTACAAAAGAAAATCATTATTACCCTTACCCCATGCCGAAAGGGAGCTCACCAAGGGTCCACCCTTCGCAAAATGCGCTACGATCTGAAAGGGGCTTAACTCATCCGCTCAACATGAAAAAATAACATCTTCCCGAGTTCAAGCGGGGTAAAATGAAAAAAAAAGTATAAGTACAAGCAGATGGCGAACGTTGGTAGTTTCGACGACAAAGCCGAAAGGATTGCCTCCCCCAGAACAGCACTGCGGAGACTCCTTTCACGTTTTTACCGACCCCTTTCCCTCCCGCGCCCCTTCCTTCCCTCCGCCCACGTATTTTGCTTTTACGGCGCCTGTTAAATGGACTCGGCCGTAAACAAACACACAAACGCTACCGAGATCACTGACTGTGAGACGAGCGAAGGCATCGAAAAAGCATTTTTCCATTCCATTCGGAGCTGACTGATTGAGCGTTTATCGATGCGGGGGCAATGAGCTGGAAAAACACCCGAACGAGGCGAGCGCGGCCGGGGAAGTATAGGCCGATCTGAAAAACTCTACGCTGCCCCTGCGGGCACGTCCATCATTAGTTTCGAAGCGCAATAGGTTAATTCACATCGCCCCTAGGTAAACTTCAGACATTGGGCACGGAGGAAGGCCGAACTGGGTATAACGGGGGGAAAGACTGCTGCGCTAACGATTTTTTAACGTATCCGACGCAAGGAAATGGTAAAATAATGCTAGTAAATTAGGCAGCCAGTAGCGTACACGTAATAGTTCTACTATTAAGCCAGTAAGCTTGGGATGAGATTCAGACTAAGACAAGAGCAGAAACAGTTTAAACATCGACCAATGCTCTCTTTTCCCAGAACATGGTATGTATGAAAGCATCATAAAAACCTAACCCATTAAAGACAAGGAATAAGGACATAGTTCGATTAAATTAAGATGACCCCCAGAAAAACCTGGATTACGCGGTATAAAACTAACTCGGATACCACTGTGCCACCGAAATGTTAATCATCTTAGCCACAGAAATGTTAATTACCTTAGAGAAACATCGCACTTAAAATCGTAAAATTCTCTCCCGGCCGGCAATTAGATTTTATCATCGACACATATCACTCTTAATATCTTTCCTTCTCGTGCATTCCACACTCCCCGAGTTTCCGGCGCAGAAAGATCGCCATCAAAGAAGTTCACTTAAACAGGGGGGCTACAACACCACAGTGAGCTAGAAACTACATGCGGCTGGAAAGCATAAAACGAGGGTCGGGGATGGAGGTTAACGATGGAAGATAACTTTTTACTCGCTTGTAGAAATGGCAGGGAATAGGATAAGACTGGATGGAACCTCACAGGTATAAGGCCGGCAAAAAAAGAAAGGAGGCTCACCGCAACAAGGGCACGCCACCGCAGATCGGCAATTGCGCCCCCACCCCTAGGCTCGCGCGCCCAACGGAGGAGAGGGAAAGGGAATGGGAATTCGAAGGTTTGCACTGCCCGCCACTGTACAACGGGCGTTTTTTTACGCACCATCCGACATGCACGGAGGCTCTTTTCTTTTAACGTCGGCATTGCGGCAGGGCAGAACGCATCAGAACGCCAGACGGTACCATCCACCGGAGCGAGTGCGGAAAAGTGAGGAGGGAGGGTAGGACGGGGAAGGGGGTGGAAGGAGGAATTGTCTGGTGCAACTATGGAACACACACACATAAACGCCGGTGAGATATTCAGTAAATAACAACGACAACAGCGAGACCGTCGCCCTCACCTTAACAGACGTGAGGCAGAATATTCGACCACGATCGTCGGGTGGAGTTTACAACTCACGGCATCTCATCAGCGTCAGTCAAACCATTATGAACATGAGCCATTTTCATGACTAGAGCAAGAAAATGAAACGCGTTGTTTTAAATCCAGATAGCGAAAAGTATTGAAGAATGATCATTGACTTCGCCACCCTGTGACGATTTCACTTAAAAATCATGAAAAACTCTAGCATTCCGGCATCCGAGGCCATTCCTCTATCCCCAATGAAAAATGGTTCGAAGAACTGACAACCATGGCTATTGGGGGATTAAAACGATAGTTTTCATAGATCAATGATTCGTCAAAAAATAAGTCGCAATATCAATATATCAAAGTCGCAATATCAATGAGTATGCATTGTTTTGTCTATAAAAGGAACACACATACAAAATTCGATGGCAATCCACTCCGAATCACGTTGTTATATCCATACCTACGAAGTACCCTGCAAGCTACCTCCAGGGTTCCTGGCACGAGGCGATTCCACATCTAAATGCGACCAAATGCCATACATACCGGGGACCAGAAATATGCCAAATCGAAATATAAATTCTTCCTTCATCGTAAGCGGTAAGGGGAAGGTAATGACCAACACAAATGAAAAAACGACTTCGTTTTCTTCCACTGATTTATTTTCGAAGAAACGAAGTCGTTTTTTCATTTGTGAATATCAACTTCCACATAGTTGAGCCTGATACCATTGAACGTAATGACCAACATTTCCCGAACAATAGCGCCTTGCTCCCCCAAATAAAATCGTTCACATCAGACAACATGTCACCATTGCACAACACCACAATGAAAAGAGTACAAATGAATAGCAGGCTGAGAAATGCCATTTTGATTTTTGAGGAGTACATGAATAAAAATAGTGAAGGGAAACCCATAAGAGTGAAGCACCATTGACGACGATCAACCTAAACTCTCCTCGCACTACACGGACGAATCTCATGCAACTAGGGACAGAGCAATGAGTGCACGAGTCAGTTGAGGCTATCGCGCGAGGTTTCCTCTTGCGAAATGAACTTCTGGTGCACTGACAACTTCAAGCATCTACGTACATCTACGTGATACCCTGCGAGCCACCACAAGGGCGTGTGGCAGGGGGTGAAGATCACCAAACAACAAGCATAGATACAACTACGCCGTGGTCTACCACAAAGACTTGCCTAAAACTTCAGTCTCGAAATTCCATTTGGTCTAACTCTTTCATTGCCAAAGCCCTCGGCACTGGGATGTAATTCACGACATCTTTTCATAAGAATACACGATACTCTCATAGATCGAGCGGACACAATCAACAGTCAGAACCACAGTGCAAGTAAAACAATTATCAATTACGAAAACTCTTATTAGCAATTGGAAAGGACAAGCAAGATGGCTTTCAACAACACACAACTTCATTAATGCATTAACTTGTCCATCGTTCACACGGTTTCTGAAGCATTAGTATGTACTCCATTGGCCAGACATAGGTGATGCCACCACCACCACCATATCCACGCCGAGTCTGTGAAGTACTTAGGGGTCACAATTACTCACAACATATCTTGGGGGAAACATATTCGGGAAATATGTGGTCAAGCATACAAGAAGCTACGCTTTACCAAAAGAATACTCGGAAAATGTGATGAGAAAGTGAAAGAACGTTGTTATTTTTCAATCGTTAGGCCTCATCTGGAATATGCTGTTAGTGTATGGGATCCATATGAAGCGGGGTTAATACCGGAATTAGATCGCGTGCAGCGAAGAGGAGCTAGGTTTGTGAAACGATGCTACGATAAGTTTGCTAGTGTGTCTGGATTGTTAGAAGAATTGGGATGGGAATCACTATCACAGCGTAGATTAAATTATAGGCTTAACCTCCTAACTAAATTTCAGGAAAATCATTTCACTGACGACGTGAAAAACATACTATTAACCCCCTCGTACTACGGCAGATTAGATTGTGCCAATAAAATTAGAGAGCTAGATTGTAGAACCGATAGGTATTAAATGTCATTTTTTCCGCGTACCATTCGGGACCATAACAGCTGTGATCGTCGTCATTAATAGTGCAAATAGTGACATTAGCTAGACTGTAGATCTCTTTCTTTATATATTTTACGTTCTTATTTATGCATGATGTAAATATTGATGCTCTTATTTATGCATGATATTTTGAATCTATAGTAGTAGTCCTTGTATCCCTTGCATGTTGGAACGATTTACGATAGAATGTCTCTTGGTAAGTAGATTTTTAATTGGCGCTTTGCATGTGTGGTACGCAGGTTTCAATATAATTTAGGTGTTCGACCGCATCATTCATGCCTACCTGGTGTGGAAGCACCCCCTGCCACACACCCTTCGGGTGGCTTGCAGGGTATGACGTAAATGTAGGTGTAGATGATACAACTGCCGACGTTGATCCGAGAACAAAACAGTCTCCTCGGCACCGAGACATTTCGCGAATATAACGGCAATTCGCCACCACCAAGTCGGCGGACACGGCGAACTGGCAACGTCGCTTCGGCCACGATGAGAGGCGATCCGACACCCCCTCCCACCCGCCGTCCTTCGCCTCCCACGCCTCCCCGAGGCGCGTCCCTTAGAAACCACCTCACCGCCTCCTCCCCTTCAGGCAGCAGGGCTTCCGGTACGCGAGCGAATGCATTATATTTGTCGCACGGCAACACACACAGCTGTCGGGCGGTGACATTCAGGGGTCTCCCCTTCGAGTCCCCACCCGACCCGCCCACTCTCGGCACCGAAATGCCCCCGACGCCCTGAGGGCGGGGGATGGGAGCGGCCGAATCACGATCATCCCCAATCGATTACGGCCGGAAGGAAGGAAATTCAGATGCGGCGTGTGAGGGATGGACGCGGAAGGTTTTAGGGGGGGGGTCGAGGAGAAGGGGTGGCGGAACTGAAATGGGGGAATCATCGGAGGAGGGAGATAGTTGGGTGATGTGCGGCAGAGAGGAGGGTTCCTGGGAGTACGACGATGGGCAGAGAGACGTCAGCAGGCGACATTAGGGTTTTGAATCGAGCAAAACAAATGATAGGAAGATATGATATTTATCAAGTTTACATTCTATTTCACACGCAGCACGATCCGCTGAAAAACCTAAAGAAGTTTTTTAGAAAATGCATTAGCCGGGAGTAGATTGCAAAAACGGAATCTATTTAGTATGTTAGTCGCCGTCCCAGAAGATATCGCTTTTACAGGCGGTGAAGGGTAGTTTCACTCATATCACAACGCATGTCCACTAAAATATGAAATCCACCAATCAATGACAGAAGGCGACCAGAACAACAGTTGAATTATTTTTAATTATTTATGATTTCATATTCCAAACATTACAGATAGCCATAAGGTGGTATAGATGGCGCTGATTTCAGAAAAAAGACAATTTCACTGCGTACGTAAACGCTAAAGAGATTGATCGAAGGCTACAAGGTCCTACTGGGAGCTGGCAGAAAATAGTATCGTATCAATTTTGAATTCAGCCAGGATGACAGCGATTGTGCTTGTTAGCCAGTACGTTGATTCCATAACGCATGATTCTGGAAATCTATCATATTAGTTTGTACCTCGAACTTGGGCTGAATCAAGCATTGTGCAAAAAAGGGTTAAAATGTTTGCACGCACACTCTACCTCGAGTGCTTACACTAACTTTGACATAATACGTAACATAATAGGAAATATGATTTCACTTAGTGCACTCACCGGACCACTGGTAGAATTTAAAGACCCACCGCAGTCACTGCATCAATGTTTTGCAAGGGACAGCTTAAACAAAAATACTAAGATCAGTTATGAAGCAGATAAGGCATATGTAGTCTACCATCACCGTCGAGAGATCATGATCCGTCAGAGCAAGAGGCAAGAAAATAGCCGGTGGCACAATACTCATTTCGTACATAGGGAAATGAATATAACGGAGAGAAAACGGCTATTCGAGATAAAATAAATATCCCCATTCAAAAATGGGAGGAGAAAACTGACCACCTGATGTTTCTGATTTTCATACTTCTCGCCATACTTTTTTCACAGACCAATACAACGAGCAGTGAGCAGCGAGCCGAAACGAAGACATTCCGGGATATTTTAGCGTCAGCTGGGGCATTATCCCACCGGGCACTACACGAAGGCAAAACCTTCATAGCGGTACTGTCAAAGCCAAACCGAGATATACAGTAAGCCTAACGATACTGGAGCATCAAAATGCCAGATTTCAGGTTTTTTTTTCATATCCAAGAAACAACCATATCCTGCTATGCACTGATGTGGCAGTTGGAAGGGTGTTGATGAGACAACGTTAATAAAAATGTCATTCAACACCAATCGGAACAATTCACAATAAGTAATTAATTAATATATTCTCATACGTTACGGCAGTGCTTTAAAAAGCTCGTTCTCACCAATGCAATAAGGGTAAATATTAGTTGCACATTGGTTTTAGGAGAACCAAATGCAAGGTCTCTCCATATAATCCAAGACATCAATCCCAGGACAAGCAAAACGTCCACATTTGAGGCACTCGAAACCTATAGTTGGTCAGGCCAGCACAAAGCAGTTCTCGGTCAGCAACAAAAGTCGGTCGGTCGGTTCGAGATAAATGTTATGTCATGGCAGGCATGCATGTGTGGTACGCGGGTTTTAATGTAATGTCGGTGTTCTACCATATCATTTATGCATGCCTGGTGCAAAAGCACCCCCTGCCACACACCCTTTGGGTGGCTTGCAGGGTATGACGTAGATGTAGATGTATGTATCAATGGGCATAGTGAAGAGCAGCGAAGGTAAAATTATGCCCCATTATTTAAATTGGGTTAAATTGACACCCATATTTTTTCTTTGGCATGGACTGCAACGTCGTAAAAACACCACTTATATCTACATTTGCGCTCGAATAACTTCTGCGCAATATTTCTACTAACTCTGAGATTAATGAATAGTAATAGAACAGTCATATAATTTGTTGGACCTGGCCAAAATAAATTAAATGCTTACCTTCTAAAGCAAAAGGTTGCAATTAGTAACCAGGTAAAATAATCATGCAATGCTGCATCCTTTGGACTAAAAGTCTTCCAAATAGTTATAAGATGCTCTTAGGAAGCATCACACAACTCAACATCTTGCAATTTTACTTAATTCCCAAGAAATAATGCACGGAGAATAATTAGTCCAACAAGTACCCACGAGGGAGGCGGCGAAAAGTGTTTTAATAAGAGTAAAGCAGAGCTCTAGAAAATGGCACACAACTTCCCGCACATGACGATCATTAGGTAGCAACAACAAAATATACTGAAGTATCGACACATTCGTAGTTGATTCGGCGAGGGATGTTGCAGTTAAAATATAAAAATGCAGGAAAACAAGCACCAAACCTACTGCCATGAATTCGTCTGTAAGTGGCATCGAGTAAATTCGCTTCATGTAACGACAACACGACCTGGGAGTGCCAAGTCGATTGTTATCTGGAGCTGAGTTATAGAGCTCACAAGATGGCGGTCGGCACAGCCATGAGCAAGGAATGAAACGAAGGATACCTCCACAACAATATCCAAGCATAAAAGTGATGCTCATGGCAAAAAACATTAGACTGCGCCGAGCATAAAAAAATCATTGTTCACATAGACAGCACAACCTACCAGTTTAATGTGGAATGGGCTCGCTTTTTTCCCCCTTTAAGCGAGATGTACTGAAACGAAGGGACGCTCTGCTCCGCGAGGAGTGGATTCCCCAGGAAGAAAACGCTTAGCAGTTTTAAGTGGTTAAACCATTTACGACAATTAATTGGTACATGAAAAGTGAACTACCGTGTTTTCTTAAAAAAGAACATCCAAAAGAATAGGGGATACTCATATTTCGCGATGTCAATTCCTCAAATAAAACGATAATTGTATTTTGACTTTTCATCATAAATTATAATCACCCCATACCAAAACACGCAGTCCCAACGTAATTAGTGATTACTCTAAAAAATGAGAGGAAATAGATTCGACCAACGACGTGCGTACCTCTCCTCGCGATATCAGTAACAAGAATCAAACGACTGACATTACTAAAACGTCGAACAAACCTGCAGCTCTCAGCACTTCCAGTAAACTTTTACAGTTTAGCAGTAACTTTTCCTCAGCCACCAAGAGATAGTTATAACTAGTACCGACTATTCGGCATAACAGCTGTCACAATATTGGAGTAGCGGAGGGAAAAAATACAATTGCATGTGTTGTGAAGGATCATTATTAGCTAAATGAAGCACTTGTTTTTAGCTCCAAAAGATAAAATTTGTAAGAACCGATACATCCGCACCTTTACATGAAGACACGTGGATTAATTATCACGATCTAAGATTCCACCAGTACACATTTCACTTGGGAGGCGTAAAAAATTGTAGCGGATTTTATTCCAACGTAGGATCCTAGAAACAACAAGGGTACTATGAAGTCAGTTATTTTCCACAATTCGTTTGTAAATCGAACTATTAGTTACTATATTTAATGCACAGCTTTATTCAAGACGGGCAACTTCGCTCCGTGACACGAAGCTCGGTATCGACCGTCAGGCGAATCGACCGCGGGCGGTAGTTCTCCTTTAAATAGAAACATTTCTCCGCTGGCCGATGAAGGATGGAAGAGGTCATTTGGCATTCGCGTCCTCATGCGACGGCGACCCTCGTCTGATATATGAGAACTACCAGCACGCCAAGTCGTCCCCCCTTTCTTTTCCACGACATCAGCAGTACTATTGCATTCCTGCCTCTTTTTTTGCGAGGTATAGCTCCCACTTTTGCTAACAAAATGAAAAACATGAGTGCGATACTGTGTCGCGACCACTCTCTTCCTTCTCTCTCTCGGGAAAGGTTTAATGAGAAAGCGGATTATTTTACAAGAAGGAAGAGGACGAGCCTCCTCACCTAGGGCCAAAAAGGAGAAAACACCCCAGACTTACCAGAGAGAGAGAGAAAGAGAGGCATGGGAGTGTGGGAGAGAGCGGACGGAGATCCCTCGCTCTCTCACACACACATTAACACAGGCAAAACACACGCGCACACAATGCTTCCCGCCCGCCGGACAGAATCTACTCCACCATCCGCGACTGGGGAATGACTCAACCGCAATCGACCGTCGGTCGGGCCCTCGCGAGTCTCCCTCATCCCCCCTTCCTCAGTCAGGGCCGCCGCTGCGGCTCGCTTCATGGCGCATGCCCAGGATTTCATCCTCCACGTCACCCGGCGTCCCATTGGCCGACCGTTGCGCGCCACGTCTCATTATGAGACGCGGCAAGCCAACGCAAAACGAGCCCTCCGCCAATGGGATGGGGTCTGCGCGACACGAGATGCGCAGTGAGGAAGCATCACCGCCCGCCCCCTCTACTTCCATCATGGAACATTCCCCCCTCTCTCCCCCCCCTCGTGAAATACTTCGATTTTTGGGTTCTTTTTTATTTAATTTCTCTCCCAGCAGTTCCGCCTGCGATAACCTTTGCGCAGTCGCCTACGGAGAGGCAAGGCGGTAGCACGTACGCTGTCCCTATGGTAAGAAGCTGATTATGCAGCGCACTGAAAAATGATAAACAATGTTATGACAGCCTAGACGACAATATGTTGTA
Organism: Ceriagrion tenellum; assembly: GCA_963169105.1. Classification (NCBI taxonomy): domain Eukaryota; kingdom Metazoa; phylum Arthropoda; class Insecta; order Odonata; family Coenagrionidae; genus Ceriagrion; species Ceriagrion tenellum. The sequence goes on from OY720635.1 coordinate 149,548,105, forward strand.
ACGGACTACACTACGGAAATACACTTCCCAGAAACCATTACGCTAAATGAAATGATAATCTTGACTTAACAACGGTTACCGGGCAAGATTTGCATTGAAAGTAAGAACCACCTGGGATTGTTAACCGCCCCGTATGAGAGCCAGGAAATAGCTAGTACTGCGTGTACGCTTAAACCGTTTTACACGACAAACTTCTTACCATATACTTTAATAACTGATGAATTATGGTTCGCTTACCACCTAAGTCAATCAGAAAGTTAGGGCTGGCGACAAATGGTAATAGGTCATAACTTTTCAGACAACAAACAGCGACATGGATAGCAAGAAAATATCTTCTACTAAACCTAAACCATAGCCTGAAATTACACTCGCAATTCCAAATTAAGTATACGACAATTGAATTAAAAAGGATTCTGCTAATGTAAACCCGTTACAACCCTTAAAGAATCGGAGAGCATTTTCTACATTCCCTTACGAGTACATCAACCCGTGACTTTACAAGAATCTGGTAGAATAACCGCCTCATTTTTCCAAAACAGAATTCTCCTGCAGAGGATGAAACTCCACTGAGCAACGATCTAATGGCAAACATGTACCACAGGTGTGAACCATAACCGTAAATTCAACAATTTCCTTGGGGTGGCACTATCGTGTGGATCATTGGTTACGGGGGACACCCCGTGCCCCCCCCCCCCCAATTTACGCCTATGGTGTGAACAAACATCCCGACCAACAAAGTACTTTTGACCCTTCTACCTGCGCTGTCTGCTTTCACCTCCTATTTCCCCCTAAATTACTCACTTTAGTAAGCAATGAGACCAAAGGTACTTAGCTACATTCCAGTTCTCAAGGAAATGTGGAACTGGCAAGTTTTGCATTAGAAATTTCCTTGGGGTGGCACTATCATTTTTCCTAAACTAACTTATTAGTTTTGGAAAAATGATATGAAGTGACTAACATGACATTATTATGATATTAAACTTTAAGTGACTAACCACCGCAGTGTCACGTTAAAATCAATGACTTTGCAGAAAATAGATTATATTCCCATTCACCATTTTCCCACCAGAGATATACTAGTAAGGAAATTAGCTAATAGCAAACATTGTGTGAATCTTTTTCAACTTAGAGCCGCTAAACAAAGAGATATTCATGTCTCCATCAAGACTTGTGCTAGTCAAGGGAATTCACTCCAGAGAATGATTAAAAAAACAAAGGCAAATTATCTATTAGTAATATAAAATGCAAAGTGTTTCCAAGGAAGGAGAAGCAGGTATACCTTGAAAATCAAGATCTCACGCAGTAATAGCTACTTTTATTCAATTTCTCGGATTGAATGACCAAGTCAACCCACGCACTAAGGCTCAGTTATGTAATCTTAGGCTTAATATTATCCCGCACACCAGTTTCTCCATTACTTTACGACATTGTCAGTAACAGACCGACTGATGTATGAAACAATACCAACACAATTCCCGAGTAAAAAAAGGTTGGAAGTAATACGTTATATTTTGGTTCATGTTAGCTTCACATTATAGAACATTTCAAAAAGTTAAACGTAAATCCAGTGAATATTTCCATAATTTCATTGTCCCAAATGTCTACTGGAAACTGAAAAAACACCGAATACCAATTAATTCGCTTCTTTCTTACGAGAAGCGCCCGCTCGGAAGTAATGGCAATGTTAAATTAGAAATATTTCTGGATTTAAAATTTAGCCAGGGGACAGGTTTAAAATACTGCTTGCAATTGCGCATCGTCTAACTCGAACACACATCTTCATAATTCACAACTCCCAAGTCTGTGGGTGAATAAGAAAAGAACAGTGTTCAAATGCCTTCTTTGCCGAAAGCTCTAATAGCCATCCCAGTCACATGCCTCTCGCTTTATTTGATACTTATAAGGGTCATTGACTTGGAATAATACGTAGACTTGATCAATCGTTACTAACAAATTCATGTCACCAAGTTGCATGATATCATTCAATTATTTCGGAAAAAGGTAACGAGTATTATCCAATATTAGTAGATCTAAGTAGCATTGTGGCCCATCACAAGGGTCACAGTGTCTCGTAAGCTACAACCAGAAGGAAACTTCCATACGGCGCGCCGCGCGGCGGTGAGTCGGCATGGTTTGTATATACATTAAATAACTCCATTCTACTCTCGGTAGCCTTAGACTTGAAACCAATATCTTACGTTGCGGTTGCCACCCAAAGGCAGTGTGTTAAGGGTCTCTGTGGGTCCATCCTCTGATATTATACACGAGAGTTGGCGGATTTTATACGGCGAACACAGTTAAGTACTTCAAAGCTGCAAAGGCGCTTCAAAGTAGGCAGTAGGTAGCGAATTGAGCGCATAGAAACGAATATCTCTTCCTATCTTTTAGTGCAAGATCCTAGCTCCCAGGTGTTAGACAAGGATCAAATAGTTCCAAACTTATATAAACCTGAATAGAGTAACGCTTCTTATACCGAAAAGGGAACCCAGTGCTCCATGAAAGACTCAAAACTCTTACTTCAAACGCAATCTTGGAGCTGACATTTTCAAGCTTAAATTTTGGATAAATGAACAACATGCATGCCTCAGCAACACTTGCTCGCAGTACCCAGACTAGACACTCGCTAGATAATAACAGAGCTGTCGGAGATCTGACAACGCCGAAGCAAACGGGAAAACCGCGACATGGAGAGGATGAGAAGTGGTGGGGGGAGGAGGGGGAGGAGAGGGTGTATAAGGGTAGGGGCCACGGGAGGAGGGTGGGAGAGGATGACTCGGCAACATTGGGTTGAGTAGGAAGGGGGATGAGGAGTAGGAGGGAGGGGAGAGCGAGGGAAGCGGCATTAAAAAACAGAAAGAAAACGGACGAGGTGGAACTTTGTTGCCAGACTGCACGCGAGATTTTCTCCCGATGCGTCGAGCGAGTATAGTTGCAGGGGATATTCGATGGAAAAATTGCGTTCGTGTGCGTGTGGAAGTGGTGTGGGGGAAAAGAGGGAGAGGAAAAGAGGGGCGGCTGAAGGAAGAGAGGAAAGGGCAGGAAGGGGAGACGGGGTCGTTGGAGGGGAGGCAGCACGTAAAAAAGAGGGAAGAGGGGGGGGGGGCGAGAGGAAGGAGGAGGCGGGGCCTGAATGGCTGAAAGCCCGGCGCCACCCACCGACCGCCACCTCACTCCCCTTCCCCAAACACCCCTCCCTTCCCCATCCCCAAACAACCCCTCCCCAAGACCAAAGAGCCCTCTCTTTCCACTCTTGCCGCCCCTCGCACGAACCCAAATTCCCCCGCCCGTGGCCTTGGGGCTGTTCAAGCCGCCCAACCCCACCCCACTCACACACACCGCCGACTTCGAACCATCCGCCCTCCCCCTCCACCCCACCTAACCTAACCACGCCGTCGCCCCCACACCCCAGTCCTTCCCCTCCGAGCACTGGAAAACACCCCTCCCTAGCCCCTTTCCCTCGGACGTCCCTCTACCCATTCTTCCGAGCCAGCTCGCCCACGCCTTACCTCCGCCCCCCCTGGGCACTAACAAACTTCCCAACCGTCACAGGCTACACGAGGTCTGCAAGAAGAATACTACATAGAAGCACTTCCTACCTCACCCCAATCCACCATGTGTCTCACACGCTCAATCCTCCACTTATTTCGCTGGTAATAAGAGCAAGACGGAAGGGTCAAAAAGATGAGCCATTTCGGAAAACGGAAACGGCGAATATTTGCTCCAGAACCAGGAAGGTTCGAACTTCGACATTCTCTTCAACCTCCAGGCGAAGAGCCCTATGAAACGCTCTCACTGAAAGCATCTGCACCAGAGTGTCATTCGTGAATTTAATGACTGCGTTTCTACGGGATTTTTCAAGCTCTCCCAGCCTCATCGCAGGCTAATAGCAAGGGCTACAAATATGTCCAACCACGTAAGCAGCGATCACACCACCCAGATAAGACCACCTGATTATAAGTTTTAAGTTGTTTATGTGGATTTCTTTGACCCAGAGGGCAAGCAATCACAACAGATCACTGGTTATTAGAATGACCTTAATCACATACCTCATAGGGTGGTATTAGATGGTGTCAGCTCCGGCAAAGTAAAAGTTACATCGGGTGTTCCCCAGGGAAGCGTGATAGGCCCAATTTTATTTCTTCTCTACATAAACGACTTGAATACAGTAGTGAAAAATGGCAAGCTCCGTATTTTGCCAAAGATGCAGTAGTGTATAAGGAAATTAGAAATGAAGGGGACATCCAGTCTTTAGCTAAGGATTTAGATGCGATTGATGATTGGTGTGATAGTTGGCAGCGAGAATTAAATTTGAAGAAATGCGCGATAATGAACTTTTGGAAAAAGAATGGCTTTCCCCGGAATAATTATTGCATTAAAGAAAAGAAAATATCTAACGTAGAATACTTTAAATACTTTGGCGCCACCATCACTGAAGACATGTCATGGGGAAACACATCAGGGAAATAACTAGTGTAGCGAACCGATTATTAGGATTTGTTAAAAGGGTTATAGGCAAATGCGATGAGAGAGTACGAGAAAAAGGTATTTTACACTTGTCAGGCCTCATTTAGAATATGCCGCTAGTATATGGGATCCGTACGAGGAAGGTATGATAAAAGAATTAGAGCGTGTGCAAAGGAGATCTGGTAGATTTGTTAAAGGCCGTTATGATAATTGTATAAGTGTTACGAGTTTAATAGAAGAACTAGGATGGGATTTACTATCACAACGCAGGTTAAAATTTAGGTTAAACCTTTTAAGTAAATTCGAAACCGATTTGTTCACAGATGACGTCAGATATATATTGAGAACCCCAGCGTATTATGCTAGGTTTGATCAGATCAACAAGATTAGAGAGATAGATTGTCGTACCGAAAGATTTAAAATGTCATTTTTCCCGCGTACCATAAGAGAGAACAATAGGCAGCGTAGCAAAGGAATAGGTGGGTAAAATATAGTTAGAGTAGTCTGTGGTGCATGATGCATGTGATAACAACCAATAATCTCTTTCTTATTATGTAGAGACTAACCATCTAGCTGCATGCGACCCTATTATCTAGCATGTCTCCATTAAATATCCTACTTGCATGTCAGTAGTGCATGTTTGGTGATCTTCACCCCCTGCCACACTCCTTCGTGGTGGCTCGCAGGGTATTACGTAGATGTACCTCCATATTTAAAAAAAACATTGTTTCAGCCTAGATTTTTCAGTAGGCAGGCGGAACGAATTCATTCTTCAAACACCAATGGCAAACCAAGTTATTTCTAAATTGAAATATTAGTAACACGATTTCTATAGATGTATCGGGTGTATAAATACCTTCATAACAGGACTACGTGTACAAACCTAACACCTAAGTTCATCCATTGCTTTTAACATACGTGAATGAATTCGCGAACTTAGTCGATGAATATACCATTTCCGTTGGCTCAATTCCATGGGCTAAGAGCTGATTTCCAAGTAAAAATGCAGAAACCTACATACGAATATTACATGCGAATCAAACAATCGAACACACAACCAGCTAATTGGAATTTTATGGAAATTTCTTTCATGTAATGTACGCATCGGCTTAAAGTTAACCATACTACAGCCAATACTATGTAATTCAGATACCAGAATATTTATTTACTATTCGGATCACAGTAGAGACATCCACGCAGCGCCAACAGTAAGCAAACCGTTTATGTAACGTTCATGAAGTCATCTACAAATATACGATTTATCATCCACCCACAGACGAATGGCGAAGAAACATGAGTATGCTTAAAAGCCAGAGAGAAAGAGAGAGACATACCACAAGCAGCTTCTACCGTAACAATTGGGTTGTAGCACTTCTATCAGTTCATAATTAACGAATAAATTAGCGACTGATCAATTCCCTTCAGCCACAGACGCATATATTAATAATTATTTCCATACGAAACGGGGTTGATATCAGAGTTAGATCGCGTACAGCGTAGAGAAGCTAGGTTTGTGAAACGATGCTACGATAACTTGGCTAGTGTGTCTGGACTGTTAGATGAATTAGGATGGGAATCGCTATCACAGCGTAGATTAAATTATAGGCTTAACCTCCTAAATAAATTTCGGGAAAATCATTTTACTGACGACGTAAAAAACTTACTATTAACCCCTTCGTACTACGGCCGATTAGATCGCGCCAATAAAATTAGAGAGCTAGATTGTAGAACCGATAGGTATAAAATGTCATTTTTTTCGCGTACCATTCGGGACCATAACAGCTGTGATCGTCGTCATGAATAGTTCGAGTATTGACAATAGACAGGCAGTAAATCTTTCTCATTATATTCTCTACTCTCTTCACCCCCTGCCACACACCCTCATGGTGGCTCGCAGGATATTACGTAGATGTAGATTTATGCATGATGTAAATATTGATGTTCTTATTTATGCATGATATTTTGAATCTGTAGTAGTAGTCTTTGTATCCCTTGCATGTTGGAACGATTGAAGATACAATGTTTCTTGGGTATTAGATTTTTAATGGGCGCTTTGCATGTGTGGTACGCGGGTTTTAACGTAATGTCGGTGTTCTACCATATCATTCATGCATGCCTGGTGCGAAAGCTCCCCCTGCCACACACCCTTTGGGTGGCTTGCAGGGATGTAGATGTAGATATCCACACAAATTAATATCTACAATGATTGAAGCATGCGTAACTATCATAACCCCACAATCAACACTGCGGTAAGGCTTTGATGATTTTTAACGGTTAACACATTCCTCGACGAGGGGAGAATTCAAGGGCGAAAGATCATCCACAAGAGGAATCGCAAATTCCTTCGCTACTTCGGTTTCATTAATGATGGCAATATTAATCCACGAATCATTTTACAATTTTTGCGGTAGGTAGGATGGTCACAACTCCGTGGCTTCCGTCGAAACTCCCCCGAGAAACACCCGAGGCTTTCCCACCTTATTTCTGCCACTAACTCTCAGCTTTCTCGGTCTTCCTCAACCACACGATTTCAGAATAGCGCCGGCATCTATTTTTGAGGAATTCCTCTCCCCCCTCCGCCTCCCTCATCATGGTCCTGAGAGATACTTCAAATTCGCCCAATATTACAGCGAAGTCGTGCGGCCATTTCAACTTCCCCGAGAATTACACAAAAGTTGCAAAGGCTCGCAACCCGTCACTCGAGAAAATCGACGGTACGCACTGAGGACCCATGCCTTGGGAGTGCCTTCTGGAGTATATTGAATGTCTTTATGTCCATACTAGCCTCAAAGGATGATCGAAAACTGAAGTGTGGCGTCGATGTAGAGCAACTGCTATAACCTACCCCTGCTATCACCGAAACACTAGTTAATTACAAATATCCACGACTAGGGAAATGTTTCCTGCGGACAAGGAAAATGACTTCATCTCTCTGTGAAAAGCACTTGTGTGAGGACTCTAATTTAAGGAGGAGAAATAAAAGGAGGCTTCACACACCTTGGGGACACAGCACACGCGCTTATTTTTTAAGAACAGCATTTCCGCAGTCTAACGACTGAAACACTTGAGTTCACAGAAGCATACCGGTCCATCACTCGTGAGCATCAAATTGTCCCCAGGATGCCGTATGGAAACATTTGATCGATCTCAAGGAAACTGATGCAACTGCAGCTCTCTTGACATGTCTTCTAAAAAGTGTCAACTTTACATAGCCGCAACTTCTAGATAACAATGTGCATGAATAGCTTTGACTTCTTCAATTGATTTAATTCATACACCCCTTCATACATTAATAGCACTCCGTAAATACATCCACTTTGGTCCTGATTATCTCGCATAACCTCCTGTTCAGTCCGAATTGTTTGGCATCTCAACCAAAATTCCAGTAGATTAAACAATATAATCTTTCTAGTAGTAGCAAATGGGGACGAAATCCACAATAAATATGGTACTCACAGCCACCACCAGTGCATAACGCGATCCGTTTCAATGCACATCCAGCTCAGTCGAAAGGATAGGAACACTCACCTGAAAGAAAGGAAAACCAACATCAGGCAATACGAACATGATGAGGATGCAACGAATTATCAATACATGAGGAAATAAACATTTCACACGAAAACGACACATCACAATAGCAATTGCGATGCAATACAATGATTTGATTTGGTATGCTGGTGACCCATAGTAGATCACAGTAACAAAAAGGTTGAATTTTCTCCGTTCCCGCAAAGGAATACGCCGCGCGCAATTCAGCAAGAAAGAAGGAATTTCATAAGACCAAAGGGAAGGTGGAGGTAGGCTCATCATTCAACATTTGCTTGAAAATAACCCCAAAAAATTCAAGATTACTATTAAAAAATGGTTGTTACGAAGGGTGCACGACAGGGTTCGTGGCGTAAGGAAAAGTTAAAAATATTCCAGGTAAGGGTATGTGCATGGCAGCCTTGAAGACTTGGCAATATACACGCTCCCACAACAGTAATGGTTAACCTTTCGATCGATTACTTGGTTGGAGGACCCCCCGAGTCTTATTGCGATTAGTAGCACATACTCAGCCCCACTGCTAAGGTCAAGCTACGAGAGGAATGGACGACTCAGTACTGACTGCAGTTAGTACAGAAAATAAATGACAGCCGACAAGAAGTTAGGAAGGGAATGGTACATCCAACACTAACAAAAATACTAACAGATAGAATGGAGAAGTATGCAAATCATAAATTATACTGCAATAAATCCAGTGACTACTAACTAAGAATCGGATTTCTATAGGATGAATCCCAAAACAGCCAATAGAGCAGTTCGATACACGCTAAAGAGTAAACCAATAGAGTTCAATCACCATTGTCGCACCAATTTATCGTACATTTAAATTATAATCTTAGAATAATAACGACAAAATTAAAATCTGACAAAGAGTTTTCAACTTTTGATTCAGGAAAAATCACCCGATCGGGCAAAAGAGAATAATAATTGATACTTTTCTACAAACTCCATCAACCCCTTGTTTAAACTTGTTTGATTATGCTGTGGCTTGCATTATTATATTGTTTATAGGGACTAAAATGTAATTGTAGTTCACATGTTTTATTTATTTATTATTTATATTTATGTTCGCTTGTGTATAAGGCCCTTGTACTGTTTCTGTTGTACAGCAAATAAATAAAAAATATACAATTCCCGAGCCCTTGCCGAGCCATAATATTCGTGGGTCGAAGACGCAGAGAGTCGGAAAACACCGCAGTTATAAACAGTCACATGAGCGTTGTGGAGAAACGAAATAAACATGGAAATAATGCAAGTCCTCCTCTCGCTCCAACTCCCGTCGCTATAAAAAGGATAAGAGTGGGAGCGGACTGTGCATGGCGAGGGAGGGCGCAATAGTGGGATGCAAGGGATCCGAGGGGGGAGGGGGCACATCCGTCTGGTATTGATCATTCCGTTTTCAGGGCGCGAGATGCCGTGTTAAGTGAACTGGGGGAGAGGAAGGGGGACGAATGGGTGTGGGGTAGAGGTGGTGCGGGGGTTGAAACGGAGGCGAGGGTGGCCGGGAGAGGGATGTATATTGTCCTTTCTCCCTCGGGAGCCCACGGAGGGGAGGAGGAGGGGGGGATGAGAGGAGACGTGGGAGATGAAAGTGGCGTCGTTCGGAGATTTTCCTTGCTCCACATTCTGGGTCCCTCTCTCGAACAGCTGATGACCCTCTCCCCTCCCTCCTACCCATTCTCCCCCCCTTTCACCTCCCCTCATCGAGCCCCCTCGCTCCATACCTCCCCCACCTCGCTATTTCTTTCAATACCGTCCCACACGGCGACCGCCTCACAACTCTCTGCAACGAGCGGAGGGAGACAAAAGAGGAAAAAGCCGTGCACGACCGTCACGCGTAAGAAAGCGTGCGTGGAGGAGACGGCGCGGAAATGCGCCGACGCACATAGGAGTTGGCGTGGGTGAAGAATACATGCAGCGGATACGAGAAGACCATGTTATAATTATGTCCATAAATACACCGAGGTGCATCGATCACTAACAACCGAACCACACTATGATCCGAAGCACTGATTAATTAGTAGGAGTAGAAATCCATTTTTCTACCTTGCCTGAAATTCCGGTATTGCTCCTGAGTCAATTCGAACTCGGAATACGTATTACTGTAGCGAGTCAGGCGTTTAATTCAATGTACGATTTCGACAGGCAAACGTAACTCATCGTCCATGGCATCATGGTGATCCACCAGATTATCAGAAGACTCGTGTCTTATGATTATAATTCCTAAAACAGCATTAGTAACCCAGCCACCATTCTTCGAGTTTCTCGAAGATGATGATTTCGAGAAATTGCTCGTGCTTCCCTCGATGAGAGAACGGATCCATGGCAACGGAAACTTGTCCAATGCTTGGATGAGTGCCATTTGTTATGGATCGACCGATGAAGTAATATAACCTATTGAATTACAAACTCATATATTTGACGACTTCATCCTCTTAGATTTCCACAAGAGATAAAAAATAATCTTTCATCACTACCGACCAGAAAGTGGTAATACGCATTGTAAACAACGGCACTAGTTCCTAAAACAGCATTTGTAAAGCGGCCACTCTTCTTTGAGTACCTCATGCATACCAGTTACTCATATATTGGACGACCCTATCCTGTTCGACTTTAAGAGGATATAAAATGTTTCGCCACTATTGACCGAAGAGTGGTATTACGTATAGAGAGCAACGACAATTAACTTTGATCGTATCAATGAATGGAAATTGAGAGTATTCTCTTTAGATATAAATACGAGAGAAACAAATTATGGATGTTGAATCCAAACTCGCCACAACGAGAGTTGAGACCTCGACCCACTCACAATAAGTACGAGATAAGTAATTAGTACGAGAAAGAAGCTATTTTACACTTATCAGGCCTCATTTAGAATAAGCCGCTAGTATATGGGGTCCGTACCAGGAAGGTATGATAAAAGAATGAGCGCGTGCAAAGGAGATCTGCTAGGTTTCGTTGTCTCGGGCGTGACTTCATGGAATCGACTTAACATAATGAAAAGTAAAGCCAGATGATGACGTGCCACGTCGAAACCTAGGTCGTACAATAAATATTTACGTGGAATTACAAAGTTTTCTTTACTTTTCATTCTGCTAGGTTTGTTAAAGGTTATGATAATTGTATTAGTGTTACGAGTTTAATAGAAGAACTAGGATGGGAATTACTATCAGAACGCAGGTTAAAATTTAGGTTAAACCTTTAAGTAAATTCGAAACAGAGTTGTTCACAGATGACGTTAGATATATATTGAGAATCCCTGCGTATTATGCTAGGTTTGATCATATTAACAAAATTAGAGAGATAGATTGTCGTACCGATAGATTTAAAATGTCATTTTTCCCTCGTACTATAAGAGAGAACAATAGGCAGCGTAGCAAAGGGATAGGTAGGTGAAATATAGTTAGAGTAGTCTGTAGTGCATGATACATGTAATAACAACCAATAATCCATTTCATATTATGTAGATACTAAGTATTTAGCAGCATGTGACCATATTATCTAGCATGTCTCCATTAAATATCCTAGTTGCATGTCAATAGTGCATGTTTGGTGATCTTCACCCCCTGCCACACACCCTCGTGGTGGCTCGCAGGGTATCACGTAGATGTAGATAAGTACTCCGGACGCCACACTAGCTTCACTCCCTCGCCGATACACCACACTCCCCTCTCCCTCCCTAATCCTCCGACCCTCTTCCCCCACCCACCCAGCTTGAATACGCGAGGCTACTCCTTGCACCCACACCCGGTGAGTCCCGCGACATTCGCAAGGTCACTTCACTTCCGCCACAAAATATGCGAACATATTGTTCCTTTGATTACGGACCCACCAAGAATTCGCCAAATGATAACAGGAAGGTATCGCGGTCGCAGTCGTCGACGGCGACGCGTATTCAGTTCGTCCTTGTTTATCTGCGCAGTCTGCCAACGTCTACCTTCGAGGTGTGTCAATATATCTCATTGTTCACTCTATCGACCTCTATTGATATACGATATTCTCTCGAGGAAATGTCGTACAAATGTATGATCGTTCGTTCATTCACTCAGACCGCTCAGCGGCAAATACACACAAGTAAATATTCAAACAGAAAGGAAGAAAGAAAGTGGATAGGAACACATAAAATTGACAAACACAAAAACAAAACACGGAACACAAACGGAAAAAATTCGACTGGACCGGGAATCGAACCACGGACCTTCGGATATCAGATACACACACACACACAATAGAAAACTTCGCCAAATGGCCACAAACAGAATAATAGAGGAAACTTACAGGGGGGTAAAAAGACGAGTAAAAAGAAAATCTTACTGGAAACGTTTCGGGTGTTAGCCCTTCCTCAGTCAGAGAGAGAATTGCACTCTCTCTGTTCGCAAGGTAATAGAGGACTGACGCATCAGACGCTACGATGAATGATCTGACAAACAACACCTGTTTCTGTCAGACGTTATTCGCTCTCCTTAGATAACAGATTCACATTGCTAAGGCCAAATATGCAATCAAACAGGAGGGGAAGACGTAAAATTCAACTAAAAGGCTCGTACTTTTGAAACAGTATATCCTAATTCAAATTATTATATTTTTAAATACTGTGGATCGCACACTTTTTACCACTCATTTTTCGAATACGTTGATACTCTAGCTTGGAAGGTTTAATGTAAATCAATTAGTCACCAAGTTTGAGGGGAAAATGTCCACGACTACCGTTATCTTTGATTTCCATCGCTAGGCATCTCGCAATCGGCATCTAACCACTACATCTACATCTAACCACTACATCTACGTAATACCCTGCGAGCCACCACGAGGGTGAGTGGCAGGGGGTGAAGATCACCAAACATGCACTATTGACATGCAACTAGGATATTTAAGGGAGACATGCCAGATAATAGGGTCACATGCAGCTAGATGGTTAGTATCTACATAATAAAAAAGGGATTATTGGTTGTTATTACATGCATCATGCACCACAGACTACTCTAACTATATTTTACCCACCTATCCCTTTGCTACGCTGCCTATTGTTCTCTCTTATGGTACGTGGGAAAAATGACATTTTAAATCTTTCGGTACGACAATCTATCTCTCTAATCTTGTTGATCTGATCAAACCTAGCATAATACGCTGGGGTTCTCAATATATATCTGACGTCATCTGTGAACAAATCGGTTTCGAATTTACTTAAAAGGTTTAACCTAAATTTTAACCTGCGTTGTGATAGTAAATCCCATCCTAGTTCTTCTATTAAATTCGTAACAATTATACAATTATCATAACGGCCTTTAACAAATCTAGCGGATCTCCTTTGCACACGCTCTAATTCTTTTATCATACCTTCCTCGTACGGATCCCATATACTAGCGGCATATTCTAAATGAGGCCTGACAAGTGTAAAATAGCTTCTTTCTCGTACTCTATCATCGCATTTGCTTAGAACCCTTTTTACAAATCCTAATATACGGTTCGCTACACTAGTTATTTCCCTGATGTGTTTCCCCATGACATGTCTTTAATGATGGTGGCGCCAAAGTATTTAAAGTATTCTACGTTAGATATTTTCTTTTCTTTAATGCAATAATTATTCCGGGGAAAGCCATTCTTTTTCCAAAAGTTCATTATCGCGCATTTCTTCAAATTTAACTCGCTGCCAACTATCACACCAATCATCAATCGCATCTAAATCCTTAGCTAAAGACTGGATGTCCCCTTCATTTCTAATTTCCTTATACACTACTGCATCTTTGGCAAAATACGGAGCTTGCCATTTTTCACTACTGTATTCAAGTCGTTTATGTAGAGAAGAAATAAAATTGGGCCTATCACGCTTCCCTGGGGAACACCCGATGTAACTTTTAATTCGCCGGAGCTGACACCATCTAATACCACACTTTGAACGCGTTCATGTAAGAAGTCTCTTATCCAGCCTACTATATTACTGTCTACTACGTATGATGTTAACTTCGCGAGTAACTTACAGTGGGGAACCTTCTCAAACGCTTTTCTAAAGTCACGAAACGCTGCATCTACCTGTACGTTACCTTCTCCGGAAACTAAAATATCATGAACAAAAAGACCTAATTGAGTTTCGCAAGACTGTCCCTTTCTGAACCCATGCTGGTTTGTTATCAATAAATCCTGGCTGTCGAAGTGTCCCATAATGATGTAACTATATGAGCTCTATAATTTTACATAATAGTGACGTTAATGATATTGGTCAATAACTACATGGCTGCTCCCTATCGTCGCTTTTAAAAATCGGGGTCACGTTTGCTACCATCCAGTCCTTGGAAACCGCGTGTTATTTGAGAGATTTGTTAAATATTACTTTAAGATACGGAGCCATTTCGAGAGCTAATTTTTATACACACAAGCTGGAATTTCATCAGGGCCTGAGGACTTGTTCAGGCTAATGTTATTTAGTACGGATACGAGTCCGCTAATTGGTTTCGTGCAAACTACGCTTAGATTGATTAAAAACGCTCTGAAAGAAATAATTCAACAAATAAGCCTTATCTAAACTGGAAGTTGCTCTTTCGCCTCTATAGTTTTTCAAGGAATTAACCGTTGACTCTTTAGTTCCCTGTACTTCCCTAACATATGACCAAAAAGCTTTCGGATATCCCTCTAGTTGTTCTCCGCGTACTTTTCTCTTGAATTCACTAAACGCATTTCTAAGGGCTGTTTTTGCGGCTGCTTTACAAATTTTATAATGTTCGATAGTATTTTTTAGATCGTTATTAGCTACATTTTTCTTAATTTCGCGTGGCTTACTCGTTGGCGTTTTAAACATTTTCTAACCTCCGCGTTGAACCACCTTGGTTCCCTATTCTCACTCTTATACTTATGAGGTATATTATCTGTTGACAAGTGACCGCGTAATTTGGAGGAACTCTTTCCATGTATTGTCTGTATCACTATTTTTGCTGATGTTCACGAATTTTTCAAAAGAAGTCTTTAAGTCACGCCTAAATCCGTTGAAATCTGCTCTACTTAAAAGGTAAATCTTTCTTTTTAATTTAAAATTTTTTCAGTATTGAGGGAAAATTTTACGTGCACTACCTTGTGGTCGCTTATTCCATCGACATTTTCAACTGTAATAATTTTTTCAGGGATGTTTGTGGCAAGTAAATCGAGAACATTCTCCCCTCTATTAGGCAAATTTACTATTTGATGTAGAGCGTATGATGCGAACAGGTTAGCTACACTAAATGCAGTAGGTATACTTAACGCGCACTCAATATAATTTGAGATCATAGTATAATTATATACTGGAATTCCACATGTCAACAGAAAATACCGGTAAATGAGAACATATGCACCTGACACTACGCAAAAACACTGCCTCGAAAGAATGAGTGAATAGAGGTCAACAACCGAGAGCGCGGAAGCGTCTGCCGCCTCGGAACGAGCGTGGACTCATTTCCGCCGCTGGGGAAGGAGTGCGGCGGCGCCTCGGCCACTTGAAAGTAAACTCTCGTTCGCAATGACACATTTAAGAGAGGGCATGCTTGTCCTATTTCAGACAGCCACGCTCTTCGAGTCATTAAGTAACTTTGTGTCACGGCACACTTCCCGGAACTAAATACAAGCATAGATAATTCGACACCAAAGGCAGCCAACCGACGAATTTCCTTGAAACGCGAACAACTGATAAGTAGTCTCAAGAATGCGTTTCACACTCATAATATTCAGAGCAGGAAAAATTATGCACAGTATTCCCTGGTGTACTTTTAGACGCTCCTATTCAATTAATGGTATTCTTCTTGATACCGAATCCAAAAATATTTTGCACGTAATGACAACGACAGAGACCACGATAAGATATTTTAAGGCTTGTTCT
Organism: Ceriagrion tenellum; assembly: GCA_963169105.1. NCBI lineage: Eukaryota > Metazoa > Arthropoda > Insecta > Odonata > Coenagrionidae > Ceriagrion > Ceriagrion tenellum. The sequence continues at coordinate 149,563,958 of OY720635.1, forward strand.
AGAGAGATTTCATTGAACAATTTGAAGTAACATCTGTTTCCAAAAGTCGAGAATGCTAACTGATAATTCGAGCAGGGGCTAATTACCCATAACCTGTTCAAGCATTTGCGCATGCATTCGAGCAAATCAACGGTTTAAATTTCAAAACAAATCCATTCTACATCATAATGGGCTATAAAGTGCCACGTGTAAAATAGCCTTTACAATCACGAAAACTCGGAAGCGTAATGATCCTGCGTGCGTGCTTACATTGACAACACAAAGAAATTTCCAACAAACATATGATACCTAATTTGTTTACCCAATGCGCATACTTCGAGTCAAACATGCTGAAAATCTCGCATACTGAACACACACGCATAAAAATATAAAGCTAGCAGTAACCCGAGCAGCTCACACTTCACACGAGGCATTCTGTTTGATTTGAGGTCGTTTTGCGCGACATTCTAGAAATAACCTAGGTAAAACTACTGATTTATCACTTCTGGAAACATGCCGCTCTCCTTACAACATGAGGGGCCATTATAATAATCAATCCAAGGGCAAATGCAAGGAGTCCATGGATGCATCAACTATTATTTTTAATCCCATAATACTGTGCAAGAGAAGAGCACGCATCACTATTGTGAACGCCATCAAGCCACGGAACAAATGCGAGCGAGCAGTGACAATAGGCTCGAAAATGCTCGCGATGATCACCTTGAAGCAACAAATCTAAGGGAACGAACAACTGAGAACACTTCGCCTGGGAGAGACATGGCACTAGGAAAGCGAATCCCATATAACGGGATAAAAATCCACGCAGACACTCCAAAAAATATATAAATCAGAACAAAGAAGTGATGCGCCACGGCTCACATAGGTTGGGATTTACTTTGGTTACATAAGAACTCACGCCAGATCCAATCCGCTAAGTTTTTGAAGGGTATTCCTCAAGGTGACGAAAAAAATCCGATAAAAATATGCATCCCAATGACATCACAACACTGACACAAACACACACACCGAAGCACTTCACGAAACACTGCACAACTGAAGCACTGCCCTTGATTATGAATTCTCGGGTGACATACACACGATACGACCAGACCTACTGCGCACACAACTGGCACGAGCACGGCTCCGTTCTATCCCAAATGATTGCGTGACGCAGTAACGGTAGTTCCACTGCCGAGGACTGCTGGTGAAATATCCCGGGAGATGGCCCCACCGAATGGGCTTCCCTCGAGCTGTGAAGTCCCCACGGCAGCGGAAACAGGGGCAGCAGCAACAGTAGGAGCTTCGAGGGAGAGGGGGTCGAACGGGGGAGGGAGGATGAGAAAGTCGTATCAAAGCGGTCCTCCACCGTCGTCCGTGCCGCTGAAGCCAAGTGTACTCCGGCTCACTTAACCCGGCGTCCGAAATTCGAAGAACATGCGTCGAAAACACATGAGTAATCGTAGTTGGGGCAGATGACTTCAAGAGAGATAGCACACACCGGCTGATTGAAACCCAAATACTGACAGTCCTAGGTTGTAACAGGCGCATACAGATACAAGTCCGTAGCACACCACGAACCGCCAAAAGGATGCGTGGCAGTGGGTATCATGTCATCAGCTGTGTGTTCATGTGAATAAATGGCGTTCCCTGTAAAAGCAGCATTGCTTTTGTCAAACTCATGAACCAAGGAAACAATAAAACAGGATGGCCATGATCATAGGCAAAATCGATCTGAGGAGAGAGTCTTATTTGATAGATCTTTGACGGTACTGTGTTAAAAAAAATCATAAATATTATGCCCAGCAATTTACGACTATAATACGGTATCACAAAACGTTACACTATTTTTAAGGTTCTTGGCTTAAAATGATCCGCGTCGGATTGTTGCGTTGATTTTTATCTAAGAAACACTTCAAGTGAAATAAAAGTTGCGAATTCATATGAAGACGTTCATAAGAAGAAGTTGAGACTCATATGATGTTTCGCAGGATAAACAACTAAAACCGAGTACAAAAGTTAAATCACAAGCAATAACTTCCAAAAAAATATCAGAAATGGATTAACGTGGCTGATTGAGCGTCGTAAATGATTGAGTAACCAAGATTACAAGAGAAATTGTACATTAAGCAACAGATAGGAATCCACCAATCAAACACTAGATGAGTGGTATTAACAAGTTTCTGCAAGCTAAACCTGCAAGAAACTGAGAATTTACCTAAGTCGTTCGCAGCGAATAAATTGTAAACAGGTCGATAATAAGAGGCATGATGCCGACACCTCACAGGTGGAGTATCACACGTGAGTTACAGAGGTCACCCGCAGACCCTCCCAAACCCAAAGTGCCACCCACTCGAGAAGAAAGGATTACGTGGGGTCGTAAAAACCCATTCCTACGACTCGTAAGCATAGCGTGGTTGATCGGATAAGCGCCTCAAGAAGTACACACAGAATATATTTATAAACAAATGACTGATATTAATAATGCTGGCATTTTTTCCGTGGGGACGATACTTAAATAAGGAGAGAAATTCAGAAACATGACAAACAAGGATCGTCTGCATTTGAAAGTTATTCGGAGGAGCAATGCATGTAAAATGGACAAGTTATGAAAGAATTAAAGGTTACGGTTGAAAATATACTCCGATGATTCTTTTTCGATGTCTGAGGGGCCACAGGAATCACAGTGACTCCTGTAGCAACAGAGAGAATGGAATTGAGAGTAAATGCCTCAATGACTGAAATACTGGGTTTTGACCAAGAGAATAAGAAGTACGACAAGTTTGCACAGTGAAATAATTGAGGAAACGGATGATTTTGTATACCTTGGTAGAATTGTTGCGAGAGACGGGAGAATAGTTTAAAGCAGTGGTTCCCAAAGTGGGCGCTACCGCACCATGGGGTGCTTTAATCTGGGTAATCATTGGTTTAACCACAACTATTTCAACTTTATTTTCAAAATCTTCCTGATTTCGTAATGAAGTCTATGATTTTAAAGCTTCCAGCTTGAGAGGCGTTGGATAAAGGTTTGTTGAATACAGGGGGCGGTGGCTCGAAAAAGTTTAGTAAATATTGGCTAACAGTGATTGAATGGCTTGAGAATGCTGAGGCGACAGTTTCAGGAAGTATGTATGCTATATCAAGGAATGTAAATTGATCTCTTCCAATTTTTCTCGGGGTTCCGTCCGGATGAGTGGGTCCATGATGGCCGAAGTTTTAATACTCGACTCGAGCATCGTCCTCAGGGCAGAGGCGAGTGAACTTTGAGAATCTCATGCGCCGGGAAAGCACCAGATCCTACTTAAGTTGATCTCAATAAGCAAAAATTACAATAGACATAAGTCAACACCTTCCTATTTCATGCCACGGTAGATAAACTTGAGTGTTTAAGGAGAAGCAAGATAGAAGCATGATGGCAAAAAAACATGGTTAGATACATAAAATGATATAATGATAAGCAAGAGCACGCTAAGCCAAATGTATAGGATATCGGAGAAGTATTTTCAGTAAAATCACAATGGAAATAGATAAGAATGAATGAGTGGTGAGAATTGATGCTTCGGTAACGAACAAGTGGGAGGAGAGCGTGCTTTCTTAGTTTTGTGATGCCTAGGAAATGAATAAGAGCCGAGTGGAGAAGCAGATTATTGACTGAGGAGTGAATAGTACGAAAGGATGGGCTGGACCGAGAAAGACATGGGTGGAGGACATTCTTGAGAAAAGGTATAAATAATATGGGACTAAAGAGCAGGAGGGAAATTATTAAAGTTCATTAAAGAGTCAGATTTACAGCCCCACCACCGACCAATAAAATGTTATAACCGAGTTTACCTCGGAAAGAACGGCGTGATGGATATGTATGCACGTTATAAGCAGAGAAAATCAACCAAACTGATTTAGCACACGTTCACCTAATTAACAAATCGAAGGGTCCATTATCTAACTTTCGGGAGATAAAATTATGGAATATCTTAAGCAGACATGTGTTGATTGTGTTTCACTGAGTAAAAATTCCAATTATGCCCACGGGGTCACCTAACGGGATAAGCAAAGGTCGTACTGAAAGGACATTGTAAGGCCGCTTTACATGGTGGATTAAATTATACAAACTAATGTATCATACAATGTACAAGAAAATGAATGTGTTTAGAGCAGGTTCAAATTCCCGTTCAGCCATTTAGACATTCATACAATTTACAGCTTTACACGGAACAATCTTCCTCGGGAAAGAGTACATGCATTCGTCTGAACAAACAACTTACCATGTTAAGCGGTCTCTAGAATTGTAATGCGAGATAAGGGATTAAATTAGCGTCGACAGTATTGGGATTTTGAAATATGTTTACTTACTGGTTCAATACTGACATTATTGTGACGTTTCTCGGCCATAGTATTCACCTAATATTTGGCGTAAAAAAGAAATTCCATCTAATTCATGGGCATGCTGTTCACTGATTTCACAGTTGCATTTTAAGCATAAAAGTTAAACTTTTAAAATCACTATTAAGGCTTGTAGCTTTCACAGACGAACCCCGGATCTACAGCAGCAAGAGCATAAATGAAATGGCAATTAGATAAAAAATATTCGTATTAAAATGAAACGCTAAGTGAGGAGGAGAGAATAAAGTTTCTCTCCTCAAATGCCCCTTCTGAAATGCACTTTCGCTGTAATTGATAAAATAGCGGCATCAAGCCAATAAATAAGCAGGGGGTAACAATGAGTGCATTAACCATACGGTAAAGAGAGGGATTGCCATGCAATTATAAAGCAATAAAATAATGACCCATCTTGACGATACGACGAACTGTAGATACTAAAAGAAGTCACATAGGCAATGTACTGACGTAATAGCAAAGGTGACAGCGTTAATTGCGCGGTAACATAACATAAACCAGGCACGGGGGCAAATAACCAAGAAAATACCGCGAATAATTAAAATTACAGTAAGTGTTTAAGTATAAGTTAACGCACGAGCAATTCATTGTAGAGTAATAGTTTAGTGATCGAGGCGAGAGTCCTCTCCATTGTGCCTTACTGCTATTGTGAGTTGAGTGTAACTCGGGGTTCAGTGATAATAGCGCTACTCGATATCACCTTCTACTCAACGTGCTTAAAACCATAAGGTTTAACACGGCTTTTAAAGAAGAAAACATGAGTACTCAATAAGGAATGATAACCAACCTACTACAATTTCAAATAGGTTAGCAAAACTTATCAGTTTTTACGGCTACCATAACACTACTATGCCATTACACATTTATAAAACCACGAGACTGCAATGGAAAAATACTTGAGAACTCCCCACACAATGCAATCCCCGACACAACGGATTTCTATGATATAGGAAATGGATTTTATGGAGAGTGGAGATTTTTGTTACGGTTATGAAAAGATTGCAGAACGAGGAACGCTAAGAATGAGAACGGACCTTATGGATTCATCTACATCTACGAAATGCCGTGCAAGCCACCACTAGGGTGTGTGGCACGGGGTGATTCCACACCATGCATGCAGCACTCATCCCAGTCCAATCAGAATTGCGCGCGTTCCCCGGAATGCCAGGCACTGGCCAAAGCAGTCAGGATTAACTGAAGGGATGAAATATGTCATTTAAATAAGGCAAGCATATGAAATACACGCTTATGGTGCAGGGTGGTCAAGAGGCAAGTACTTTTATGACCATCTAAACCCACGTTAAAACGTACATCACGACTAATAATAACCTTCACATGTCAACAAAGGATGACAGAAAAACGTCCCGTTCCCTTGATCCACCAGTGAAGGTCTCAAAAATGAAAGTGGCGGCCGCAAACACTGAGGGAAAAGCCAATTTTGCTAATTAAGTTGTCGCCGCTGGTGCTTAAATATCCGGCCTTAGGAGATTGAAAAAGGTACGTGGAACCTGCAAAGTTCATAACCGAGCACCACGCCAACCCAGTGGTGATCTCGTAGCACGTAGCCCACGATGCCACGAAGAAGTCGAAATACATCAACATCTACGTCATACCCTGCAAGCCACCCAAAGGGTGTGTGGCAGGGGATAGAAATAAGATTATGATGCATGTAGAATACAGAGATAGCTGCCCGTTTTAGGCAAAAACGAGCAAATACGAAAGTCAATGGCCTTACCCTATGATAGGCCAAGTGTTATTTCCGGGGGGGGGGGGGGGAATTTCTGGTCTCGGTGTCCTTCCCCATTGTGTCCCTTAGCTACAGTCTCTGAAGCGGGAGGAGGCAGCGTTTAATAAATACGACGACGGCTACAGAAAATGATGCGACCTTATAAACGTGATCATACGCTAAGCTAATGATTTTTGCCTTTTGACACTCACGCAATCAAATTTACGGCAGTCTGGGCAGATGGCATTCTGAGGAACAGCCATTCCCTGCGTAGCAAAGGGATGGGTACGTGAAATATAGTTGGAGTAGTCTGTAGTGCATGATGAATGTAATAACAACCAATAATCCCTTTCTTATTACGTAGATACTAACCATCTAGCTGCATGTGACCCTGTTCTCTAGCATGTCTCCCTTAAATATCCTACTTGCATGGCAATAGTGCATGTTTGGTGATCTTCACCCCCTGCCACACACCCTCGTGGTGGCTCGCAGGGTATTACGTAGATGTAGATGAACAATGTGCAGAGCCGTCGATAGCAGCGTAAGAGAAATATGAAGGACTCGAGATAAGTTACTCTTATCGAACAACGCTCCCTTTCATTGCAAGTGATAAAGAGAAGGAAAGGGGGTTTCACATGGAGCACCCAGCACACCTACAAATCGGTCGTCCTTTCTCTCGAACCGGCAACGTTGCCTTCTCCACCCCCAACCACCCCATCCTCCCCCAGTCTCCGTCCTCCAACCCCCACCCCTCGCACAAATACAAGGAAGGGAACGGCCATACCCTACATTTCCAGTCGTATTTTCAAAGACTCCCTCTTCTTCACCATCTCCCTCCGAGCCGACCAGCCCACCACCGCGAGCACCACCCATGGCTCATTCCCCCTCTCCCACAGAGAGCACCTTTGCCAGACCCGGCCGTGCACAAGCCGCCGTCATCGCAGCTGGCAGGCACCAAGGGACGCGAGACTGCTGCGGGGGAGCAGTAACATGGAGGTGTCGCCCTTCTGACTAGCCCCACAATCAGGGAGTGAGGGGTATTGGCAGTGGAGTGAGAAAGGTCCGGCGAAGAATATCGTCGCTCACACAGAGGGTCAATCCAGAGGGCGACTCGCAGAACACCACGGGTCGAATCCAAATCCTCACGCCGAATATGCATCAGCAACGAACAAATCGAACATCGAGAACCCATTATTGCTAGGTGTAAAAAATGAGAGACCTTGGTTCAAGGTTATCTCGGACTTTTAACTTGTCCCGCAAATAAATGCGTCTCTAATATTTGTCTTTCACTGCTCCTGATTAGGTGTCAGCGCCTTTTTAATATTTAATGAAATCCGACGCTTCAGGTGAGAGCATTTATTCTTCTTCGGATATCGCTTTTCCCACCCGTCAATTCTGAAGGAATGGACTAAGTGTGGGCAAATGCGAGACTGTTAAGACTTCAAAATAAAGTTCAGATTTCACTTAATTCGCATAAAAAATTGCCATACATCTACGCACGAAAATGGCACACATATACGTTCGTCAAGGCTACGAGAAACCTATCACACACCATTGATGCGGCTTTACCCCGCTGCCGTACACCCAATAGGTGGCTTGCAGGATAATATGTAAATGTAGACTTCTTTCGGCAACAGAAGCGAGAAAAGGGCCATTTTAAATTCAAAATAGTGGTCTTTGAGTGAGCAACTGAGTAACACCATTCTCCTTGCACCCTCTAGAATCATGAGCTTCTGGCGTTACAAATAAACTGACTCTGCCAACTATCCGCTATCATTTTAAACAACCGACAATTGCAGACTGCAACCTACATGAAGAGCGAGTGGTAGGGCTGTGTTTAATATAATATTGATTAAATCCATACTCCCAGCATAATTGCCGCACTGTATTTCAAGAGTCAGTCCCGCGCTAGGTTAAAAAGGAAAAGTAATCGTATTTCCCAAATTGTAGCTCTATTGCAATGAACAGTAGGACATCTCGATTACCACGACAGACTTCCACACATACATGCACTGAAAGCAACATATACTATTTCCACATTTTAGTTTTTATTTCTTAGGCAATAACAATCTGAGGTGACTAAACCTTAGAAAAAATCATTAATTTTGCTGATAATTCCCCATGGCAATGGGGATGATCATAAAAAGAAGGGATGATGTCATGGACGACATGTTTTCGTTACTTTTATCGACTTTTGGTTTCCATGGACATTTAAACCTACACGTAATAGTCTAATAACTTATGGCGACTAATCCACACAGGGGTTAGCATCTGAAACACTTACTTTAAGAAACTACGACCTTTTCCTCGACGATCACCGACAACATTTTTTTAATGCACCGTAGAAACCGCAAATAGCATATTTGTCACCTCCAATCCCTACGAAAAACAATAATATCAGACCCAAAAAATAACTGTGGGATAACTCCTGTATGACTTTGTTGTTAGAAAAACTTAAGGCAGAACAATAGCAATATTTGTACGCCCTAGACGGTGACTACGGATACTAATAGTTATCCTGACTGCTTTTGGCCAGTGACAAGCGGCCGGGGGATCGTACGCGGTTCTCATTTGAACTGGGTAGAGCGATGCATGCTTGGTGTGGAATCACCCCATGCCACACACCTGAGTTGGAGTCTTCCACGGTATTTCGCAGATGTAGATACTATCATCATGACACTAAATGGAATTAATGCAAATCGAGCGAATCCGTAACCTCGGTTAAGGCTAGCCTATGCTAAGATTAATGTTATTTCTTTAAGCCAAGTCTTGGATTGATACAGATGACGAATTCACCCCAGAAACGAGCTCTGAAATCGCTCAGGTTATCATTCTATTGTTTCACATTTTGAAAGAGATCAGTAGGGAAGGCTGGAATTCCAAATAGTAGTTTAGGTGCCATCAACAAAGCACAACACAAAAATAAACTCCATACCGCAGCATTCAAATCCTACAACAAACCCATAAAACGCATTTATCACGGAAAGAAATATTTATACAACACTATTATTCCTCTAACCCAAATGATCATAGCCACCGTCAGTTCATTCCCTCCACTGAAAATTGTGTCACCTTACATTTCCGATATAACTTCCCAGCTCTCCGTCAAGTACAATACGGGCAGTCTACGTACGCAAAATAAATTAAAACAAAATATTTTCTGTAGCATTGGCATTAAGTGTAGTTATGCTGGTAACAGTTTATCTTTTGATAAGCATTTGCAGGTCTTCGCAAATGCATTAATAGTAATAGTTCCGTCAACTTTATCACGGTAGATTGTTATACAAATTTGTGAACCCTTAGCCCCTGCCACACACTCTTGGTTGCATCGCAATATGCAGATGTATGGCAGTGCTGAACCAAAAAAAAACACGCAGTAACAGGAATATTAAGTACGGAGACTTTTGGGGTCCTCAAATGCTCGAGTGCAGTTATTAGAAAAACTGGTTGAATAATGCGGTCAACAAATTACGAGCATATCTAGTAGAACAAGCTGATTAAAATGTTTATACCGATGGAAATAATTAAAACAATAAAAATCTATAACAACCCTCTTAAATGGACCACACCTATTTCACGGAGTTTGGAAAATTATTGCAAAAAGTTGTTAATTAGGGCAACATTGATTATAAACGAAAATCTAGCAGTGAAAGAGTTGCAAGGTCACAGGTATTCGGCAACGTGATGTAGTCGAAGGACTACAACTCCCTTCTTAAGGGCACAATCCCCATTCGCATAATACATATCGCCCGTAACGGTTCGACACGACATTCATATTTAGAAATAGATAACTACAAAATCAACTTTTTTTTCAACAAATGTTTGACACTTCCTAGGGGCATTAACTTCGTCCATACTTCATGGCGTTGGCAGAGAGCATATTTGTTTGCACCTAATATGGTGAGCCAGAGATGGAGCTGCATTTACGCATTCTAACATCAGAGCTCGAGAGAGGCAACAGGGAAACGAAGTGATACTATTGTTAGTATAGTTAGGAGGTTAAGCCTATAATTTAATCTACGCTGTGATAGCGATTCCCATCCTAATTCTTTTAACAGTCCAGACACACTAGCCAACTTACCGCAGCATCGTTTCACAAACCTAGCTCCTCTTCGCTGTACGCGATCTAACTCTGATATCAACCCCGTTTCGTATGGATCCCATACACTAACAGCATATTCCAGATAAGGCCTAACGATTGAAAAATAACAACGTTCTTTCACTTTCTCATTATATTTGACGAGTACTCTTTTGATAAAGCCTAGCTTCCTGTATGCTTGACCGCATATTTCCCGAATGAGATTAACAAGATTAGAGAGATAGATTGTCGTACCGAAAGATTTAATGTCATTTTTCCCGCGTACCATAAGAGAGAATAATAGGCAGCTTAGCAAAGGGATAGGTAGGTGAAATATAGTTAGAGTAGTCTGTAGTGCTTGACGGATGTAATAACAACCAATAATCCCTTTCTTATTATGTAGATACTAACCATCTAGCTGCATGTGACCCTGTTCTCTAGCATGTCTCCCTTAAATATCCTACTTGCATGTTTGGTGATCTTCACCCCCAGCCACACACCCTCGCCGTGGCTCGCAGGGTATTACGTTGATGTAGATGTATTGTAATGCTCAGAGTGAAGAACGATCTCAAGGGCTACGGTGCTTCATTGGTGTATACTCTTGTAATATTTTGTTTGTGTCCTTATTGTTTGTTTAACGTTCACTATAAAATGGCTTCATTTTATACGTGATCTTTTTCTCAGATAAATAAATAAATATACCAGGGGCATCCATCAGATAGGTCATAGGAATACTCGGCAACCCATGTCGCAGTCGAGCAATTCAACCCATGTCAGATCATGCAAATCGTACTAAGCAGGACATATCCAAGTTACTGTAACACAGACTGGTGCCATAGTAGGTGTCACCCTCATCACTATTCACCCTAGAAATCATTGGAGTAGAAACTGACGTCAACAGAAATACCATGACTAAAACCTGTTCTACCAGAAGGAATTAAATGAGGGTTACTGTAACTGTATTGCACTATTTGTAAGCTGGCAGACAATGATCCAAAATGCCATTGCTTAATATCATGAAATCGAAGCTGGAAGCAACTCTGAAAACATGAAGTACAGAGGATGTTTACGATACATATACTACCGGCTGTTAGCACCGTCAAGTGCTGGGTGATGTGAGTGGGAGAAAGAAATCCTTAGGGTACCTTTTACAATGCGGCAATACCACCGATAAACGATAGCTTATTGACTTTTAACTGAATTACTGCAGGCAAAGACTAATCTATATCCATATCTCCGAGTGACGACCCAAGAATCAAGTTTAATAGCTTTAACGCCGACTTAACTATAAATAGTGAATCTCAATGAGCAATTATACAGCCTAATCAGAAGACTGTTCTTTTGTAGCTTGAGCTAAAGTAGGATGAGGTCAAACTTAGGACATACGTCGACGGCTAAACGCAATTATCATTTCAATCTTCTTCCACGTACTTCCAAACCCACATTGCGACTGAAATGATTTTAGGCAATGTTCGTGATCCTCACAGTTGCATGTTTAAAAACCTGAGTCCAACTTCTTCCAAGCACCCTTGAGGACCACGGAATCTGACGACAGGTCAACGTTTTATTTACCAGAAGGTTACAACTTAACGAATTTAAGTTAAACAAAATGTAAACGAACTTCAATGAAAGAAAGGCCTTTCCTTCAGGCTTTTTCTGAGGACAGCTCGTAATTTCGCAGGGATAAGTACAAAACATACATTACAATGAATAGGATATGATCGCAATTACATGAAGGCACGAACACATTTTCAACAAAAAATGACACATGCTCATCTATAATTCATCATTCGTAAATGTAGATGTAGCAAATGGGCACAGCGTCGGCTATTTCCAACGATGAAAACATTTTACAACAATTTAATGCGAAAACATATCCAGCATAGTTCATAGAAGAAATCCAAACCAACAAAGAAATGCGAACGATAACAGGGAAAACCACAAGCGAGCGAAACTGGAACCGAACGGGGCCCCATTTGACTCGGTACCAACTTAACAGCAACAAAACAGTGCCTCACCTCTTCCGCGTTGTAAATATCCCTTCTCCCTTGGACAAGAGAGATAAAGAAAACACAATCGGCTCTCTTCGCGGCACTTCGGCACCGGATTATACCGGACAAACCCGAACGATTCGAGTCTTAACGGAAGAAGAAACCTGCCATCTGGTGATAGAAACTACTAGTTTTCTTTGGCCGGGGCACGAACTAATGCACACCATGGTGGAAAGAAAACTGTTGTAGCGCCGGGCAGGCCTGTGTTCCACCACCACCTCCTCTTTCTCCCTCCCAAACAGACTTCCCCCCTTCTCCACTCCCCCCCCCCTCCCAAAACTCTTTCCCCTCCACAGCACGACCAAGTTCCCCCCTCCATTCGACGGCCAGAACCCCTCCCTCCACAGCCTTCCAACTCCTCCTCCTCTCCTCCACCTTCCCCCTCCTCCAAGAGCCCTCTCCTCCTTCCAGTGAGTGCGTGGACTGAGGGAGTGAAGTGAAGGGGAATGCGGGAGGGGGGGGGATTCAGGAAAAGCAAGAAGGGGTTGGGGATGACGGCAAAGGGAGTGAGAAAGGAGGGAGGGAGGGGGGGATAGGTTGGGAGGGCACAGGTTGCCGAACTGGCAGACATGCTTTTCGCATACCTACGCCAAGAGCCCCGCTCCTCGCAGTGTTGCCAAGCCGTCTTCGGCTACGCCGCTGCTTCGGCGTCTCTCTCCCGTCCTCATCGCCACGATTTCCTCGTTTCAGCATCCCTCCAACGTTTTGAACCCTCGAATTTAATGCTTTATTCAGTTTATCACTTCCATAGGATTGATCTATCGGTTCACAGAAAATCATACATCACTTTGATTCAAAGAAAAGACTAGGCATGCCAACTTTTCAAGTGAACTACGACTATGGGCTCGTTGCCTAATTTTTAACTATTTGGTTGACAAACAGATTTTGATTTGAACATCCCTAATCTTGAAAAGACTTGAGAGAATCTAGCCTTTAAGGTGGAAAATAAATTCAGATGGTTAAAACAAATTCCACACCAAACACGTAGTACGCCAATGAACACATTAGTTTTCATGTATTTAATTCTTGAAGACAGCTGCGGAGAAGAATTTGACCACTACTTAATAGAAGGAAGCTCAAACGCAATGCGTAAGTGAAACGCAAGCCTTCATTAGTTGCCGAGTCCGGGTCTTGCTGAATGGGAGTAAAGAGGGACGACACGCTATGAGGGCACGTCCTCGAATCTGATGCCTACAGCCTCAAGCCGTCTGTCCCTCCATAAGGAGAAGACACACGGCGAGTACGGGGAGAAACAAAAGCGCGAGGTAGGTACATTTATAAGACTTACACGTACGAATAGATAAAGTATGGATGTATGAGGGACATGCAAAGTGCGCTTGAGAGCAATAAAACAAAGAAGCAATGTCGATGATCGGTTGCGAGAAATCCAAGTTACTCATCTCTCACCGTGACGTGGGTTAATTGAAGCCGCGAAGAAAAGACGGACAGTTGAGCGGGGAGAAAGATAGATGACTGTGCGGCGGAAGAATCAGATGAGGATATTCAATCAAACACACGGTGGGCACGTAGACTGAAATTTCCCTCGAAGAAAGCTTGATTACCACCAAGACTAAAAAAGAAAGTAAATAAACGATGATGGTGATGACAAAAAGCTCATAAGGACAGTGCCATCATCAGAAGTCTCCGACCGATAAGGATTTGACAAGCCTGAACTGACACTGCAAGAGTTAATTTCGTCGCTCGGGACGCTTGTACCAAAAGAGGAGTCCAATGAAAAAACGGTGCACCTAAGGTGCGGAATAAGGGAGCCATTTCCCTTAGAAAAAAACCAATAATCCTAATTCTCTCGTCAAACAATTAATCGGGAAATACGAGAGATTCTTGTTTAGGGAGCGCACTGCCATTTTAATTTGAGTATTCAGTCCAAATAAACCCATGGGTTATCATAATGTTCCTCATAGCATCACAAAGTTATGATAATCGTATAAGTGTCACGAGTTTAATAGAAGAACTAGGATGGGAATTACTATCAGAACGCAGGTTAAAATATAGGTTAAACCTTTTAAGTAAATTCGAAACCGATTTGTTCACAGATGACGTTAGATATATATTGAGAACCCCTGCGTATTATGCTAGATTTGATCAGATTAACAAGATTAGAGAGATAGATTGTCGTACCGATAGATTTAAAATGTCATTTTTCCCGCGTACTATAAGAGAACAATAGGCAGCGTGGGGATAGGTAGGTGAACTATATTTAGAGTAGTCTGTAGTGCATGATGCATGTAATATCAACCAATAATCCCTTTCTTATTATGTAGATACTAACCATGTGACCCTATTACCTAGCATACCTTCATTAAATATCCTAGTTGCATGTCAATAGTGCATGTTAGGTGATCTTCACCCCCTGCCACACACCCTCGTGGTGGCTCGCAGGGTAGTACGTAGATGTAGATGTACGTAGATGAAAGTACTTCCTTGCAACATTTAATATAGGTACCAAATATCAATAAGTAAAATAACTCCAGGCGACACAAAAATTTACGAGGCTTTGTTATGCAGACGAGGAGGTGATAAGAAGACTTCGACGCAAATCGACGTCAGAGGTAAAATACACACAATGTGAACAACACATCTGAAAACAGAATATAAAGACGTTTTGCCTATACGGTGGACGCATAGACATTTTCGCAATAATGCGGCTAAAAATGAGAGGCAAAACGGCAATATTCAACATCCAATGCTTCTGCACTTCTTGGCGCTGACAGAAATCTTTACTATTAGCACAAATGGATTCGCAGACAAATAATTTCGATCAAAATTTTCAATGCAACCAAATTTTCACCCTCATCATCAATTTTGAAAGAGCACTGTTACACAGCCTAATTTCTGAGATATTTTTGCAGACACCTCAAATGAAAGAGGAAAAGATAATTTCCAGCTACGGAAAGGCAATTAACTAACAGAGGTAATTATTAGGGAGCAATTCGCAATGGAACCCACGTATCCCATTGGCGAAGTAAAATGTATATATACTGCCCCAACTTTCTGCAAAAATACCTGTGATAATGCAATTCTAAATTAGACTTATCGACGCATCCTGATTACTTCAGTGCTTCGAACATATTACGGGCAATATTCTGGCCGTGAACATGCCAAACACCCTTGAGGTGGCTCGAAGGGTATACAGATGTATCCGACGTATATAGACGCCACCGACATCTTTTTTCACTCACACTTGCATGCGCCCTCAATCAGGTTTTTCATAGACTACGCTAAAAATCGCTAGAAATACGGCGACTGTATTCATTTTCATCTTAAATGCCAACGTACGTTTTTGGGACTAAGGGATCTACAATACGATCAAGAATAAAAACTAATACTCTCGACTTCAATGGAAAACCTATGGTTGCCAATATCTCACGGATAATGGGCTGGGACGAACAAATCACACGGGGCACGGAGAATTCATCCAAGCCGCCTGGGTTGCACGAGCACAATACAAAGACGAAATAATACTTTAAGATTGCAAACTTAACTGATAAGTTTTGGAAAATTACGTATTCCACTTCGACAAAGATCGATAAATAAGGTGGCAGGAAATTTGAGAGCCTTGGCATTGTGGATAACAATGACCGAAAGCAAGAAAACACCTCTTTGAGATGAAAAACAACCATTGCGGAACTCTCAATGCTCGCAATTTTGACCAACAACAGTACAAAACAGTATACATAAGCATGATTGACAAAAGAGTATGTAGAGGTTCGGTAGTTTTTTTTAGAGTATGTAGAGGTTCGGTAGTTGATAAGTCGATTAGGTCTCGGAGTAAAGCATTTTTTTTCGCGAAAACATCCATCTACCTAACTACGAAAAGATAATGTGAAGTATATATCGTTATGCTATATAGCATCATTTATGGACTTAATCATTGAGTTCAGCACCAATAAAATCCGAGGCAGCAGTGGCAAATCAAATGTGAGAAGATGCCGCCACTACCTCTTGACTCTAAGACAGATGCATGGGGAGTATAGGAACGCTACCAGTCTCTCAGAAGTCATTACTGGCAGGGATCCAGATTGGTTTCATTGAAAGATTTTATGCATTTAAGTTGGAAATGGTAATCGTCGAATACCTTTCTGCAAAGGGTAGCGCCAAAAAGAAACTTCCTGTCAATCTGAGGCTGTGTTAGCAATCGCAGGTGTCAGGAATAGGATAAGGGTATAGCCGGAAAAAGGAAGAGACAATACTCCGCCCGTTTCACCCATCAACAGCAGAGGAATGGACCAGTTAATGCGCTATCGGATGTTTTCAATGTCTGCTGGCGACAAGAACACAACAAACATTTGATTTTCATCAGCGGCTTTATTTTAAGGCACCTCCTCTCTCGTCAATAGTCAACACTTCAAAATTCCGAGGTAGTAAACAGTTATTCACTCTTCCGCAGATGTGTTTAGTGTCTCAAAATCCTTGTTGTCAGATGGTTCAAAGTTCTCACAATATGCTCCATGTAATAACAATGACAACAAATGAATGCACCGAAGAAAGAATCGATTTCAGGAAGAATGTGCATTGTTTCACTTCCGAATTTCATGGCCAAATCGTTTATTTTTACAGTCGGCGTAAAAATAAACATACGATAAACGAGATAAATCTACTAGTTCAAAGTCTGTTAGTTCGCGAGAGAGTTATTTCGGTGTTAAAAAAGAACAACCGAAGACATTCGCGACATCAAACTAGATCCCCTCCTTGGCAAGAGAATGAATAGAAACGGCAGAAGCAGAACTGTGTCGTTAGGATAGGTAAACATAATTCCTAATTCGGCATTACTCTGAAGAGCTATTTCTTCTTCAAGAAAAAATAAGCAAAAATGAAAATTTCACAGCGGACAAGGCCGTGAAAATATAATTTGTGGATTACCAGTCGGTACACATGATACCCACCGCTTTACTACAATTGCCACAATCTTTGAATCATTTTGACTAAACACAGCAAGCCTAAAAGAGGCTCAGCTATGAAGACTCGAAGATCCTTCGAAAAGGCTACATTAGGAACTCATTATCGTATACTTGGTCATTGGCAATTACGTCAAGCTATGTTGAGTGTGCCACAAACTGCGTACATTTGCAATGGGTATTGCGGAAGAATATAAATATCAATAAAGGTTTTATTGTTATAAAAATCAAGAAAATTAAAAATATTAGAGCATAATAAAGATGGATTTACCAAAACAATGAACTTTCTCCGCCTAATTCAATACTGGTAGGGGTTACAAAGTCTAGCGGAATGTTATCGATCTTTCTCATATGCTCTTGACTCATCCAAATCTCCCATCGCATTGCACGCGCACTCACTCTATCCCACAGGGGCCATTTGGGAATCATATCCTTCGCGGTACGTGAAAGCCCTTCGATCCAAGCTCAATAATGCTCCGTAACACTTGGGGGCTAACCTCCGACTGGCAAGTGGACCGAATTATGAATGATTTTAACGAAATTTCTGGGCCTAAAATGATTCAATACCGTGACACCATGTATGACTAGTAACCTCGGCCATTAAGCTCACAAAATGCTACCGCTGACTGCACCGTGTTCTTTCCCTACTCCAGGATCACAAGCTATTGCATCATGAGTATCAAACGGATTGCCAGAAAAGGACCCACCCGACGGCAAAGCATGAAACTAGAATCAACGCACGCTTGGATTCGAGGGACAACTGAAGCAACGGTTGCCGCCACATTGATTATGTGTATCGTCGTATTACATTCATTTGCGAATCCATCGCTATGGTCCCACATTGGGTAAAATGAACGGGAGAAAAGGCAAGATTAGAACTATGGTTTGGTGATAATGGAAGCATATTTCAGTGCTCCCCCCCGATGGACAACGGTTCATGACATGGCCAGCCAGGGATGAATGAATTGAAATGGCATTGGGCTGGAGGACACTTGATGCTCCGTCACGCATTAAGAGCTATTGTCTCATCTCAAAACCTTAAAGACTCGAACAGCGGTGAAGGACATAGCCAACGACAGAGGGAGTTGGTCATCACTTGCGGTGCGCGCAGTCAATCTGAAATTTTATGACATTAATATCGAAGCGTAAGGAGGAATTAACAAACAAATAAGTTACACATGCGGTGATGAACATCATACACCCACAATTATTGACGGTAAGGCTTTAGAATGAGCCAATTCCACGGTACTTGGATGCATTTAATCACAAAAAAGTCACATGAACTAATTAATTTCTCGGGCTGCCGGCTTCATGGAAAGTTGGATCAACATACGCTATTACATATTACAAAATCTCTGGGAGCAAATAACAGTCTTGAGATTGGTGATCATCCCATTAGACTATCACATTCATATGAACTAAATATATATCACCAACAAAATTTAAAGTCTTTAACAAGTGACACAAGAAAAAAACACGGCAAATCGTGCCCTTACGAAGTCAAGTCACCTCTTAAACGGTAATATCTAAATAAATCATTGCACATGTAAATGATTCTACCTTATGCCAGGTAGCGAATTATTGTGTGATGCACACAGCAAATAGGAAGAAAGTGAATACCACAGTTGCGCCATCTCATCTCATAGCCGACGTGTAACTTTCATTAAGAATACGACGATGCTTCAAGTTTTTAAGACTGCACTCAATAGATTGACCACGAAATGCATTCCAGGACAAAATCACGATTGGCTATACTAAAGAACAGGCAATGAAATATTAATCGCAACTTTCATTATCACTTCAAATGAAAAAGTAAGCAGCTCATTGAGAACAAGTAAATCGCATTCCACCTGTTTCAAGCATAATTAGCGACTTCCTCGAGACACGCGACCCACTGGCTTTAACTGTGCATCACTTGGGAGAATGAAAACCTACTTGCGCTCTGAAAATTATTATTATCTCTCTTAAACGGCCGATACAGAAGAGATGACAAGAAAACTACTCTCTGCAATCACGGAGTAGTTTACACGCGGTCATAGTACATAGGCCTTTGCATCATCTTACGAGTTAGGCTTGAAAAAAAGAGATGTTCGGCCGTAATGATAATCTCATTATGTTTAAAATCCTTCTGCAAACATTGGAATGGCCATCGCTTTCAGACCAATAATTAAAATTTATTATTAATCTTATACGCATTTCCCGATTCAGTTGACATCGATGTCAACAAAAGCATGCGAACTCCACGACATACTACTCTTGATTAGACCATAAGAATAAAATTAGAACAACAGACTGCAGAACGTTTAAAGGGTCGTTTTCTCCGCAAACGATGTGACTATAACACCTGCCAATGGTATCTTGACTAGATTTGTCGATAGGTAGAATAGTTAATTAGTTGACTAACTACCTAATGCTCCACATTTAGATCTAAATATTACCGTAAAAGCCAACTCAACGGTGGGCGGCAGGGAGTGAGTTCTCACCAACATGCACTATAACGCACCAGTGAAATACCAAGTGCTGATATCCTAATCTACTACGTAGTACTAACAACACCTCTGACATGTTTCACGTACACCTCTTGTATCTCTGTACATTTATGTGGTGGCAGAAAACAATAATAATACACACTTTCCCTAATATTGGTAGTATATACATGGCGTAGCTCATACTTATGAACATTCGCCTCCTGACAAATTTTAGCAGATAATTGTGTCTGATATATTAATAGTCGCAGTTACATTGACTTTGATTCGGTACAGTGTAATGGATGCTGGTGGTAACTCATACCCACCCACAAACCTTTGAGGTCTCTTGCGGGGTGCCATTTACATGTAGTGCAAGAAAATTGACGTAGATTCAATATCATTCCACCTATTTTTTAAGTTTTAAACCGTCCAGCGGATATCGCTTCGTCACCGATGGACTGATATCCACGGACCAGAAACTATGGATTATTATTATGTAGACACTAACCATCTAGCTGCATGTGGCCATATTATCTAGCATGTCTCCATTATAATCCTAGTTGCTTGTTTGGTGATCTTCACCCCCTGACACACACCATCGTGGTGGCTCGTAGGGTATTACGTAGATGTAGATGTATGGAATTCCCCAGGTGGAATTAGGTCTCGTAATACGCAATGGACAAATTACACACAACGCATGAATTACAAGAGCCCCTTGGCAGAAGGGAGGGAAACGAGGGGAGTGGGGGGTTTAGAAGAGAGCCATGCAAAGGAATCCATAATTAACGCCACCTTCTTAATACGCTTCCACGAAAAACTGACGCATTCGCGACGGTTTCCCTGCGACACGCCGAGCACGAGGGACGGACGGGCCTAAGACCCTCTACTCCCTTTCCATCCGAACCTCCCCCTTCACCCCCCCCCCTCCACCCCCCGGAGGATTCGTAGCCGAGGGCGCCGGTTTTCACACTCGGATGCAAATGCAGCGCAAAGGAGATATGGCCGTCAAGCGCGAATGGGAAAAGGGGTTAGTGAACCCGCGTTACCAAGAGCGTGAAGACGACGTCGGAAAAATGGGGAGGGAGGTGGGGGTGTGAGTGAGTTGGGGGGGGAGGGGGAGGCAGTGGGCGGAAGGGATGGATGACAGATAGGGAGAGTGGCGAGGCCATGGAGAGGAAAGGAAGGAGCCGTGACTTGGGACTCCAGAAAGGGGGGGGGAGGAGGAGAAGATGAGGAAAGGGGGTGGAACGAGGAAAATTCGAATGAACGGCTGACTGCGGAATCGGCCCGCAAGGTTTCAAAAAGGGCCCGTGGCGAAAACTCTCTCAGAGCCCCTTCCCCCCCTACCCCCCACCCTCCTTCCCGACATATTTTCCGGAATTACGGGGAAAAAACGCGTTCCGGGATAGAATCGAGTTAATACCTTTGGCCCTTCCTGGAAATGATGTCAATGGAAACTGCGAGGATAAATGAAAAAAGAGCGGCCACCATTTCGTCATCATACTGGAGATATATGGGGCAGCCAGCCCGCAGTGCGGTCAAAATTCTTTTTCCCACGTCTAGGGTAACTTCCAAGGATAAATTCAACGAAGTTCGGCGAGATGTTGTGGAACATTATCAATAAAATGAATTAAACTGAATAAAACTTAGCAATGTCCACTGGATTTTTATTGGTACTACGCGTTTCGACGCTAATGCGCCATGATCAGGTACCAATTAAAATCCAGTGGACATTGCTAAGTTTTATTCAGTTTTATTCATTCTACAAGGATAAAGTTTTAAACATGGGAGATACTCCAGTGGAGACCATCACCTTCAATCATACCCTCAAGTGGTAACCCTAAGTAAAGACTGGTTCAAACTACAGCAAAGGCTCTCCGGCTACCAATAACGGGCAACATGCTAACCCTTTACACAGTGTCATCACCTATAACCCCATCGATTTGATGCACCAGATTAGCGAGCTGTGCGTGAATCCCCAAAGATATAAACCAGCCCCCTCCTCAGAGATGGTAATTTTTGAGAGACACATAAAGTTTAGTCCGAAAGAGGTGAATTCGCAAAGCATACCAAGCTTGGGGTTCATAACAGTGAGAGTTTGACGAGAACACAAATTCCAAACGATAGAAAGGATATTTAAATTAAAAGAGCGACGCATTATTAAATATATTCCCCAGCCGAAAGTTCAGCAAGTCTGATTATCACAGTATCAAGAGCAAGACTCTGGTTACCAAATATTATGGGTTTCTGTACATGTTATGTATTTTCGTGCTAGGAAGACTTCGGAAATAAATTAAATTCTCGATAGAAGCAGAGAAGAAACGGTGGGGTGGAATGATCTACAAAAGTTATCATCTCCTCCAAGATAAAAGAGAAGGATGATCTAACTTGGATATGGATCAATTAATTTTTCCTATCTTTCGATTACTCGGGAGATATCAGCGTTGTAAGTACAGGAAAGTACGTGTAAGCTCTTACAGGAAAGAAAAATGAAGAACAACGATGAATGACCGTGAAAAAAAAGTCGCAGAGTCAAGCACGGTTCCATCTTCCGCGAGCGAAATTCACTCTCGAATTCCGAGGGACTTTCACCGAAAACCTGCGAGAGTGAAAACAGAAATAGAGGCTACCGAAAAAAAAGCGCTAATCGCCGGGGCTGCGACTACTTCAACCCACGACTACTACGTAGAGGAATGGAGGCGGGGGAGTGCGAGGAGACTTACGAGACACGTACGAGGTCAAGGTCGACCAATGGAAATCAATTTGGACAGAGGAGAGGAACGAGGAGGAGGAGGGAAAAGAGGAGGGGATGGGGTGGGAGAGAGAGAGAGATAATACAGCAGCAAAGCCGGAGATGGGCGCGGGGGTGGGGCTCAGAGGGGGGGGGGAGAGCAGGAGAAGGGGGGAAGGGGAATTCGGCAGGGGGAATCCTCAAAAGAGAGGAGGGGAAAAAAAGAGAACATCACGGCGTGCTTCGCCTGGGCGACGGACACGTCTTGGCCGAAGAATATGAGAAACGGGTCTAAAATCCCATTCGCCATTCCAAACCAATTGTTTTGGGCGAAAAGCGGACGGCAGAAGAGCGATAGGAAGAGGAACTAAAAAGAGGACTCACCCATCTTTGGTCACCAATGTCGCTTTAAACAATTGAGCCCAAAGACGAAAATTTCTCAAGTGGACGCAATTTATATCATTGATCCCTACCACAATGTCTCTATTTCACGAATATTTTTCTATCGAGTAAAATGCACTCTAAAAAACAACGGTTCTGCTGATTATTATTGCGGAGTGAATTCGAAAACATTGCATGGATTACGGAGAAAAAGTAAATCATTTTGTGAACTCTGTTTTAAGATTGTTCTGCTCCGACCATTCGAGACACCAAATGCCGAAACCTGGGTCGTGTCAATAAAATTTTAAAATCGAGCTCAGACTTCTTTTTCATTTTGATTCACAAAGTCAAGCCTGAAATAGTTTCTATATGTATTTAGTCAATTTAACAGCGTCGAGTTGAAATACACCCAGAACAAGTCCGTTCAAACGTAAGAAAGGGTTAAGATATTCACAGAAATAATAAAAAAACTGACGATGGGCGATTATTATATGATGAAACAAGACTAAATTCAAAAGAAGACACTAGTATACATTGGAAACAATACTCATCAGATCACTAAGCCAACGACTTCCTGATTCTTCCCCCGTCATGAGCCCCATGAAGAATGTCTCCACATCCTGATTTGATTTTATTTATTTATTGATCATTAATTTTTCTTTATAACAATCCATTTAAACATAAAAATAAGAGTAAACCTCCATTGAGCTAACATGCATCAGGAGCATTTCTGCACTAGTTTCTCCAGATATTAAGTTGCAAGGACGGACGGTCTTAGACTTATGTTAGTATCCAGTATATCGATTTCAAGAATACCCCAACGCAAAAAAAACCTCTTGTGAGCAATTAACGCACCAAAATATAATACTACGACAAACCAAAAACGAGGACGCCGCCAAAATTGGAACGAAACACGACTTTTAGACACACTTGAACACATGGGATGCAATAGAAGTAAATCCCCATTTGTACGTCTTTGGAAGGGAATGCCTCAAGAGCGTGGGAGGTTATTCATTATTGCCAGGTACTCGACCATAAAACGACGTATATTTCACTCACGATGAGCACAACAGAGGATATGATTAATTTAAAAGCACAGAATGAATATAGGATCACAATATGTTTCACTACGTTCACAATTCATATCACGCCGCGTCGTCCGGTGAAAAATATATGGTATTGATTAAAAGAACCCGATAGCTTTATCGAAATGCCGCACCGTTTAATGACCCTCTTGGACTTACCTGTGATACATGGCTAAGCTATTACTTAAAATCCCATCAATATTATCCAAAGATGGCGAGTTTGCGAGCTGTAAGTCTTTTTCCCAACAAAGGAAACGCTGGCATCCGAGATCTGAAAAACAAATCCGAAACAGAAACGAAAACGATTAATTCAGGTTTTTCCAACTAATGTCGTATTTGAACGTCATACAGATCTAACCACATCAACGATTCACGAATTTAGGATTGGAATCGACACTAAAGGAGATTTTGCCACTCTCCTTTCACTTGTCGGAATAGCTAGTTCGTGAAAATAAAAGAAACTGATGACATTTCCGGCAAGTAAAAGGCAGACAACGGAACGAAAGCAATTAGCACCAGACGGAGGACCAATTTCTAACCTGTATTAGTCCTGCTTCCAAAAATCCTACGCTTACTTCTGGGCCGTCATCCATAGCACACAGTAATTCCACGCCAAAAAAATGAGGACAGGGCTGTGAAGGCAGATTCCATAGATGAATAGCAAAACATCTAGCCACTTCTCTTGTTATCACAGTTTTCGATGCACACACCGGACGCACTGGGAAGCGAGAATTATGGGAACGGTGCGTAGTGTTTGCACACACGCGCACGTACACAAACTGAGGGATAGCAGAGAGGGAATGGAACGGATCAAGGGCGCCATGAATCCATTTCCTATGTTGACCATCGAATGCATTTCTAAGCTGGGGAAGTGAAGAAGGGAGATTCATAATGGGACGCTGAGAACACAACCTCAATGTCACTTGAATCATCAACCCTGAGTAAAAGAGCTCCATTTAAATCCAGGCCTGGGTGTAATGCAGTAACCCAATATGACGAACAATTAGACGGGAAGGTAAAAATAAACAAAGCATTAAAGTACACTTGAAAAGGATGCAGAGCTTTGAGTTTCAAAAACTGCACACCTCAAAATCACATCGATCCCATTGGTGTCGACAGCGTGTCGTACGAGTTAGCGCGTTTTTTTGCTACGAAGAGAGGCTCCCAACGGACGCAAATTTCCGCAGATAATTTCCGAAGACATCATTGACACATTCTTGTCGGGCATCGACTCCTAATACTATATTCAGGTTCAATATCCTCACGCTTCCAAGATTGATCAGCGACATGGTTTGAGATAACGTTTCATTAGCAAAAATGCTCCGCAATGACGTACTATCGATATTTATAGCGTTTATTTCTCCATAAACACTAACTATACACATCAGAACGCCGTTTTTCACGCACAGAAAATAGACAACCATTTGTATCGCACTATCATGCCGCTGTTATAAATAAGTTGCATCAGCAGAATGTTTTCTCCAATAACAATTTGAAAAATACGTTTCACGCCAGTCGCAGACACCACCGTGAAAGCTTTGCATGTTAACATTGTCTGAGCGTGGATCGCAAGTCATCCATCAGCGATTGACAACTTGAACGCATTCAAAGTCATAGTCATAGAAGGTATAGCGAAGAACTTACTCATGTTGACTTCTCAGTCAAATATTTAACAGGTGGATTGGAAACTAAGAAGGTGTATGGTCTGCACGGCCGTTTGGAATGTTATACTCCATGTTTACAAATAACGTATGAAGAACATCACCAGAGACCCGCCACTAAGAAAACAGTAAGTTTTGAAATCTTGATGAAACTACATTAAACAGCAACCTTCACTAAGATATGTTAAACATTTACGCTTAGAATGTTCTAGTACAACAAACATGTCCCTTCAACAGGTTTAATAACATTATTTCGCAATGTTACTGAATACATACATGCGTACCGCCTCTTGCGCTTGGCTTCACAGATACACGAAACATCCGCTCGTCTCATTTTCATTTTATTCATCAATGCATTCTGTTTTCCACACACTCCTCTCACATGGTACCTTCCGCCGTCCGAGGCTTTTCTATTAGCTACTAGCAGTACGTTTTTATGTAGTAAGAACGGTTACCAGCCTCAGCAGTACCCGAGCCACGTGCCGCACTTCCCACGAACTATTATAGCCACGTACCGATCAGTTTTCGCTCATTTTCACCAATACGTTAAATGAGAATCCAAATCCTAGTGATACCTTCCCGCTTACGCTCTTCTATTCGAGTTAGGTTCCCTACCTTACGGAGTACCGAGCGAGCCAGCCAGAATGCAGTTGCCAGCGATCCACCTCAAGGAGGTACATGCAGTGCAACTGACAAACAGAATTCATATTTCAATACATTACATCCATTACGAGAATATATGTTTTGAGTTATCACCAAAGTTCCTCTTCAGACAATGTAGATATGCCACGGCCACAAAGTACAGAAGATAAAAATTTTCGTCCCAAGACTTCATTAGGCTACAGACTAAACCAGAGCTTATGAATCGATACAAAGGGGAGCTGAAGATGATTGAAATTTCATGACAAGAGGACGAGAGGTAATTCTCAAATTTAAGGCAGAATTTCCGTAACAAAAAACAGACGGAAAAGTTTAGCATTGCGTTTCTATGCCACAGAATGGTAAACATTCTGGTAGAGGCTGTAATTTTACAGAGGAAAGCATCACCCAAATGAGTAGAGATTAAGTTCTAAGGAAAGAGAAGCGATGTCTATGGAACAATACAACGATATTTTTCCTCTACTCTCTTAATGGTTATCAGCACATGTAAAAGGATGTCTCCAGACGCAATTTTCCATGGTGAATAGATTTCTAAATTGCTTGGTACTTTTTCACAGATTTTTATTCTTAGTCGACCTGTTTCCTCGCGTAGCCGACCTGATGATGTCGCCTATGCGACGAAACCGGTCGACTAAGAATAAAAATCTGTGAAAAAGTATCAAGCAATGTAGAAATTTATTCAGAATGGAATATTTTCGCAATGTGAAGCCTATCACCATAGAATTTATCAATTTCCCATGCTGGATACTGGACACGACCATTAGGTGTCCAAAGACATTCCTAATCCAGTAGGATTCCTACGTGACATTTTACATCACAATTATAATCTAATGATTCTACTTGAATTTTCAGCACTTCAACATGATAAAAACATTCCTGTGTCTGAGGTGGAAATACAAAGCTTTAGTTGTCTACTTTCACTCCATACTACAGTAGACCATCGCTTTACGATATTAATACGTTCCGGAGGACCGATCGTAAAGCGAATTCCATCGTATGTTGAATCGGCATTATTTCCGGACGAGGAATCGGTTCAAAGATCATCAGTGCCAATCCATTCAGTGTACACGTCAGAGCCAATGCATACGAAATATCCTGGATTAAAATTCTTTAAAATATTATTAAACCAATATTTAAAATACTATCGATATTTAAAATAAAATCGGAGAAATTTTTAATTTTAATCAGCTCAGATCGTAAGTCGAACCTATCGTAAAGCGGGGGTCTACTGTATATGATTTGGATACTAACAAGAAAAATATAACCGCAAAATATAAGGAATAAATGTAACTGCTATGATTTCTTCCGTTACACCTCGCATTCGTGAGGATAAATAATGACGAGCGAATCGCTCCTTGAATTGGAAATTGGTAATGGAATTATTTCAATTTTCCGGACTTGTACGGCACTACTAAATAGTTGAGCCAGGAATATAAAGCATATTTCCATGCTTATAAACAAATTGATTTACACAAAGAATTGGAATTCTAATTTTGGTCGGAATTTTTCAGCTATCGAGAATTAAGAGGAAGTAGCTCTGGAATACATTAAGGGGAAAAGTAGCCGATGGATAATAGGGAAAAATTCCTGATATGCAGATGAATACCCTACAATCGAATGCTTTTCCGGAAAAAAGAAAGAATAATCACTATTTATTATACCGACCACGGCTTCATAACAGATTCCTAGGCAACCGATAGATATGAGAGCACCACAAGGAGAGAGGGGCAATGGATGCAGGCGAGATGAGTCGAGGGAGGCTGAAGAGGGGGGGGGGATGGAGAGGATGGACTGAGGGGGACGGGCGAGGGAAAATGGTTGTCTGACAAAGAGACGAACGACCGCAGGCGAAGGAAGAGAAAAAGAGGAACAAGGGAGAGAGAGAGAGAGAGAGGAGGAAGAAGGAGTGGGGTGGTGGGAGGGGAGATGGGGAGGGTACAAAGAGAGGGACAAAAGGAGAGGACGGGGCGGGGAGCAGCCCGCAGAGATAAAGACAGAGCGGAGAGAAAGAAGAGAGGCCGAGAGATGGACCAGAACGATGAAAGGGCGGAAGCTGCAGAAGAGATTGGGCCTGGGGGGGGGGGGATGGAATAGGGGATACCGCGGTCTGTGGGCACAAAAATAAGGCGGGAGGAGACGGAAGATTTTATTCGGACGAATCTAAAGCGCACGACAGTGGGGGCGGGGGGACACACAAGCTCTTCCCATCCCGCCCCCAATACCAATGGCTGGGTGGGGTTGAGGGTGTCGGAGGGAGTAGGGGTGGAGAACAAAGAGGGTCGGGGGAATGGGGTTGGAGGCGTCACAATCCCTTTGTGCAACCCTTTCGAAATGCTTCGGCCTCAATTCTCCATTCCACCCCCCAAACCCTTTCCTCCCCTCGTCTCCTAATGCCTCCTCCTTTTCGTCCACTCCGGGAGATCTCCGCACTTGTTAACCACAACAATGAGCCTCTTTTCCCCCAAATAAAACCCCGGCGAAGGAGCGATGATAGCCGGGGTGAAACGGGGGTGGCGTGGGCAGCAAAGAAGGAAAAATAAATGGAAGAGGTCGAGGCGAGACGAGCAAGAAGAGGCTGCAAGGGGCTCGAAACGGTGGCGGGGGGGGGGGGGTCGGTTGCGCGGAATTCGATTCAAAAGAATTGCTCTGCTCCGCCGTAACGCCGTCCCGTGTCACTCCATTCCACCGACCGACCCACCATTCATTAATTGCCCACCCTCACAGAGCGCAGTGCTGGCGGCTCGGGACGGTGGAACGTGGGTGGTCCACCGATGGAACAGGGGTTCGACTCCTGTGAGCCCTTTACGGTGGGCTTGGACCCTCGTGAAGGACCACGCGCAGAATCGGCGAATTTCAATGGCATCGGGCGATTGATTACAAAGCGATTAGAATCCTAGTTAGAAAAACAAAACAGACTCATTCGCATTTTGCACTTCGAATAAAAAATGAGTGACGTCATGATGAGGCCAAAGGAAACATTGCAAATACACAAAATTATACACTTCCACGGCCATGGTTTCGACGCAATAGAAACCATGGCCGTTAAAGAGCTGGGTCCTTACTTTGTGGAATTGCAGTTATTTCTATACCCTCCTCAAGAGGGAATTCCATTTAGAAAACCCCGAGACTAAGGACTTTTGACTTTTCCCCCAGTAAATAAAGTTGAACATCTCGAGAACTAAAGAGGGGGGAGACTTACCTTAGAAGGCTAGAACCTTTCAGTTAACTCAATGAGAATAGTCTCCAAGCGTCTAGATTTCGGAGCTTTGGGGTGGATTTGAGAGTAGCGCAAAGTTTCACAAAATGTTCTTCAAAAATCATATGAGAGACGACTTTCATATATTCGTCATCTGAAATATCAGACGAAATTCCATCACGTCGGGTAAGGAATTTTTTGTTGTAGATCA
Source organism: Ceriagrion tenellum (assembly GCA_963169105.1). Classification (NCBI taxonomy): domain Eukaryota; kingdom Metazoa; phylum Arthropoda; class Insecta; order Odonata; family Coenagrionidae; genus Ceriagrion; species Ceriagrion tenellum. The sequence continues at coordinate 149,593,493 of OY720635.1, forward strand.
ACGATATCAATTAATTTTCTATTTCATTTAATTATCACCTTTATGTGCCTTTCTTGACTAATGGATTGGTTTACTTAGACTAAATGTCGATTTTCCATCATGACGTACGGCTCTTTGGAAATTATGGCCAGTTCTGTCAAATTCCAGGATGTAGGTATATGTTTTCATTAGGAGTGTATTTTCTCCAATGGAAAAGAAATTTTGGTCTGCCTTCTATGGTGCAGAAACTTCTAATTTAGTCCCGTTCAATTTCATATCTATTGTAAAAGATTCGTATTTATTCTTTGAAACACCCCACACAATGGTCAGAAGAAAATGTTGAGTTTGACGTCACAGCTGAATAATGAATCGATTCGCATGCAATCATCTGTATCGGATCTTCAGATAGAATCGGCCGTCCGTTTTGCTCGATGAATAACGGACAAAAAGATAATTTACATATTCTCGTCAAAAAAGGCCGCAAGAGCTTATTGGATTTGAAAAAGAGACTAAACTCCGGCCCTGAATTTTGGTAATACCTTAGAGGGGCTACAGTTAATGGCGCCGAAAAGCGATGACTAGATCAGCGAAATCTAACGAGGAAGCGTTTTAAGCTTGACTTCATCATTCATTTCACTCTCGTTCCCGAACATCAACAGAACCCCATCCTTAAAATCCATTTCCCTTAAACGGAATGGTCCGAGTAGCGGGGAGTGTG